>PVHT021183524.1:26212061-26302630 GCA_004024745.2 Catagonus wagneri
CATTTCTTGGCTTGGCAGAAAGAATAATCAATTATGTCCGTGTTTATCTTTTTGACCTGGAAATAGGGAAATAAAGAAACCTTGTGTAGGGAAACGAAGAATTCTCAAGCAACTCTCTACTTACTAGAACTTTCAAATCCCAAAATAAGAAGACGTGAAGATGGCCAATTCATGGTAGAGAAATGTGTTGACAGCAGCAGTTTTTTTTTTTTTTCATTCAAACTTGAGGATATATAATAATGATATCTGACTTCATTCCCTCTGGCAAGAAAATCCCATTGCCCTCAATTCTTTATGAGTGTGTATGTGGATAATTTGTTTTAAACTTCCCGCAGAGGGCAGGAAAAAAAAATCACAAGTTCACTTGGTGTTTTCCCCATTAGCCTAAAAATTCAGATAGCAACCTGAAAATATCCAAAAACATTTCTAAGCAGGAAGGAGTAATGATTTCTGAGGGTCATAAGTCTTCCGGATCTTACAAGGAAGACGTCCGCCCAGAACTCCCAAAGCACATTAGGAAAATAGGATTGGCTAGAGCGGTGGGAGCCCACAAAGGGCGAGTGTGAATTGTATCAAAATAGCATAAGTCATTTTTAGGTCATTGTGAGGTCATTTTTACAATCTCATGTTACCGTGCAAAATGAGGATTGCCAATAGATAGATTAGATAAACAGACGTAGAGGTAGAAACAGAGATTAGAAAGAAACAGAGATATAGTGATAGAGATAGAAAATGATCCACACGAAGGCACAGTGGTGACCTTGAGCTACCTTTTTTGTGTTCCTAAGTGCCAAGGTCAAACAACGAAATGAAAGCACTACCGTTTCATTTCATGGGTGGGGAGAGATAAATTAGGAGTTCCCATTGTGGCTCAGTGGTTAACGAATCCGACTAAGAACCATAAGGTTGCGGGTTCGATCCCTGGCCTTGCTCAGTGGGTTAAGGATCCGGCGTTGCCGTGAGCTGTGGTGTAGGTTGCAGACGCGGCTCGGATCCCGCGTTGCTGTGGCTGCGGCGAAGGCCAGCAGCTACAGCTCCTGTTAGACCCCTAGCCTGGGAACCTCTATATGCCGTGGGTGTGGCTCTAGATAAAAGGCAAAAAGACAAAAAAAAAAATTAGGAGAATAAGAATAACATAAACACACTACTGCATATAAAATGGATAACTGACAAGGACCTACTGTATAGCAAGGCAAGCCTACTCGATAGTCTGAAATAAAACTATATGAGGAAAAAATAAAGGGTATATACACAAATATAACTGATTCACTTGGCTATACACCTGAAGTTAATACAATCTTGAAAGTCAACTGTACTCCAACAAAATTTGTTAAAAAAAGAAAATAGATTTAAAAAACCCAAATAAAACAAAACAATGTTAGTCAAAGGAACTTTGGTAACCATTTCACTCCTTTTAGGTGTTGAATACACTGACCAATGCTACAGCAAGGGCAATGTGCGTCAATGTTAATACTAAACATTTTCCTTATGCATATTGTGCAAGATTATTTGCTGCATATCTTTGCGTAACAAATATTATTCATGATACAGTCTCTGGTTTAACTTCAGAGTTTAATGTCTTTAGGATCCATCACCTGCAGGCACTGAGGATCATCGCACCCTAGATATCAGGTTTCCAAATCAGCATTCTCTGCTCCTAGTGGATTGAAGATAACAGAACGCCTGCTCTCTCCATGATGCTCATAAACCAGGGGGCCGATGCTAGGTGGGTGCTTGCTTCTGAAACAAAGAGACCCTTGTTGGTAGTCACTGAGTTTTAATTTCTCACATGCATTGTTAGGACATGGGGAAAATGTCAAATTCAGCCTCACGACACTCAACGCTGTGTAATAAACACGAGAGAAATGTTATGCAGGAGACACAGTACAATACAATAGCTGAAAGTGTTGACTTGAGAATCCTGGCTCTACTGCTTCCTAGCCGAGCAAGATAACTCTTTTTTGACCTCAGTTTCCAGCTCGGTAGAAGAGGAATGAAAATTAAGATCAGAAAGGGAATCATGCCGGCAACACAGCACTCGACACAGAGGAAGTATTTAGGTTAGGTGTTATTTTGAAATATTTTTTAACAGCTTACAGATGTAAAGAGCTGTGGGAGGAGGACTCCCCACCCCGACAGCATCTGTCTCCCATATCCATTGAACTATTACCTCCATCATTTGGCTGCAAGTAAGCTGCTGGTCCTAGGAAATCCCACAGTACTTTTGCCTATATTTCTAATTTGTGTTATAGATAATCACAAAGATTAAAGGAGTTATTATGTGGAACACATGTAGAATGGTTCATGGTCCGTACTAAGGACCCCGGAGAGTTAGTCGTTTTAATTCTTTTCCCTGGTGACCCCTAGTTAGCTCTTCAATGTGTGTCCTTTTTCTGGACAGCCACGCAAAGTACAGGAGCTTTGAGGACTTTTGCCAAGGTCACCCTACGCCACAGCTCCACAATAGGGGATCTGAATCGCATCTGTGACCTGCGCCACACCTTGCGGCAACGCCAGATCCGCAACCCACTGAGCAAAGCCAGGGATCAAATCTGCATCCTCATGGACACTAAGTCGTGTTTTTAACCCACAGAGCCACAATGGGAACTCCTTTCCACTCTCTTTTCATACACCCATCTTCTTTTCCCTCAGCCAAATTATGTGTAGATGCTGGGCACAGAATGGGCCCTTTAGCCACAGTGTACTGAGGGGCTCAGCAAAAGTTTCTTTTCCTTTTTTTTTTTTTTTTTTTTTTTAGGGCTGCACCTATGGCATATAGAAGTTCTCAGGCTAGGGGTCAAATTGGAGCTGCAGCTGCCAGCCTACACCACAGCCACAGCGATACCAGATCAGAGCCATGTCTGAGACCTACACCACAGCTCATGGCAATGCCGGATCCTTAACCCACTGAGCAAGGCCAGGCATCGAACCTGCGTCCTCGTGGATACTGGTCAGGTTCGTTAACTGCTGAGCCAGGACAGGAACTCCAAAAAAAAGTTTCTGTCCTTCCAGGAATGGGTTATAGATGTTGTCCAATCTAAGCATTCAGTCACTATTTATTTATAACTGTTGGCAGGTAATTGCTTATCATTCACTACATGCCAAGCATTGCACTGGGAATTAAATAATTGACTACAGTGACTCTTCTTTTCTAGAAGATTACAAGTTAGTTAAACTTAGATTCTCCCAACTTTTTTCCCATTAAGAACATATATGAGAAATGATCACATTCATAGTTAAACAGATGCTTCCAGAGGCAGTCGCTACAGGGGCTCAACTTGGCATGATAGTTCGAAAGCTTTAATGAAAGCTGCTCCACTTTTAATGTATTTCATTTCTCCGTAGCTTTTCAAACTAGATGAACAATGCGATACAATGTCTAGCTGGCAGTGGGGGAAAGGAGAGGTGGATACTGATTAAACTTGGCGTTGGGTTTAAGGCTGTATTTGCAGGTTGGTACTTGCTGTCAGAACTTTGAATTAGCGGAGTAAAAGGGCTAGAGGGCTGACTGGTGGGGGATACAGAGGAGGCACCACCATGTTTTAAACAAATAATCTCATTTCAAGAGCTCTTGGTTTTAAACCGATTGTTTGGTTTCGAAATATTCTCCAACAACAATTTCGTGATCATTTGCTTGGCAGAGCTACCACCTGCTACGGGCTCTTTGGAGTATTTCACAAATTCCTTCCGGGGAGAAAAATATCAGAACTACATCGTGTTTCACTAGCTTGAAAGTTGTGGGGTTCAAGGTAACTGGGAGAAGTCCATGTTCTTTAGCTGATTGAACCTTGAGAGTGACATTTTTTTCAGGTTAGTGTAACCTCCTTTGGCAGACGAAACTTTTGGATTGCATTTTTTTTTTTTTTTTTTTAGAGCCCGGATTTAAAAACCTGGTCGTTGGAGTCCCTGTGGTGGCTCAGTGTGTTAAGAACTGGACTGGTATCCGTGAGAATGCAGGTTTGATCCCCGGCTTTGCTCAGTTGTTTAAGGATCTGTCTTTGGCGTTGCTGTGGCTGTGGTATAGGCCAGCGGCTATGGCTCTGATTTGACCCCCCCTAGCCTGGGAACTTCCATATGCCACGGGTGTGGCCCTAAGAAGAAAAATAAATAAATAAATAAACAAAAAGCTGGTCGTGGCAAACAGCAAAAACCCACTGTCACATTTTTCAACATAGCTGCAGAGGGACTATGATGTAAAATCAAAAGTCTTCTCATTCCCATGGCAACCACCAGAAGAACTCAACTGATGCTGCGTGCTGTGCGCATGAAGCTGAGCGTGGCGCGCCTCCGCCACCTTCGCCGGCCTCCCTCCCTACGGATTCAACCTGAACTTCACTCAACTGTCTACCTTGAGACAGGGCTCTTTTCCAGACTCCAAGCTGGGGTGCACCGTGCAAGCCATCAAGCTCCTGAAATGGAAATGGGAAGAGTCCTCCCAGAAGAAAACTTTACAAACCCCGAGGGGAAGTGCGCCCCCGAAATAGAGACGCCGTCTGCCTCCCTGATTTGACAGGTTTGAGAGCTCCTTGTTTTCCAGCCAGACGTGAATCTGTGAAGAGATTCCCCTGAGTTACAACCCTTTTTGGGAGCAGCTACCATGAAGATAACATATGTGCTGAGACGGAGCCAAAAAAGCACCCACTGGGCTGCAGAGCGGCTCTGGGGACATTTATAACGCATTCCCAGGAAGCTGGAGTGGTTACTCATGGCTCTGGAGAGAGACCCCCTCTGTGGTGACTGTGTCACAGTGTGAGGCGTTGGCTGTCATCATCACTGCCTGTTCTTCAGGGAGGCCTCCAGTCGTCCTAATGCACCCGAAAGCCTGTTCTTTTCTTTTTCATTTTTGTAATTTTTTTTTTTGTTTACTTTTGGGGGCTGACTCCTGAGGCCTCTGGAAGTTCCCAAGCAGGGGTCAGATAGGTCACATCGGAGCTGCAGCTGCTGGCCTATGCGACAGCCACGGCAATGTGAGATCAGAGCCGTGTCTGCGACCTACACCACAGCTCAAGGCGACGCCGGGTCCTTGACCCACTGAGCGAGGCCAGGGATCGAACCTGCATCCTCATGGATACTAGTCAGCTTCGTTTCCACTGCGCCACAAAAATAGGGTCCCCTGGCGTAGAAACCCTTTGTCAGACCTTACCCACCTCCTAACTTGACATGGTATTTTTCTTCAGTTTAAAAATCATCAATTGATTTTTTTTGTACACCTATAATTGAAATAAAATTCATTAAGTTAAAAATAAAATAAAGACCTTATACACTTAAGAAAATCATCAGTTGATTTTCAGGAGAGCGTCCCATGAAATAATGTCATCCCAGAAGTGGGATTATTCCTTAGTTCTGCAGAAGGGATCAGACTCAAAACCTAGAGAACTGAACTGGATTTGTTTGAGCCAATAAGTCACAGAGACCAAGCAAAAGCCCTGTATTATATCATTGCCTTCATATCGTGCCTGATTCAGAGCATTCACTACGGTGCCCACTTGCTCATCGGTTTGTCCACGTTGACTTCAAAGATCGGACCATGGATAGTGTCTTTTTGGTGATGCTCTTTTTGAATATTAACTGTGGTACAATACGCATAATGTAAAATCTACCACCTTAGCCGCTGTAACGTGTATCTCGTTGTGATATTAAATACATTCACACTGTGGGGAGTCATCACCATCCATCTCCAGAACTCTTTCATCTTCCAAAATGGAAACTCTGTACCCATTAAACAATGTCTTCATTCTCCCCTCCCGCCAGGCTCCTTCTACTTTATGTGCTTGTGAATTTTGACTACCCTAGATACATCATGTAAGTGGGATCATAAGCTATTTGAGTTTTGTGATTGGCTTATTTCATACAGAGTAATGTCTTCAAGGTCGCGACGCCCTTCCTTTGTAAGACTAAATAATCTCCCATTGGGCTTACAGACCACATTTTGTTTATCCATCACCCAGTGATGGACATGCGCATTGTTTCAAACTTTTGGCCGTTGTGAGTAACATAGGCCAAGAACATAGGTCCACAAATATGTCTTTAGGGCTTATGCCCAGAAGTGGAGTGGCTGGGTCATATGGAAACTATTTTTAAATTTTGAAGAAGTGTTCTAATTTCTACAGTGGCTGCACTGTTTACATTCCCACCAACGGTGCAAAAAATTAATGTTATTGAAGGAAAATTTAACACCATATTTTGTTTAAATGCTCATTTTTCTATCTTATTCCTTTTATTTAATGTTCTGGGAATTTGAAAGGCTGCCTTCTAGAGACTAAATCCAGCCCAATGGTATTTTCATTGCTCAGAAAGGGGTTATAGCACATCTTGCTTAAACATATATGACCTATTGTGAGACTTCTACATTAGATAAGCAGCGGTTCTTTTTTTTTTTTTTGTCTTTTTGCCTTAATCTAGAGCCACACCTGCGGCATATGGAGGTTCCCAGGCTAGGGGTCTAACAGGAGCTGTAGCTGCTGGCCTTCACCACAGCCACAGCAACGCGGGATCCGAGCCACATCTGCAACCTACAACGCAGCTCATGGCAACGCCGGATCCTTAACCCACTGAGCAAGGCCAGGGATCGAACCCGCAACCTCATGGTTCTTAGTCGGATTCTTTAACCACTGAGCCACAAAGGGAACTCCCAAGCAGCGAGCGGTTCTTGATGTAATTATTTTCACAGCAGCAAGTCATTTTGAACACTAATGCTAGAAGTAAACTGGCCTTAAGTGGTAAATATATCAGGGAAGGCAGATTTTTGAGATACTAGGCTAAAATCATAGTGGTTTCGAAGCCAACATGTCATTGACGTGATATATAAATGTACATCAAAAAGTAAAAAAATGGTCCTTTGGGATGATTATGTGGTTATCTTATTTCACAGAATGAGCAATTGGCGTGGAGTATTTCTTATGCCATCACTTGGGCAAAGCAATTAATGGAAATATAGTTCCGTGTTTGATTTTGACTCTGGTATCCTACTGGTTGGTCTAAATTTCTCTGAAGTTGTCATCAGGAAGAGGCATCTTCCCCCAAAAGCTCACTTGAACATAGAACATTCATGGAAGAACATGTCACATCTTCCAAGGTTCATTTTTTTTTCCATTTTAATTTCTTGTCTGCTCTTAAGAAATGTTGGGAAAAGTCTGCCTGCCTATATCTATCTATCTATCTATCTATCTATCTATCTATCTATCTATCTATCTATCTCATGAACGTGCACACACTGCATGAATGAAAAACCATTCCTGGGAACAAATATTCTCAAATTCAAAGGTACTACACCATTTAAATTAATTTATCAGAGTATATAATAATAAGGCACAAAGTTCTAATCTACTTTCTGTTAGAGCTGAATTTTATGTCATAAAAACTGGGGAAATCCCCACTATATCAAGGGAGCAATTGACCCAGTGATGTGTTTGTCATTTCATAAACATTGTAAAACATAAAATTCATGGAGTAAATTTTGGCTTTCTTTTTGAAAATTTCTGCTAAATGGAATATCAGTGTGAAGTCATTGATTAGATATCGAACACCCATTAAATAGTGAACAATTATTAGGTTAAACAATATGATATTGCTGGTAATGAACCAGTTTTGGTCTGTTAAAGCATCAGGCATTGATGAAGTGCTTAACATTCGGAAATGATTAAAAATAAGGTCCTTGCATTCAAAGAATTCACAGCCTATTGAAGTGAACAGACTCAAAATCCGATGACTCTGAATGTTCTATAATAGAGATACATACATAGTACTTTGGGGGCAAAGAGAATGGAGGGGTTAACTTTGCTTCAGCAGAAATTTTACTGACTGGCCTTTACCAGTAGGGATAAATATTTAGCTAGAATAATGTACATTTTCTTTTCTGGGCTCACCAATGCATTTCAAAGGTGATAGATAGCATCAACAATGGTAGGCAGAATGATAGAGGAGAATGGTCTGGGAGAATTTTTGTCTCTTCTGTGCTCAAAAAATTTAAACTGTTCTTCTGTCTCTTAAAGAAGTCATTCAAAAGTCCTTTGGTGGAGTTCCTGTTGTGGCTCAGCGGGTTAAGAACCCGACATAATATCCATGAGAATGTGGATTTGATCCCTGGCCCTGGCTCAGGGGGTTAGGAATCTGGCATTGCCACAAGCTGTGGTGTAGGACAGAGATATGGGTAAGACCCAGTGTTGCTGTGGCTGTGGTGTCGGCCTCAGCTGCAGTTCCATTGGGACCCCTAGCCCGGGAATTTCCATGTGCTACAGGTATGGCTATAAAAAGAACAGGTCCTTTGGCTGTCAGCAAGGAGACTATTATCCAGGGGTTCATGCAGAGCTAAGCAGTGACCTTGTTCCATGGTCATTGGCTCTGTGGAGTCACAAGCTGATCCAAGGTTCAGAGGCCTCTTCTAATTTCCTAGGGTTATTGCAATAACCCCCAAAGTCTATTTCTTGAGAGATGGCAATAGTCTTCCTTCATGCCCCTTTTTAGCCGTATACGTGGTTTTTCATTTTATTGTTGCTAACATGTCTTCGAGTTCTGACAAAGAACTTCTTTCTTGTTAAAAAAAAATTACATAAAAATAAGCTGAAGAGAACACTTTCCAAACATTTAAAAGTTTTAAACACCTACTCACCTAAAAAAAAAAGAAAAAAAGAAAGCAATCACACAGCAAACCTGCTGATGTCACTTTTCATGAATCTTGACGCATTTGGGTTGTCAATTCTATTTCTGTTCACTTAACCATAGCCTCCGATTTCCACTTTTAGAATTTAGCTTGGAAATTTGGCTTTGTTCAAACTGTGATGGTTGAAAAGCCATGTAAAACACGATACAATAAAAATACCCTGGAAATTGCCTCATTTTTTTTTTTTTGGACGATCTTGAGTTGCTTTTAGGATGAGAAGCATGGCGCTTTTATCTGGGGCAAAGTGTGGAACAGAGGACAAGCAACCACATTACTTAATAAAACCCACCATCTATGCATTTGAATTCATCCTAATGCATGAGTATTTGTTTTTTCTATTTGCTAAATTGACATCTCTTAACTCTGTTGCTCCCTAGGGCAGCTAAGCAATCAATTTGAGTTTAAACAAATAAATGTTTATTGAACAAAAGAATGAAGCAAACAAAACCTGAATTCTTTTAGAGTCAAAGAAGGCAACATTAGTGACCATTGAACGCTCCCTATTCATTTCGCAATTTCTTTAGTTGATGCCAAAGGATTTGTGCTTAAATAATGAAGAAACCCAGAGTTCCTTTCTTAGTGCAGAGGTGGTTGAGGACTTTAGGTTTGTTGAAGAAAGCGTCCTGAAACAATAATTGCAATTCAAAGTTTAAAGGGATTTAGCAGAGACCCAGGAGGGGTCTTATCCTGGGCTTTAGAGAATGTTGAAGAGAGGTGGTATTTGACCCAAGTTAACTGCCAAGCAGCACTTAAGCAGGAACATAAGGCAGAGAAGAGGGACTTAAGGCACAGGGGGCAGCCTGAGAAAGGCATGGAAGGAAGGAATAGCCTAGCTTATGTTAGGAGGAATAAAGAGTTGGAGAGACTCCTCCAGGCGAGGATGAAGGGCCAGCTCGTGAAGGATGGCCTGTGACTGGCTTCATAATCTGGACCAGAGGCAGGAATCTCGCTAAGAGGCAATTGACAGAAGCCAGCAACCGTGGGATCTGGTTGGTGTCGCTTGGGATTTCTAATGTCTCAGAAACATTCAAGCGCAGGTTTTAAAATGGGGAAAGAAATCCGAAATGAAAGGGAGAGGCCACACCTATAGATGTGGATTTTCAGTCAGTAGGTTTGGAAGTTGAAGCAGTGAAAGGGAATGGATTCACTTAGGAGATAGCGTTTTACAGAGCAGCCGTGGTATCGCCCAGCAGCTTGTTAGCAATGCAGAATCGGACCCCCTCCCCAGACCTGTCACACCAGAAGCTGCCATTTTACTTAGATTCACCGGGGAGGTCCATGTTCATGAACATTTAAAAGCCTGTGTCCTATGTTAGATCTGACCTAGATCTCACCACGACATGGGTCAAACCCCATCATTAGCTAATTAAGCAGACCTGGCCAAATTCAACCCAAGTAGCCCCTGACTTGCTAAAACGGTAGTTTAAACCCCGGCTGCATGTTAAAAGAAACTTCATATAATAAAAAATATACGGAAACCTCAGACTTTACCTCTAGAGATTCTGATTTATTGTGTTCTGGGCATTAGTATTTTACAAAGCTCCCTAGGTAAGTCTGAAGTCTAACTAGGGAGAAGAATTATCATGCTAAGAAGACTTCAGGGGATGCAGAAAATCTAAATCCAATCAAACATAATAAGATTTTTTTTTTTTTTAATAAGGAGAGGGTGACGTTGGGATGTATTAATAATAGAAGCCTTCGTTGCTGTGCAGGGGATGGTGTGAAGGTAATTTCTAGAAGGTATCACTGATGACATAAAAGACAGCATATACTTAAAAATAAAAACCCTGGGTTCTTAAGCTCTTAACTTGCAAGAGCATCCGTTAACTTAGAAAACTTACACAAGGCTTTTTTCAAGTTAGCAGAGACAGGATAAAATCTTGTTCTGTGTTAAAGTGGTTTGGGAGAGAGGGAGGGGACAAGGAGTCAGGAGAAGGAGGCTTTTTTTTTTTTCCTCTTAGAGGTAAAGAGCTGTGTGCCTTAATTTGCTAAACTTTGAAACGATGGCATTTTGTCAGACTAAAAGACTTCGTGTAGGTGTACGTAGAATGTCAAGGCTGAGTCAAAGATTAATACCTAAAGTACAGGGTATGATGGGAATTTTGTGCCTCTGCCTTGGAAATCAAGTTGGGGAGAAGGAAGTATTGACTGATTTGAGAATGCTCCTTATATTGGCTTGTAATTTAATCAGATGGATTATGCCCAGTTCCAAGTAAGGAGGAAGACTAAAGCCATGTATTTAAACAGTTCTGCAAGTTCTGTCAAGCACATAGCTTATCCATTGGCAGGGCAGCTCCAACTACGTAAAAGAACTCAAAAGTTTCGGCATTCTTCATCTCAGGGTCTCACTGTGATCATGATAAGAAGTTTCCAAATGACCAAATCATGCTAGAATTAGAGTTCCAGTAATCTCAAAAGTGATCTACCAGCAGAATGTTTTTTTTAAATTAAATTATTTATAAATATATGCATTTTTGATATTCAGGAGCTGCTTGTTAGGTTCTTCAAGTTACCTTGGGTAACTATGGATGGTATGAAAGAACTGCAAGACCCTCGAAGAGCCCGTAAACCTTCAATAAAAACAGACTTGTGCGCCTAGGGGAAATATTTTATTTTCAAGATACAATAAAATTGCACTAAAAATGAGAAAATCTGTAAAGCTCCACATCTCAAGGTTCTAAAGACTGAGTGACAGCAGTCATATTGGGAATGTGAAGGAGCTACACATGGTTTGATATCTGGTGCAATCGTTTAAAAGAATCCATGATATCGGTTTAAGGACACAGAATCCTGGCCTGAGAAGCATTACGGTCCCACACTTCTTTTTTAATTTAGAACATGGACATAATAATGTGCTCACTCCAATTCTTGTCATAGGGTAGATAAAAACATTGTGGCTTGTCTCACCAGAACATGCTAATTTTGCAAAGAAAATGTAAAGAGCGCCCATTCTGAACTCCACTAATGGCTTTTAAAGTAGAAATGAGTATAATCCTTTGGATGCTGAGAAAACTATAATCAAAGTCTCCTTCTCAAGGAATTATGAACATATGAAAAACCCAAACTTTAACCATTACTGGTACCACTACCGCGGAGAAGGCAAGAGAGCAATATCATCGAACTGTCTTATTGCCTAAGTGTCCTGCCTAAGTCTTGCAGTATCTGATGTTAATTTTTACACCGCTTACTGGCATTGATTCAAACTACATATGCCTCTGTCTATCACCCTCATAAAAAATTATTCCCTGGTACCTGGAGAGGGACCACTTGGGTTTGATCCTGAAAGAGACTAGTAGGAAAAATGGCAGTTAACACATCAACAGAAAAATAAAAGAGAAATTGTTTTAAAAAAATCTAGGAAGGGGTAATTATAGCAAAATATTCAAGGAAGAGAAGCAAAGTTCTTAGCATTCCAGGAAGTGGCTGAGATAAATATTTTGCATGCAAAAATTCAATAACAGATCATCTTTGCTATGTCAGTCTGTCTTTTTTTTTTTTTTTAATGGCCACATCCATGGCATATGGAAGTTCTTGGGCCAGAAATCGAACCTGCGCCTCCACAGTGACCTGGGCTATTACAGTTGGATTCTTAACCCACTGTGCCATAGCAGGAACTCCCAATCTGTCTTTTATACACAGCTTGTAAGTATAAACTTAGACCATTCAAAACATGTTTCCTTTCAGAATCTTCTATCTAAAACTGTCCCAAATTAAGAAGTCAGTCTAAAACCTTCAAAACAGAAAGATTTTGGCCTTGCCTAGGAACCGTGATCTTTGGTTATTTCTTCTTGCTTCAGGATGCACTCCAAACTCCCTAGTATGACACCCGGGACCTCTATATGTTTTTCCTTTCAGCAGTTGCCCGATATCATTGCTTCTCCACAAACATCAGCCCTTCTAGTCAGACCAAAATGGCTGGTTTCTTAAGGCATCTGCTGCTTTCTCAGACCCCCTTGCCTCTGTGCACGGTCACCCTTCTGCCCAGTGTACTTTCCTCTCCCTTTCATCTTTCAGTACTCTACACTGATTCCTAAAGATTGATGTAACATCCTGCTTGGGGTTCCTTCTTGGATACTCTATAACACAGTCTGTGTTCCTGTAGTACCTATGCTCTGTCTGGTGATGCTGATGAAGATGATAAAGATGATGATGGTGATGAAGATGATGAAGATGATGATGGTGATGAAGATGATGAAGATGATGATGGTGATGAAGATGATGAAGATGATGATGCTGATGAAGATGATGAAGATGATGATGCTGATGAAGACGATGAAGATGATGATGGTGATGAAGACGATGAAGATGATGGTGATGAAGACGATGAAGATGATGATGGTGACGCAGATGATGAAGATGACGATGGTGGTGATGTAGATGATGGTGACGAAGGTGTTAAAAGATTTCATTCCAGGCTGTGAGCTTTCTGAGGTCAGGACTATTTCATTCTTTCCTTTGTTCTAGCTCAGGACCTTGAACACAACGCGGTCTCTAGAATGAATGAGTAAGGCATCACAGTATCTGCTAGATATTTGCCTTATTGACAGCCTGTCTTAAGAATTGTCAGTACATGACTGCTTTCAGGTGTCATCCCTTATAATGGTCATAAATCCAAATACACTTTTCCAGCCTGCCAGTGCATGTCCTTGTCTCTGTGTGTGCAGCTGATACTTGACTTCAGTGTTTGAGTAAACCGCCAACCATTCCCCTTTCTTCAAGCTTATTCCTGGTGGATCAAATGGAGAGTATATGAGATCCAAACATCACTTTTGCTTTGACATCTGAGCTGGCAAAATGTCCATTCATTCACCATTTGTAATTCATTTATACATATTTACTGGGCACTTATTAGGTGGCAGGATCAATTCTAAAAATCAACCGTACTCCTGTTGCATGTTGCCTTACACTTCATCATGTGCTATTATATTATAGATATGAGTGAATGTTGCTTTTGTTCACTTGGTACAGTTCCTGAAATAGACACTTAATATATGATGGGTGAAGAACTAAATTGAATTGATAAGTACATGACCCAATGGCTTAATCTGTTTATCAAATCACTATTTAGTTTAAATTCCAGACTTAATTATCAAACCAAATAAATGACTTAGGTACATTTTCCAGTTTAAATGCCCTCTGTTCAAGCTTCCTTTAGGATTTTAAAATGCCACGATTAGGTCAGTAGTTTTCAAATGTATATTTAAAGTACTAGAAACTTTCTTTCAAACGTAGCTGAAAGTACAGAACAGCGCAGAGAAAAAGTAAAAATAATTCTTGATCCAATTGTCCAAAAGCAATGTTTTAATTTCCACAAATGTATTACCTGCAGATCCACAGTTTTGAAAACCACCAGAATATACTAGCTACGCAGAATTCAATATGAATTCTGCTTCCTGGAGTTGTCCTATGTGGCAGCTCTCATTACCTTACTATCTTCCTTACACGCATGTCTATGTATATTTTTAGCACTTTAGTTTTAAACTAAAAAAGGAGGGGGTAGCATCCTGCTTTCCTAAATTATCAATATTTTTCTAATTATTAAACTTATTTTACTAGCTACCTCTTTGACCTTATCACTGTCCTGTCCATAAAATTTAGACTCTTCAGCATTTGTAGAGCCCCTGGAAAGATGAGTTCACACTTCCTGTAATTTTGTGTTGCTCCCATCAGGGAGCTGATATATAGAGTATTTCATCCATCACGTCCCTATCAAAACAGTTTTGGTTCCCACAAACCGCATTATATTCATCTCTAGCAGGACGTTTCTGAGGGTGGGAGGGGCGAAGACGCGTGAAACAGTCTTACAGAGCGAATTGCCAGCGACATCCACTATTAGTTAGATTTTGGTTCATATAATCCTTTTAAAAAGGAATAGGGCTAAAAGCTAAAGACACGTTTAACTTAGTGATGCTAAGAAGTTGTCATAAGGAAGTAGTTCGACAGTTTTCACTGTCGTGTTGAAACCATTTGTCTTTAGCCTCTATCAGACAGAGTCTGATTGTCCCAGTCCTCCACCGTGTGAATTCTCTGTGATTTGTCACCTCCTCCTCCCTCTCTTCACCAGCCTTGTACACAACAGTGCAAAGATATCCCTCCCTCCACAATGCAGGTACCATCTCTGGGGAACCCAAGGTCCAGCCGCGTGGACCCCGTTTCTAGAAGCAGACGTCATGTGTCACCCTTTTTGAGAAATCTCTTCAGAGGCCTGGAAACAAAAAGGACTCACAGACTGCCACCCAAGACAGGACTCCCCGAGTCCTGGCCCTAATATAACATATAATCAGAAAAAGAATGAAGGGAGTTCCCCTCGTGGCTCAGCGGTAATGAACCCAACTAGGATCCATGAGGACACAGGTTGGATCCCTGGCCTCGCTCAGTGGGTTAAGGATCTGACATTACCATGAGCTATGGTGTAGGTTGCAGATGTGGCTCCGATTCAACCCCTCGCCTGGGAACCTCCATATGCCACAGGTGCGGCCCTAAAAAGCAAAAAGAAAAAAAATTGAAAAATACTGATGCCTAAGCTGTTATTAACTATATGGAAAATAGCTTTGCATGAAGAAGGATACAAAAAGGAAAATAGCTGGGTGGCAATGGTATTGTTATTTACAGATGACTATAAAACAAGGCACTTTTAAAATGCTGGATGTTTTTAACTTGTAATGGAAATTAAGAAACGTACTCACTATGGTAGCATCACAAAATAAACTAGAACGTCCAAGAAGGGAGATGTAGTCAGCTCCTCTCTTCGCCTCCCACCCAAAGCCTAAGTGATCTTTGCAGCTATTAAAACCAACAAATAACAGAGAGTGAAAAGTCTCCTTGGAGGACAAGGTAATGAGAGATGCGATCATTCTGAACTCATCAATTTCGGACATATTTTGAGTCATAAAATCATTGTTTATTTTTAACAAAACTCTTTAAAATATTAAGGAACATCAGGAAGAAACCAATATACTCTTGGTGAGGGATTTATTTAAGTTTGTTTTGTATTTTACATGTCCCATACACAGGAGCAACTATTTTTGCTAACTTGTGAATAAATGATTTTATGTTCGAAAAGTTAAGATGGTGTGAATTGTTTGTTAATTCCGCGAGTAACCTTGCTAAACTGTGTTTCTCTACATTTTCTGATGGCTCAATCAATGGCCAAGAGGGGCCATGCCCACAATTTTCCTCCATATATTTATTTTTCTCAAAAGGGTTACTTCATAGATATTACAGCAGCTCTTTGAATTATCATTATTCATAATGATAATTATGAATAATGACGATTATTCATAAGCGAGAAGGCTGTTGTATTTTCCCATTGGAGAGACCCACAAAGTAAGCAATTTTGAGAACATTACACTGGGAAGGACCTGTCTGAGTGTCTTTCTTCTGCAGAATCCAGGGTCAATCCACTCATTTGTTTCAGTAAAAATTTTTTGAGAGGAACAGGATCTAGAAATCGCCAGTCAATAAAATTTCCAATTTCTAAAATTACACAAAGAGGTTTTTATTCCATTTGAATGGGTAAATTCTTATTTGGGGGGAAAATTCAGAGGGACTAATATTCTCCCATGTGCAAAGAACACTACATGCAGACTTTGTATTTGTGTAGTCTCACCATTTTAAGGGTAAAAGATACCTCTGGGAGACCACATTTGTGTTCATTTTTGTGTCTTTCTAATGCATCTTGCAGTTGATCAAATCATTGCTCTAACAAGCTAAAAAGAAGTAATGGTGGGCATTTTGAGCCAGAAGGAAGAAGAAAAACACACTTTTCAATGAAAGTACATTCCGAATATTGGTCACTTTGGGGCACTTTGCTAGAAAACCATGTAAGTAGTGTTGTTCTGTACTTACAGAGATGGGTTATAACTTGAGCATTTGACTATTTCTTGCAAAATTCCATCTTTCCACAAATAGGTTTTAAACTTGAGCAATGACCAAGGCAAATAGTTATGGCAACAATTTGCAGGTAAAACACATTTTAAGCTTTAGTTTAAAAATAGCCCAAAGGCTCATTCTATGAAAACTGGCTTGAGGGACAACTATAAGCAAGATCAGAATGCCTGGCTCGGGCATTAATGAACAGCAACTAGCAACTGCCTTACTGCCTGCTGAACCATTCTCTCTCCAATTACAAGGAGAATGTCGCTTTCTCGCAGTGTTTGTCCCCGTCTTCTCCCTACCTCTCTCCCCTCCATACACACACAGGAGTGGGCTTGTGCAATCAGCTCACACAGTCAGCCTGAAATCTTCTTGTGTACACCCAAGATGCATGAAAATCCTCTGCTAAATAATGGTCCATCTGCTCCAGGCTCATGCTTGCCCCTTCCTTCAACTTTCAAAAGGAGGAGAGTAATATGAAGACTTCCCCATTCAGAAGATTATAAAAACCAATCCTTTCCTCCCTCCACTCAACCAACATGGAAAATGGATGTCAGAGCCCATCTTTTCCGACTTTTACAATGGATGGAACCTCTTTCCTCCAGTCTCAGGCTCTTCCCTCTGCAGCTGCTCTGCATGCTCTTCCTTTCTATCTCCTCGGTGACTTCAGTCTGTCAGTCATTCCTCCTCTCTCCTCTCCCTTCTATTTGGGTATAATTTCAAATGTACAGAAATGTTGAAGGACCAGTACAAGACAATCCATGGTCTCTGTACCCAGATGGACCAACTGTTTACATTTTGCCACCTCTGCTTCTCTTTTTTTAGGGGCGCATTTTGACCCAACTGCTTCTCTCTCTCTCTTTTTTTTTTAGGGGCACATCTGGGGCATATGGAAGTTCCCAGTCTAGGGGTCAAATGGGAGCTACAGCTGCCCCCCTACAACACAGCAACTCCGGATCCGAGCTGCATCTGTGACCTACGCCACAACTCAAGGCAATGCCGGATCCTTAACCCACTGACGGAGGCCAGGGATCGAACCAGCATCCTCATGGATACTAGTCGGGTTTGTTACCCCTGAGCCACAGTGGGAACTCCCCCAAGCTCTCTTAAACTGTCCCTTGGACCTGTGCCTGAATTCACGGTTGGGCAGGAGACCCCCCCACTTTCCTAGAATGGACCCTGGGGGCCAGGACTTCTATTGCTGGTGGTGCGGGCTGACATGGACTCCTGACACCCAGGAATCCAATCTGAGCTCCCCACAGTTGGAAGACAGCTGGGATTTTGGGGTGGAAGTGGGGGCGTGTGTTGGGGAAATGATCACGATCTAATTGCTGCCTGGAATCTGCTCATTGGTAGCAGGGCTGGCTCTGGTGGTGTTTGCCGGGCTCCGAGTCTCTGCACAGTTTGATCTTGTTGTGCAGGGAGGCCCTGCCGGGCACCGTGCTGCTCATTGCTGCTCCAGCAGAGAAAACAAAAGGGACTGACATTCCTTCTCCTTAACACCCCAGGACCTGAGCCAAGTTAAGTGGAAAGAAAAAGCAATTTCAAAGTGTCCTTTCTCCCCTGGGAGATTCACTGAACATAAACATTTTTTTTTCTGTTTTTCTTTTTAGGGACGCCCCAGCAGCATATGAAGATTCCCAGGGTAGGGGTCAATTCAGAACTGCAGCTGCCAGCCTACGATGCCACAGCAAAGCGGGATCCGAGCTGTGTCTGCGACCTACACTGCTACTCAGGGAAATGCTGTATCCTTAATCCACTGAGCAAGGCCAGGGATTGGACTGGTGTGTCCTCATGGACATTAGACGCATTACCACTAAGCCACAGTGGGAACTCCTGTATTTCTTAATCATGTAGCACAAGAAGGCCATTGAGAGTTGCCATGTGCTTAGGTTGAAATCCCTACAGTGTAGGAAATAGGTTACCGAAGAGTCAGTTTACTCCCTACCCCCGTCTTCTAGCCAGTTCTTGGCAGCTGATCAAGTCTACAAGCCAAACGGACACCTTGGAGAATGCAATCCTCAAGCAAGAGGGTGTGGTGGGCATTAAGAAAGTAAATTTCGTTCTGGAAGCAAAAGGACTGAGAAACAACCTGCGCTGCCAGTGTAGGCCAGCCTTTCACCCCCTCCACGCTTCCTGCTAGTCTGTCACAACCCACAGAAAGCCACCAAGCAGGATTTCCACTGGATAGTCAGACGCAGACCTCAGAATTCACCCCGGCTACCCAGCGGTCAGGGAAGACAGAATGCGTGCTCACTGAGTTTCTCAAACAGGGTCTCGGCCTTTGTTTTGGAATTGTAAAAATCCTGGATTTCAAGGTCAGTGGAATAACAGTTCCAGTGACCCCCCCAGCGTGCTGCGAATCTGGCAATTAAATCAGTCTCCTGTGATGAGTGTCTTCAGGCTATGACCTAGCACCTCTCCCTGCCTTTCTCATGATTGAAAGAGCTCCAAATGCTTATGAAGAATGCTGGTAGGGGAGTTCTCGCTGTGGAGTGGTGGGTTCAGGATCTGGCATTGCCACAGCTGTGGAATTGCCATAGGCCGCAGGTGCAGCCAAAAAAAGAAAAAAAAATACTGGTTAGAAAAACCTGGACCGAAGCAGAGGAAATGACTTACTGCCCAACATCGGTTTGTGGAAAAGCACCTACAAATCTGTCTCAAAATAGGAAGGTGAAGAAACATACAGGAGTGTGAGGCGCCCAAATGTAAAATACAAGAAGGAAGGGATGTTGGCTAGGACTTACTGCTTGTTCTACCCACTTTTCTCTCCCTCCCTTTACTCCAGCTTTTTTTTTTTTTTTTTGTCTTTTTGCCTTATCTAGGGCTGCACCGCGGCATGTGGAGGTTCCCAGGCTAGGGGTCTAACAGGAGCTGTAGCTGCCGGCCTTCGCCACAGCCACAGCAATGCGGGATCCGAGCCGCGTCTGCAACCCACACCACAGGTCACGGCAACGCTGGATCCTTAACCCACTGAGCAAGGCCAGGGATCCAACCCGCAACTTCATGGTTCCTAGTCGGATTGGTTAACCACTGAGCCACGATGGGAACTCTATCTCCTCCAGCTTCTTAATTCATGTTTATGCAGTACATCTGGGACTCTAGTCTCCGAGTTCTTGGTATGTTCCAGAATACCTGTCATACATGAAAGACAACTTGGGTGGGTCTATAGTTCTTGGTCATGGTCTCAGGTAGGCAGAGGGTGTGAGAAGGCAGTAGATACAGCAGGCTAGGCAGAGACCAGGATACAGGCTGAACAGCCTTTTTATGTGGCTTAGGTTTTAACTGCCTCTTTGCCCGGGTTTCATGGAAAAAGGTCTATGGCAAATGCCTTAGCAGAGAACCAAGGCTGTTGGCCTAATCATCAGCTTTCTAGCAATGCTGACTGAAGAAAGAGTGCAGGCAGGGCTGGCCTGTCTATTTTAATCAGCTTTGCCAGGCAGCTGCTTAACCATGCACATCACTCTGCAGCCTGGTGCCTCTGAAGAACACCTGCTATTGGCCCCGTGTCCTTAACCGAGAGCTGGTCAGAGGTCAGGGATCAAGGGGTGGCTCTGGTCAATAGGCTCAGGGGAGGTTGCAGGCGATTTGCAGACAGGAGGCTTTAAACTTTGCAGAGCTGAGGTGCCACAAACGCCCAGGTCTGCTTCTCTTTCCTCACGCGCTCTCCACCCCTTACCCGCTCATCTCCTTGAGAGAAGGGGCTTCATGGGTCATAGGCTCGCTCAGCTTTCTGAAGCCTTGCTTCTAGCCTCTTTCCCCCCACGCTGACACGTGGTCACGTTTAGGGCGTGTTTTCGGTTCTTCTGATTGGCCTCGCTCGCGTACTCCTTCACCTCAAACCTCTAGGGTCTTCGTTGGGCTCACACATCTGAACGTTTGCTCTCGATCCCGTTCAGGGCCCTTTGTTCGCCCCTCTCCCCTTCGCGGTGGCTGTACCTACCCTTGTTGTAGCTGCAGCCTAATGCGTTTCTCTCATCTCCCTATCTTTTTACCGCAATGCCCTGCTCTCACGTGCACAACCGTCCCACAGAGACCAAGTCCCAGATCTTTCTAGCACAGACTTTAGACCTAACGACCAAGCTCCACCCAGGTACCAGCTCCACTCCAATTAAACTCAGCGGGTCCCCTATGCCATCACCGTTTTCGGCGCCCTGTACTTGCTCTAGTTTGACAACACCTTCCAGGCCACAAAACATGGCAGCGTCCTTCACGGCTCCATCCCAAGGAAAATAAATTTCTACACCCAGATCAGTTTTCCACTTTCTAATTGTTCCTTCAGACCATCACGTCTTCTCTTAGCACCCCCCCCCCATCCCGGAACAGATCTTCTCCAGCGCGAACAGCGTCCCAGCCCCCAATCACCGCACCAGCCTTCAGCATTTCCCCTCTCAAATACATCTTCTGCAAAGTCGGTGATCCTTCCAAAATATTAAGCCCACTGTAACTCTTTGCGGGCTTTCTGGGACCTGCAGAACGAATCCCAAGCTCCTTAACGTGGAGTATGCGTCCCGCTGTGTCCAGCCCGAGTCCCCTCAGGCTTCACTTTCTGTGTTTCATACTGAAATGACACAGCCTGCGGTTTCTGAACACACAGAACCACACTTCGCCTTTCTGTTTTTGTCCACACCATGCATCTGCTTGGAAGGTGTTCTTCCACCATCCCGCCCCCGTCTGTTCTTTCTGCCCCTTTAAGAAAGGCTTCAAGCCCCACCTCCTTAGGAAAGACTTCACAGCTGCACCCTCCCTGCTCCCCAAACCCACTCGGCAGGTTACAGCATCTTTTAGGTTACAGGACCTCATAACTCCTGCTTTCCCCTTTACTTGAGCTGACACTAATGCCTTGTGATGTTTGCGTCTCTCTCGCACTAGGCTTTGAGTTCCTTGCGGTAGGAACCTGTCACTTTCATCTTTGCACGACCAGAGTGATCTTTAAGTGACTGGCTGACTCTATTAACATCTCTAGTTTCTAGTTTCCTTTGTAATTTAAGATATCGGGAAGAAGAAAGGAGAGGTAGAAAAAGGAGAATGTTTCTGAAGCAGGTTCGTTTTGCCTGATGCACAGCAAGGCGAAAAGCTGAGAGGTGATGCTGTAGCCGAGTTTGATTCGCAAGGTGACGGAGAGAGAAGCGACGGAGAGAGCGCATACCCCAAACCCGCCTCCCGGAGGGACAGGGGCTCGGGGTATTTATGGGATAAAGAAGCAGAGGTCTGAGGCGTGGAGAGCGTGGGGAGCGAGGGCAGCATGTGGAGGTGTGATAATCATAGTTCTGCGCAGGCGTAACTAGGCTGCGGGCCTCTGCGCGTTCTCGGCGTGGCGTTCTCGGCTCTCCCATGGCAACAGGTCACATTCGCGCATGCCCAGTTGGAGAGCCCGTGATCCTAGCCAGCCTTGACCCGCTCAGCTTGAACTAGATGCAGCTGACTCCAAGTTCGTCTGGCTAAACGTGCCAACTGAAGGCGTGCAAGTCTTACAACGACCTTGATTATTGAAAGCAGGTGATGTGGGTTGGACTGATCATTGCCCACGGGTTCAGGGCGTTCCAGAACACATCCTTTGTAATTATTGCACCAGGTTGTAAATGTCATCGCTTAAGAGAAGCGCTGACTGACGGGACTGAATGAAGTAGGGTTGGGAGAGGGACAGGAGAGAATGGCATTTAGGTGTGAGCTTGAGGGTGTCCCCAAGAGTTCCAGCTGGTAAAAATGGGCTCTGGTGCACTATCTAATGTGGTCCTTTTTGTTTATGATAAACAGCAGCGACAAATGTAGGTTTGTTTTGTTTTGTTTTACAGACAAACTCCTTTGCTCATTCCACCACTGGGGGTGTATCGGCTATAGAAGTGCCGGGTTTTTATTTAGGGCTGGCACTTTGATGAGAGAATCACCATGATGAGGGGAGAGAAAAGCTGTAGGAAAGCAACCTGGGACAAGATTCACACACTGAGAGGGGAGAATGTTTCCTCCCACGCATTGCTGGCTGGGGAACAAGTTCGCTCCGATCCAGCTGTAAGCCCGTCGGCCTTGCTCTCTGGGAGATGTCAGTGGTCCAGCGCCTTGGAACCAGCAGGGAGCCAGCATTCACCAAAAGTACAGCGTAGGATTTTCTCCAGTCTGGTCCTCTTATAGCCTCTGGCGTAGTTTTGTCAAGAAGAAGTTCTCCACCAGCAGAAGTCATTGGAAAGAAAGGGGGATTTAATCCCAGGCAAGGAATATCAGGGTCTTGAGAGTGGAGAAGTGCAGGTTAGAAGCCGTCTAACTGCTGGAGTGTAGACATGATGGGAGATACAACTGAAAAGTTATGGTCAGTGAACTGGTACAATATTTAAACTCTGGCTTTTCCCCCCTGTGCTGTATGTGCGTGTGCGTGTGCGTGTGCGTGTGCGTGTGTGTGTGTGTGTGTGTGTTGTAAACCTGACCGTGAATAGCCAGAAGCCACAGTGGGAGATAAAAGGGTGTCTGGGTAAAGGGCCAAAACTGGGACCAGTGCCGAAATCTCCCTGCAGTTGAGCCGAGTGGGGACACCGATACTGTCACCAGTAAACAAGCTGTGCCCCAGGCTGGGCCCTGCTGTGTCAGCGCTGCTTTTGGGTGGCTCCTCCGCGTGTTAGCCACTGGGTCCCTGGAAATGCCATGTCGCTGTTGCCATGAGTGTGGTTCGCCACCAAAACTTCCCTGTGGGTACATCTTTCATCTTGGGCTCCTTGTCCGGTCTTGAGTGTGTACGTTTCATGGGAAGCCTTGGGCAGGTGCCAAGCTCGCCTCAAAGGCACCTAGCAGCACTAGCATTCACTATTTTCAGCATTCACTGGGAGATGATTTCAGAGAACTCCTAAGGTGGGGTGTCCCCAAACAGAAGGTACTAGACAGATTAGAAGTTTTGTTTGTTTGTTTGTTTTGCTTTTTGGGCTGTACCCAGGGCATATGGAGGTTCCCAGGCTAGGGGATGAATCAGAGCTGCAGCCGCCGGCCTGCACCACAGCCACAGCAATGCAGGATCCGAGCCACGTCTGCCACCTACACCACAGCTCACAGCAACGCCGGATCCTTAACCCACTGATCAAGGCCAGGGATTGAACCTGCATCCTCATGGATACTGGTTGGGTTCTTAACCCACTGAGCCACAATGGGAGCTCCCTGGTACTGCTCTTTTTGAAGAGCCTCCTCACGTAGTTATAATTATCTAGCCACGGGCGGAAGCAGAGGGGGAGGAAGAGGGAAATACACAGAGAGCTGGACAGTTCATCTTAGCACTTTTTAATCACTGTCTCTCCCAAACCAGATTCCAGAATTACTATGATGTTACCCATTCCCCTACCAGGTGTTAGCCTGGAATGACAGATTTTCTGTTTTATGACGGCAGATAAAGTAGTGGAGGAGAGAAAAGGGACACACGTGGAGCTTGTTCTCCACCGAGTTTCCCATCCCCTGCTCCCAGCTCTTCCTGCACCCCCGCCACACACACACACGCGCATGCACACAGACACACACACAGACACACAGACACACACACACAGACACAGACACACACACACACACACACACACACACGGCAGCAAAGAGTCAGCTCCTTTTCTCCCGGGAATTTCCTTCTGTTTCCACGTTAGGTCCCAGGATCCATCAGCCCCCCTCACCTCCGCTGGTTTCTGTTTCTTTGGATTCACAGGAAGGAGTCAGACGCCTCTGGTACTTCTTTTCCTTCATATGTTTTCATGCCAATGACCTGGACACCCCGCCTAGGAAACCCCCACTGCAGCGCAATAAATGCGTCTTCCACAAACGGGCATGGATAGTTTAGTAAAGAACTTTCACAGGTGAGCTCAGGTTTCTGAGAGTTGTTAAAATTCAGCGAACTATTCTGAAGAGACTTAGTATCTAAACGGCCATTAAATCAGCGAGGTCCCACCATTAAATGCTATAAAGGCAGATGGCCTCATGACGCATTTAAAAATCAGAAAAAGACTTGAGCATTGTATGAATATTAACAAAGAATTGTAACGAGCTTTAATAGCTTCAGCGGTAAGCAAGCAGCACTTGCCTACATCATATGCAGTAGGGGAGACATAACAACGAGTGGTTTTCTGACAGCCCACAGTTTGAAGAAAGAATAAATTGCGGTAACTGCCTGCCTTGAGAAAGCTTGCACATGGATGTGTCTGATAGAACTGAAGTGAGAAAACACACATCTTTCTTCAATCCATTATTTTTATGTTTTTTATTAAAGTATAGTTGATTTGCAATGTTGTGTCAGTTTCTGCTGTGCAGCAAAGTGACCCAGTCTCTTTCTCTCTCACACACACATACACACACACACACATGATACATTCTTTTTCCCATATTATCTTCCATCATATTCTATCCCAAGAGATTAGATGTAATGCCTTGTGCTATACAGTAGGAGAATCCATTACTTTTAGCAAAGCAAAAAATACTACATAATTAAGGTCATTTAAAAAAAAATATTGTTACCTATTCCTTTAAGAAGATTATTCCAAACAGTTTCCTTTGAGAGCTACACTTGGACTATTTAAAGATTTTTGTTTGTGTGTTTTTGCCTTGAACTGTGATATCAAAAGACAAGTGGAATGGAGGAAGCCAACACAAGCTAATTTAGTCAACACTGGCAGCTGTCTGTCACTGGAGCTTGTCGCCTTGAAAGAGGAAGTTGTTTTTTTTTTCCATTGCACCAGAAAAAAAGCAATGCAAACATGCCTGATGGAAAGGTTATCCCAGACATTAAGAAATTACTGAAAAGGGAAATATTTTTGCTTTGCTTCCTTTCCTGAGTGTCCAGTGAATAATGACATCATTTGAAAAGAGAATGAAAGAGAAATTAAATTTCTATAATTATTCCAAAGTAAGATAATTTAGGACTGTCTACTCAATTGCTGATGAGGGCAGTAACAAAATACCTTAATAATCAATTATCCCAAACACAAAACATGCTTTTCAAATTTCCAGAAAAGAAAAATCTCAGCTTTCATGTTGGTAAGCCTAGAGTACGATTTGGACAAATCAGCATTTTCCCAAGAAATACTGTCAGGTTCCAAATACTTTTCTAGAATATAATGTTTGTGTGCAGTCTTTCAAATTGTATCTCAAACAGACGCAGGTGATTTGCACGCCTAGACGTGGGTTTCTAATATATCTTGGATAAAAATTCCATTGCAAAGAAATTGCCTTTTTTTGACACACTTTTTGTTGTATTTGTATTACACGCAGAATATTTGCAAACATACAAAAAAACAAAGAATTTTACAGCAAACACTGTGCACCAAGCTTCTACCATTACATTTTGCTGCACTCACTTTATCAGCTATTTATCTAGCCACCCTTCTAACCAACCTGAAATATCGCCGTCCCCACAGAAAGTGCCCTCACACCTTTTCCTGTAAATCCTGCCCCACCTTGGATTTCAAATTCACGTTTAAATGTCACTTAAGGACTTCTTGACTGCTTATAGCATTTTGCAGTAGTTGGAAATTTATGTAATCCTTTTAATTTTTATTTCTTTTTTTACTTATTTATTTATTTTTATTTATTTTTTAGGGCCGCACCCATGGCATATGGAGTTTCCTGGGCTAGGGCTCGAATTGGAGCTGTAGCCACTGGTCTACACCACAGCCACAGCAACGCAGGATCCGAGCTATATCTGCGAACTATACCACAGTTCACGGCAATGCTGGATTCTTAACCCGCTGGGCAAGGCCAGGGGTTGAACTTGCATCCTTAAGATTCATTTCCGCTGAGCCATGATGGGAACTCCAGTCCTCCTAATTTTTAAAATGTCATCTGTCTAATGGGTATTCTGTTTTCTAGACAAACAAATCAGTGGCCACATTCCACGAGGAATCAGCAGTCTTTCTACAGAACCTGTCTGGGTGGCATTTAACATCACTTTGAGCCAGAGAGTTCATCTCTTTAGGGGTCAGTTCTTTGTTTGTAAAACAGAGATGTAAATAACAACTCTAAACTCACCTCAAGACTGTTGTAAAGGTGAGAAAAAGAGAAGCTGAGAAAATCTCCATAGAAATGTAGAATATTCTCCTTACTGTGTAATCAAGGCAAGTTGAACTATTAATGGCAACTTGCAGGTGCAAGTCTTGGAGATGGTAGACTTTTCTAAATGAACACTATGAGCTTTATTTCCTGGAAAATTTGGTAGAATCACATAACTGGCTCAGTGTGCTATGTTTCCTTTTTTTCTCATTAAAGATGTTCAAATTCTCACACTGACAAAGCATGTGAAACCACTGAATGTTTTTGGCAGTGGCCTTATTAACAATATACTTATTTTTAGTGCACTCTACTAATTCAAATCGATTTTATTTATTTACTATTATCAATTAGATGGGCATTTAACAGAAAATAAAAGAACATTAAGGCCTTTTCCCTGTGTCCTAGTTACACGTCATTTTTGAATTCTTGCTCAAAACTAACAAAAAGAACTGACAGCTGATCTTTGTGATTCATGCAGTTTCCACCTTGCTAAATTATTCTGGGTTTTAAGCACATAAAGCATTTCAGATAAAAGTCAGTTAGGAAATGAGTAATACAACCATTTTGTGTAAATGTCTAAGTAAATAGCTTTGATGAATTTTTAAGTTAGTAAGTGGTTATTCTGCTGATGGTACGTATCTGTATATAATGGTGAATGCTGCTCAGTGACTTCAGTCCTGGGATCTTCAATGTGAAAGGCACCTTACTGAAATAAAACCTAATAAATATTATTGTTTTCTTGAAGATCCATATCAAAGTGTTCTTTAGGAAGGAGAAAATGGAAAACAACCTAAATATACAATCCTAGGGGAAGGATTAAGTACTTTATGGCATATCATATAATAGGATATTATATTGCCAGTACAGTCATAATCTCAAGGCAAGGTACAGTTTGCTTAGAAGTTAGCACAGAAAAAGATTATAATATTAATGCTGGTTGAGGCGGGATCATGGGATTACTGGGTTTTTAAAAAGATTTGATAATATTTCTTTTTTTTTTTTTTTGTCTTTTTGCCTTTATGTAGAGCCGCACCCGCAGCATATGGAGGTTCCCAGGCTAGGGGTCTAACAGGAGCTGGAGCTGCCAGCCTTCGCCACAGCCACAGCAACGTGGGATCTGAGCCGCGTCTGCAACCTACACCACAGCTCACGGCAACGCTGGATCCTTAACCCACTGAGCAAGGCCAGGGATCGAACCCGCAACCTCATGGTTCCTAGTCGGATACGTTAACCACTGAGCCACGAAGGGAACTCCTCTTTCTTTCTTAAACTACCGTTTTTTTTTCTCTCAAATTAACTACAATGCTTCTAATAAATTGTGCATAGTTATAAATATTCCATTATTATTTTTCCTAGCTATATGAGTTTTTACTAAAAAATACAAACAATGTAGACACGCATAAGTTAGAAAATAAAAATTCTTATAATCTGATACTTTAGAAAAATTTTTGATTCTTATACACACACACACACACACACACACACACCACCTAAAGGTTAAGAGCATGGAATTAGTCATACCTGAGTTTGATTTCCAACTATGTTGAGTGGGCTTAGGAAAATTATTTAAAGTATTTAGACCTTAGTTTTCTCATTTGTGAAATAAAGACATGATGGTAATACATTTCATATAGTGCCTAACATTATTTATTCAGTTAAATTAGTTTGCATGTATGAATATATATATATATATATTTATATATATATATGCACGTGTGTGTGCATATATATATATATATATACATTTTTAAACTGAGATGGCATATTACATGTGCTTTTTTTAACCCCTTTTTCCTATATATCTTGGACAGCAATTCATATTAATTACGTTCATGTCATTTAAAAAAATGACTTATGGTATGTTATTGTATATATAAAACATAATTTGTTTATCAAATCTATTTCTATTATTTGAAACCATGCCTCAGTGAAACATTAACTTCTGCAAGAATTTTTACAGGTTTAATTTCTAAACATTGAGTTGCTTTTTTATAATGAAAAATATAAAACTGGAAAAGAACCATTCATAATAGCAGCAACACAAATAGTGACAGCAACAAAAAACCACTGTAATTCACACAAAATAACTGGAAATAAATTTAACAAGATATGAATACATGAAGCTGTTATAAAACTCTACTGAGTGACATGTATTAACAGATTAATAAAGGAAGATGCATGCTTTTCCTTAGCCGGAAAGACTCAGTTATAAAAATATCATTAATATGTAATTTAAACTACAGTTTAAATTCATCAGTAAGATACTGTTTTATTCACAATAGCTTTATAATAAATGCTTGAAATCTTGGGGGGCAGGTCTTACCTACTCTTTTCTTTTTTCAGAACTCTACTGTCTATTTTCCCTTGTATTTTCTTCCAGGTTAAATTTAGACTTATTTTATCAACACCTAAAAACATTTTGTTGGAGTTGTAGCTAGAATTACACTGAGTTTATTTATTAAATTTATTCCCAGGTATTCTATAAATTTGTTTTGTTGTTGCTCATAGCGACTTAAACATTTTTTTCCTGTGTTTTTCCCAAATATGATGTTTTCAGCCGCAGGCATACTTGACATAATTTAAACCTGTTAAGAAAGCATTCATTAATCTGATAGCTTTAATGGGCAGGAAAAGATGGAAACTTTTTTCCAGCTGTTTTGGCAGCTATTACAACAATCAGAATTTCCCATTGGATCTGTTTTATCACTTAGATGGTAGAGGAGCAAGTAAAACAAAAAGAATCAGAAAAGCAAGATCGGGTCAAGGAGGTAGAAAAAGCATAACAGGAAATCAGAAGACCTAAATGCTAATCTTGGATTTATCTTTAACCAGCATTGACCTTGGGCTGGTCTGTTACACTCTGTGTGTCTTAATTGTCTTTCATTTTTAAGATTATCTAATTCTCAACTGGGTTAAAAACCTAGGATTCACGTATTTATAAATATGCATGCATCGAGTGTTTTTATTATGTGCCTGGCACTGCATTAAGAGTTTGGAAATCCGAACCCTGAAGAGGCAACACAGAATATTCAAGAAAGGTGGGCTTTAGTTTCCAATTTCTCACATAAACGTCATTATCTTTAGACATCCTAATTGGAGCTGTCAATGTACATTTCCGCATTGTGACTTCAGGTTCTGGAGCGTGGTGTGATTTGCAGCAAGGTGCGTGGGTTAATTCTCCCTCTAAGTCAGCACCTTTGGAGCTCCCAGTTTCTCCTCTGAAAGATGGAGCTTCTCCATTTAACCCTCTGTGATTCTCTTAAGTCCATGCAGTTTTGCATTTGATCAGCGGGCAGAGAGAATCAGGAGCATGGCATTCTCTGCCTCAGTGATTCTCATGCTTTAATGCATCTAAGAATCACCTGGGATCCTGATCAAAGTTAGCAGGACCCACGGATGCTGCATTTCTAATAAGCTCCAGCTGAGAACTAGGCTTCTGTTTCACAAACCACATTTTAAGTAGCAGGGGGCTAAGTCAGCCCAGAAAAGGAGTGAGAACAAGCTGCTCCATAAGCAGAATAAGCCTACCTGGGCGATCTTGCCACAGCTGGTCAAACTTGTCTAACTGAGCGACAACAGGTCAAAAATATAATCAGTTTCTTTCTTGTTGTTCACCTTGCCGTGTAGCATTTTTTTTCCCCTCCCAGGAAAAATGACTCAATACCGAAAAGCTCCTGCTGTCTTAAATCTCAAAATGGATAATCAAGAACAAAGTTTTAAGCAATCATCAGCAGAGGGAAAAAAGAGTGGAAAAAAACCCACACACCCACATTTGCCGAACAGAAGAGTATGGAAATCACAGAATCTCTCTGAGGGACAAATAAAAATGTATCCTTTGCCTTTACCATTCGCTGAATTTTAGCTTTGTAAACCCCCCCAATTTTAGTTACATATTAATTTGCTTATGGCTAATAATTTGACCAGCACTGAAAAAAAAAAAATAGAGTAAAACCGATCTAAAATCCTTATATTCAGATATAACCACTGCTAATATCTTGGGAAATATATTTCTGTGTCTGTTGGTCTGACTCTCCACACACATACATCCTATTTAATTTTACATAATTAAATGCATTTTTAATGTGGTACTGCAAACTGGCTGTTTTTACAAAATAAGTTTACCTCAAAGTCTTAACTAGTACTTCACTTATTTTTATTGAATAACTTTGAAGTGTAACATTGGGTAAGTTTAAGGTGTAAAGTGTGCTACTTTGATACATTTATATGTTGTAATAGGATTGCTGATGTACTAATATTTATCATGTTACATAATTATAGTACAATATTATTGTTTATATTCATTAGAGTGTGCATTACATAGCTATGGCTTATTCACCACTCATTAAAAGTTTGTACCCTTAAATACTATCTCTTACCACTTCCTCTTTCCACTCCCATCCCCTTATAATTACCATTTTACTCTGGTTTTTCACAGAATTAGCTTTTTGAGCTTCCTCATAAAAGTGATATCATAGAGTACTTGTCTTTCACTGTCTGGGTTCTCTTGCTTAGTGTCATATGTGAAGGTTCATCTATGTTGTCCCAAATGGGAGGATGTCTTCCTTGCTCATGGCTGAATAATATTCCACTATGTATATGTACCACATTTTTTATTCATTTATTGATGGGTATTTGGGTTGTTTCCATTTCTTGGCCTTTGTGAATAATGCTGTGATAAACATAGGAGTGCACATATCTGATCAAAATTCCGTTTTCAGGAGTTCCCTTTGTGGCTCAGTGGTTAACTAATCCGACTAAGAACCACGAGGTTCCGGGTTCAATCCCTGGCCTTGCTCAGTGGGTTAAGGATCCGGCGTTGCCGTGAGCTGTGGTGTAGGTCGCAGACGCGGCTCGGATCCCGCGTTGCTGTGGCTGTGGCGAAGGCCGGTAGCTCCAGCTCCTGTTAGACCCCTAGCCTGGGAACCTCTATATGCCACGGGTGCGGCTTTACATAAAAAAGGCAAAAAGACAAAAAAAAATTCTGTTTTCATTTTCTTTGGGTGTATACCAAGAAGTGGAATTGCTGAGTAGCATGGTAGGTCTATTTTTATTTTTCGAAAAACCACCATATTGTTTTTCATAGAGGTCTGACCGACTTCCAGTCCCACCAACAATGTTCCCATTTCATCACATCCTCAGCAACATCTACTGTCTTTTGTCTTGGTCATAGCCATCTCGACAGTCAACACTAGTTTAAACAGCTGCTTAAAAATTCCTGGTATTGAGTTCCCAGCATGGCTCAGCGGTTAGCAAACGCAGCTACCATTCATGAGGACGTGGGTTTGATCCCTGGCCTCGCTCAGTGGGTTAAGGATCTGGTGTTGCCCTCAGCTGTGGTGTAGGTTGTAGATGCGGCTCGGATCCCGCCTTGCTATGGCTGTGGCATAGGTCAGCGGCTACAGCTCTGACTGGACCCCTTGGCCTGGGAAACGCCATATGCCAAGGGTGTGGCCCTAAAAAGACAAAAAGACCAAAAAAAAAAATAAATTCCTGGTATTGGTACAACAGAAGTGTTTTTTTTTAAGTAGAAACACTTTTAAAGAATACTTTATTAATTTTAAACACTTTATTAATTATATATATTCAAACAGTATCAATAATTAATTTTGAAGAATATTTTATTAATTTAAAACACTTTATTAATTATATATATATTCAAACAGCATCAATAATTATAGAGCAGAGATTAAAAGATCACCCTAAATTTAACTGTGGAGTACCTTCTCTAATGTTAGGTGAAAAGCATTCTGAATATTTTCCTATGCACCTGCATATACAGTTTAAAACATTCGACAAATAAATAATTTTTTTATAAAAATGAGATTACGGTAAATATAGTATTTTAATTAAAATGTTTCAAATTTAACTATAGCATAGTAGGGGGAGAAACAAACTGAAGCCAAATTTTCTAGAATTGGTTCCATATGTCCGGGATCCATCATTTAAATTTCTATAGGAACCTGGGCAAGTGACTTAATATTTCTGTCTCTCAGATTTCTGATCTGTAAAACAGGACTTATGGGATCTACATCATAGGACGTTATGAGGATAAAAAGAGATAATATAAACAAAACATTTAGAACGGTGTCTAGAATATAGTGATTTGGAAATGACAGTTATTTTTATATTGGCTCAATTATACAGATTTATTTTATGGAAAATTGGTTATGAAGGATATTAGAGGTAGGAGTCACGTTTTTAGGTTAGCTCCATTTTTGAAAAAGGTTCTTAGCTTTCTGCTATGAAAGGTGGAGAAACGTATCATGTTTTCTCCCCTCTCCCTCCTACCTCCTTCTTAACCGCATCCTGATCCCTATTTGATTATCTTTGTTTAGCTTCATTCTGCTCTATAATTCTACTAATTCCAGTAGTTTTCTCCATTTAGGAGAACTTTTTTTTTTTCTTTTTGTCTTTTTAGTGCCACACCTGCGGCCCACAAAGGTTCCCAGGCTAGGGGTCGAATTGGAGCTGCAGCCACCGGCCTACACCACAGCCACAGCAATGCGGGATCCCAGCCATGTCTGCAACCTATACCACAGCTCACGGCAATGGCAGATCCTTAACCCACTGAGCAAGGCCAGGGATCAAACCCGCATCCTCATGGATGCTAGTTGGGTACATTAACCACTGAGCCACGAAAGAAACTCTCAGAGAGCTTTCTTTTGATTCATCTTCTGATCGCATGGATTTCACTTTGGAGTAAGCTCCTTTCAGCAAAGGCCTAAACGTTCGCTACGTATTGATAGTTTCCAGACTAAGAATGTCTCCCTTTAAACTTGAGCGAAAAGGTAAGCTGGGGGAGTTCCTGTTGTGGCTCAGTGGTTAACGAATCCAACTAGGAACCATGAGGTTGTGGCTTCAATCCCTGGCCTCACTCAGTGGGTTAAGGATCTGGCATTGCTGTGAGCTGTGGTGTAGATCTCAGATGCGGCTCGGATCCTGCATTGCTGTGGCTGTGGTGTAGGCCGGAGGCTAGAGCTCCGATTGGACCCCTAGCCTGGGAACTTCCATATGCCACGAGTGTGGCCCTAGAAAAAGACAAAAAGATCAAAAAAAAAAGTAAGCTAGGTATTTTCTTCTTCAGCAGCGCTTTTCCTCTGATTTTTATAACAAAGAGGATGATTGAGAAAGCTGTTTGCAAAGAAGTTAGCCTCTTACACCTTTTCCACTGTTTTAGCCTTGAGGACTATTCTCCGGAGATTTGGTTTCCATGGCTCCACACACACTGATTTTTTTATTTGACTTTTAGATTGAAGTATAGTTAATTTATAATGTGTTAGTTTTGGGGTGTACAGCAAAGTGATTACATATATAAATAAAGAGGATGACCAAGAGGATATAAATTTATATATATATATAAATTTGTATAATTATATATTTAGGTATTTATATATAAATATTATATTTCTATTACATTAAATATATATATATATATATATATATATATATATATATATATATATATATATATATATATAAAGTGGATGACCAAGAAGGCATCTGAAAGATTTATTTCGGCATCTCTTCTACTTACTCCCAGCTCTGGGGGGCTCTGAGGTTGCCAGTTCTGATACCTTTTGAAAATTCTGTTAGAAAAACAAAAACAAAAACTGTGTTCATTCTCAACTTTCTGTACTGTTGGCTTGAGATTCAGCTTTTTTGTATTTGCCAAAACCGGTATCACGGGCTCGTTTGCTTTTTGGCTTCCAAAATTGAATGACAGTTTTCACTTTGTTTTCTGTGACACAATGTTATTATTATTACATTTGTTATTATTATTGTCCTATGTCCTATAGTGGGGCATTAGAATGAAAGAAAATTACTTGCCAGTGCTCAGATCACCGTCCTTACCTTATTTTGTCATTTTCTACCTCAGGCAGAGAAACTGTCTTGAAGATAGATTGTGTTTTTCTGTCTTTCATATCTATTATCTTCTTTCTAATTGGCTTATCTGTTTGCCCATTTCCTCGACATCATTATGACTATCTCAAAGGCTTTCTTCTTTGTCAGTAATTTAATTTTCAGCCAGACTTAGTCATTCCTTAAGGTTTCTAATTTATCTATTAACTAGGTAATGGTGAACTTTTTGGTTGTCAGTTTATGTCCTTGGATGAAAAGGACTTCCCTTTTGCCTCTTTTTATGTGGTTTTTATTGTTTTAACTTTGAGTCTTTAGTTTCTCAAATTCATATTCTTTTAAAACTTTTCTATAGTAGGAGGCATTGACTGGGAATTTTCACCTGTCCTTTGGTTTATGACTTCTTCTTCTTTTTTTTGGTCTTTTTGTCTTTTTAGGGCCACACCTGCAACATATAGAGGTTCCCAGGCTAGGGGTCAAATTGGAGCTACAGCTGTCAGCCTATACCACAGCCCAGCAAGGTGGGATCTGAGCTGCATCTGCGACTTATACCACAGCTCACTGCAACACTGGATCCTTAACTCACTGAGCAAGGCCAGGGATTGAAGCCGTGTCCTTATGGGTGCTAGCTGGGTTCGTTAACGAATGACTGAGCCACAAGGGGAACTCCGGTTTATGACTTCTTTTTGTGTATTTTTTTTCTTTTGTTCATGGTTAAAGTGGGCTACTCTGTCCAGACTTAAATCTTTCTGGTAGAGTATGACTTAACCTTTATTAACAACATTTATAATTCATCTGATACCTATGTATTAATGTGGCTTCCCCTTTAACCTTTAAAGTGGTATTTAGGGGTTTATGGGGATTGAAAGGTGGAAAAGGAGTTGAGATGTGATGGAGGGAGATGCCTGCTGCAGACTTTATTTAAGGGTATAGACACTAATCTCTCTTCTAAGATTGTATTATGTGTCCCGTTTCAGAGTTCACGCCTCCTTCTGTTTGGGAGGTATACACAGTTTTCTTTATAGGGTAACTTGGGATACTCCATTAAATGTATAACCCCAGTTTATGTGTTACAGTGGTTTTCTCGCATTTACTGAGACCCTGTAATGTTAAATAGGCTCTTTCATTAAAGATTTTTCCTCTTGAGTTTTCCCTGAGTTGCCTGCTTATACCAGTCTGGGCTTCCCTAAATTGGGAAAAGGGTATTAGTGAGAATTTTCAGGACTTTGTAACGTTTTATTCATTAGTGTGACTTCTGAGAGGCTGATGCTGGGTCAGGAGATGTGAAGTCATAAAAGAGTGTTTAGTTTCTTGGTTGCAATTTTGGGGCAAAGTTTATTTGACCTGTCTTTGCTTGGTTGCTGCTAATAATTGCTTTGCTTTCCATTTTTTAAAAAATAGCTTAGGTTTGAGAATATTGATAGATACACAGGACAAATCAAGAAAACAAAATGCAATTTATTCAACAGCATGTATTAACAGTATTACTAGAAGGAGATTATGGTCTGGCTTCATGCTGACATCTTACCCTAGAAACGTAATTCTCTTTCCTACTGTTTGGCCACTTTGATACTTTTTCATAGATCTCAGTTTCCAGTGGGATTAACTTTAAGACAAGGAGTAGCTTGAAGACAACCAGATTCTGATTTTTACCATCTTATGCATATAGTGGATCTCCTCACATTTTCTGGGATTCTATTTCCTAAAATATAATCTCTTAGTCTAGAGTTCCCATTGGAATTTCTCATTCTCATTTTGTTGTAAATGATAGATATTAACTCAGAGTATGATTTACTCTAGTGGAATTTCCTGTTTTCTTTCCTTTTTTATTAAAAAAGTACTGCTTATGATCTGTTTTTGCCTATGGTATACTGGCTTATTTCTCATAAACTCTCTACCTGAAAACAGAAAAACTGCAGAGCAAAGATCTGTGTACTTGAGACCAGAAAAGGAAGGTAAGCTGAGAGAGTTGATTCCTCAAAACCTTTGCCAGTTTTGAAAGCAGTGTTGAAAGGTTGAGAAGCTGAGCTGAACTGTCAACAGACTCACAAAACTGGGTTCAGAATGATGGCACAAAAATTTGATTTCAAGGTCCAACAGTGTAGAAGGGGCTTCATATATATCCCAGTCTTTTAGTTTGGACTTTCTAAGGTAAATTAAGGGGAGTCTGGGAATAAGATATTCCTTAAAGAGAATCAAGCCCAACTTCAGATCATCTAAATTCCTGGTCAGAAAAGTGAATCTTGGATTGCTAGAGCACCTAGCATAGCTGCCTGCTAGAAGCAAAAGTAAATTTTCTCTGGAGAAAGATAATATTATCTAGAGTCTCAAAACATAGGTATAGTTTTTCATATAGTATATCTGGCTCTCAATCATAAATAATCAGTCACAAGAAAGGACTTGACCAAAAGTCAGGAGAAAACACAGAAATCGGATATCCAGATACAGATAATGGAGTTTTCAGGGACTTCAAAATGCGCAATATGTATTCAAGGTATTAAAGCAAATAAATGAGAATCCTGGAGGGAAACTATAAAAAAGAATAAAATGGAGATTCTCAAATGGAAAACTGCAATATCTGAAACTGCAAACTCAATAAATGTTTAATAGCAGATTAAAAATAGCTAAGGACAGAATGAGTCAACTTGAAGATAAAGCAGAAGAAAATATCCAGACTGAAGCACAAAGAAATAAAAGAATAGAAAATATAGAAAAGAGTAAAAAAGACAAAGAGAACGGGGGCAGTACTATTATTTGAAGAGACAATGACTGAGGATTTTCTGTAATTGATGAAAGACATCAAGCTACATATTCAAGGAATGCCAAGAACTCTAAACAGGTTAAATACAAAACACATCATATTTATACCAATCATATTAAAGCTACTGAAAACAAAGTGGAATTCTAAAATCACTCAGGAGAATAAAGAAGTAATGCTTACTAATTGTTTGAAATATGGCAATACTGAAATATAAACTCTCTTTCCAAATTACATTCCAAAGATTTAGTTTCTTGGTTTTTAAGTAAAAAAACATAAGATGATATGCATGTACTATTAATTGACTTGTATACTTTTTTGGAAAATATATCTTGCATATCTTTCAGGGTCAGCAAATATAAACCTAGCCCGTTCTTTCTGATTGCTGCAAGTTATTCCAATATGTGGATGTCTACAGTTGATTTAACTAATCTTCTATTGATGGAGGTAAAATATATAGAACAAAAATTTACACCAAGACCAAAAAGAACATTGAGTATTAATTTAGCTCTTATTGTACCTAGTACTGTACTAAGTGTTTAACAGGCATCAGCTGATATTTAAGTAATCAGTTATTTCCAGTTTTTTATTAATGATGCTTATATAAATATACATGTATTTCCAGAAGTAGTAAGCAAAGAGATACAGAGGCACATACATACACACACATGGAAATTCTCCCAGGACTACATACATACATGCTTTTGCACAGTATTTCTGGAAATATCTATGATCTAATCTCCTAGAAGAAATATTACACTGCAGTAGGTTTATGCATTTATTTATGCACTTGGTAAATGTCTAAATGTCACACAAACAATTTATACCTGATGTAAATTTATGCCCTTTGAAAAAGTTATTTTCTGTCAGAAGAGGTAGGCTTTGTGTATCTTTAATAGTTCTTCAGTAGTTTTGGGTCTAGGAATGGACATGTGTGTCAATTCTGGTCAATGAGACTCCAGGGGAAGATTATGGAATGAACTTTCTTCTTAATGAGAAGACAGAGCCTCAGAAAACAGGTCTTTTGGCCGCTCGGCCTTTCCTCTTGCTTGGTATTCTCATGTAGCAGCCTGCAGCTGCAACAGCCTTCCTTTCACCATGGAATGATAAGCATAGGAATAAAAAGCCACTACTCTGAAATGATGAGGCAATAAGGTTGAAAGACAGCAGTTGAACCACGGCCAACAGTTTCCATACACCCAGTTTTTATGTTTTCAAAATAAACACCATTTCTCAAATCCATTGCTAGTTAGTATTTTCTATTACACACAGGCAAAATGAGAGTCCCCATTTTCCCACACTATTGCTGACACTAAATGTTTTCAGTTTTTAGAATTTTTTTTTCAATCTGGTGGACAAAAATTATACCTCGTTTTCATTTTCATTTTTCATTGTTGGTGAGGTTGGTTTGCTTTCCACATGCTCATATCATTTTTGTTTGTGATTTAATGATTGATATTTGTTACCCATTTTCTATTGGGTTTTCTATAGGACCTAGCAAACACTTGAATTTTCAGGAGCAGGCTATTTTGGTTATTTTTCTCTTTTTGTGTTTCTTCTGGCTGTACTAAGCATATGGTCATTTCAGTGTTCATTAGCACCTCTATCAGACAGTAGGTTGAAGGAGGAAGAGAAGATGAACTCCAATCCATCCATCTGTGGTCTCGTTGCACGAATCTCACCGCCCTCACACGCATTGCTAGAGAACTTTTTGAATTCATGGTGCAAAGTAGGATTGCCTCTCACTGAAAAATGATTCTTATGCAAGCGTAAAGCTCATGTGAAGAGGAGAGAGACCAAAAGTAAAATAAGATATCCCTTACACAGTGTAAACAAAGTGTATATGCATGTGCTTTCATAGCTATGGGCATATTTAAAAACAAATCTTTAAAACAACTTGGTGGTTTCTAGTACTGCTGACATCGAGATAATTATACAAGTGTGGATATTCAGTTATACATACATTACTGCTTTGATAGATTTGTGACAATGGTTATGATCACACATACAGAAGAGACCTGTTTGTGAGTTCAATTCCCAAGGCTCCAGTGATAGTCAAGGAAAAAAAGCATTTGAGGGATCTTTCCATGCGAAAAAACATAATTGATAAGTTACATCATGTACAAGAATGCTAAGATAATTGTCTCAGTTACTTATTGATATAACAAACAGTAATAAAGATCTGCAAATCTTTGTCATGAAGAGTGATGTCTGTTTATCATGTGGGGTCAGCTCTGGTTTAACCAGGAGTCTCTGCTGAGCTCCTTTGAGCTCACTCACCTGTTAGAGGTTGGCTGATCTAGGTTGGCCTTGGCTAAGATAATGGTCAACTCAGTTCTGTCAGTAGGTCTGTCACCTTCTAACAGACTCGTGGGCCATGTTCTCATGAGGGTGGCAGGAAAACAAGAGCAAGCAGACACTGGCAAGTCTCTCAGGCCCAAGTTCAGGACTAGCCCCCATCACTTCTGCTGATTCTACAGGTCAAAACAAGGCACACGGGTGGAGAAACACTCCATCTTTAGAGGAGGAACTCTAAAGTCACTCGACAAAATATGTGGAACCAAGAGCTGGTAAAGAATTGGGTCCATAATGCGATTCATCTACCACAATACATTCTCTGCAGGAGGAATTCCATCAAGTTAACCCGGCTTTCTCGTGACAATCAGAAGCACTGACCCTTGCTTATAAGTCTTTGATGATAACAACATGTAATAATATATTAATATTTAACATTTGGAGTTAATAAAATATTTTGAAATATATAATTGATGAAAAAAACATTACAAAGGTCACGCTTTGCTGTAGAGATTTTGCATGCAAGTGATACATTTGATGCTAATGGATATGTACAGGCCACAAAGCAATAAATACAGTGAGGCTGTGGTTCTCTGTATTCTGAAGCTCCTGTTTGTAGTCTGATTTCCTATAATTGTGGCCTAATTTGCTTCCAGTCTTAGTGGGACCTAGTTAATTCAGTTTTCAGAGCAAAAAGATGCACTTCTTTTCTTCAAGCTGTTTTCTCTTTTTATTTTTACTGTTTTGAACCAAGAGAGGAGGGGGAAGGCACTCAGTACTTCGGGATCTGGGAGACTGCCTTCTTACTTACAGAGACAACAAAGTAAAGTTGATTCTTTTTTATTTTGGTATTTAAATTTGTGATAAAGATGGCTATTCACGGGCTATTTTGGCTTTAGAAGCTGTGAATTTTTATTATGTAAGTTTTCGTGTATCTAGTGAGTTCTTGCAAGTTCTCTACAGAATCACGGCATTACAGAGTTAGAGCGGATTTTACAGTCCTTCGAGAAAAATCCATTACCCATCGCATGAATCCTTTACCTAACATCACTGTTAGATGATGATTGGATCTGGGCTTGAACACTCCCAGTGGTGAGGGGCTCACTTCAGTTAAAGTGGACTGTTCCATAAATAGGAAAAAAATGTACATCATAGCAATTTATTTCTCCTCCTATTAATATTCCTTGATTGACCCTATTATTACCCTCTGGAGCTACTAATCTGTTCCCTCCTCCAACATGACAGATGGTCAGAGTTTTGAAGCTCATTATCATGTATTCATTCGGTCTTTCCTTTCCCGGGTTAATCATTACAAGTTTGTTCTGTCATTCTTTGTGGGCTCTGGTTTCCAGACTGTGCTATTCTGACAATGACACTTTATATGTGCTCCTGTTTACTAATGTCCCCTTGCAGACAACTATCCTGATTTGAACCCCATGCCCCACCACACAACCTGCAGAGCATGAAATCTTGTGATAATATTCTCCTCTAGAATCCTAATTGTTCGAGATGAAAGTGACTATAGAGAACGATTAGTGACCTAATGTTTCAGAGCAGGAGATCCAGAGAAAGTACATGTCTTGCTAAAGGGTCATCAAATAATTAAGTGGCAGAATCAAAGTGATCAAAAATGACTACAAATGCAAAATTAGGCCAAGAAACCTCAATGGTAAATGCATTCTTTTTAACATTGAAAAATAGTTGACTTAAAATATTGTGTTAGTTTTAGGTATACAGCAAAGTGTGTGTGTGTATAATGTGTATGTGTGTGTGTGTGTGTGTGTGTGTATATATATATATATATATATATATATATATATATATATATGTTCAGTATCTTGTAAAAACCTATACTGGAAAAGGATCTGAAAAGTGATTTAGATATATATCTGATATATACTTTCTACACTTTTCAGATTCTTTTCCAGTATAGATTATTACAAGATGGCAAATATATTTCCCTTTGCTATACAATAGGTCCTTGTTGTTTATCTATTTTATATACAATTTTTGAGTATCTGTTAATCCAAACTCCTAATTTATCCTGTGATATCATATATTGTATGATATTTATCTTTCTCTGCTTAGCATGATAAAATCTAAGTCCATCCATGTTGCTGCAAATGGCATTATTTCATTCTTTTTAATGGCTGAGTAATATTCCCCACTGGTAAATGCATTCTAATATACCCCTTGTTGATGTTCATGTAAGGGCCATGACTGACCAAGGTCATTAAAGAGACAATGACCTATCTTGTTTTCCTCATTGGTGTCAGGTGCTGCTTTAAACATTTTAAGCCCTCAACACAGTAGATTATCAAAAAAATCCTTGACAGTGAATACAAATATACATGTTTTATATGAGAAGAAAAGTTTAATGACTTGCCTGTGTTTCTTGCTTGTTAGAGGAACAGCTGAGGTTCAAGATGAATTTCTTCCATTGATAAAGTGCAGGGTATTAGATGATTTTGGTGTCCAAAAAGAAAGCCACGTATAGATGATAGAAAGGTTAATCTGATGATTCCTTGTGCAAGGATAGCTTTATATATCAGTGCAACAGAACAGCAGATCAGGAAATGAACTCTCACACTTAAAATGGGGTTGATTTTCAATAAATATTTCAGGTAATTCATTAGGGGGAAATAGTCTCTTTAACAAATGATGCCAGGATAATTAAATATTCTTATGAAAAATGAATCTCTACAATACCTCACGATATATTACAAAATATATAATATTTTAAATGCATTCTTATATATCCCATCTTGACTTTCAGGTAAGTCATGAAAGTCATATAAGATTATATATGTTTATACCATATAACACACAAAATTAACTAGAAATAGATTATTAGGATAAACTTGAGACCAATGTTTGATACTTTAAAAATAGCATAGTGACATTTTCCTTCCTCGTGGGAGTAAAATATTTCTTTGATATGACATAAAAAACACAAGCCATAAAAGAAAAAATAGATAAATTATATTTCGTTAAAAGCTGAAAGTGCTTTTCAAAAGACATTGCTAAGAAGGCAAGTCACAAACTGGAAAAATATTCACAATACACATATCAGAAAGAGTTTTATTTAGAACAGACAATGAACTTGAACTCTTGCATCTCAGTAATAAGTTGTCAAACATCCAATTAAAATGAGGGAAAGATTTGAACAGACTCTTCACAAAATAAGATGTACAGATGGTCAATAAACACATGAACAAGCCCTAAAAATCTTTATTAATCAGGGAAATAAAATGAGATCCCACTCTACCACTAGGATGGCTAACCTTAAAAAGACCGATAATACCAAATTTTGGTGAGAAGGTAGAACATCTGAAATGTTCATACTTTGCTGTTGGGGATATGCATCGGTATATCTACTTTGGAATACAGTTTGACAGTTTTTTCATAAAGTGAATTATTTACTTATAACGCTATACAGAAAATCCATTACAACATATTTATCTAAGAAAAACTAAGGAAGGCCTATGTTCACAGAAAGACTTTTACACAAATGTAGTTTGAAGCTTTTTTCCTTAATAACCAAAGGCTGTAAGCAACCCAAATATCCATCATTATTTGATTTGATAAATTGCTCTCTGTCTTTAAACTTAATACTAAACAGTAAAAAGGAACACACTATGGACATATGCACCATCATGTTTAAATTTCAAAAAGATTATGTTGAGGAAAAGAAGGTAAAAGGCTACACACTGTATGCTTAAATTACACAAAATTTTCAAAAAGGCAGAAATGACCTATGGAGACAGAATGCTCACCAGTGGTTGCAGAGGGTGGAAGTGGAGAGATCTGACCTTAAATATTTTAACTCTCAGTTGCAATGTGTGTTATATGAGGGTGCCATTTGCCAAAACTCACTGAATTCCACACTTTAGTTATGTACATTTTATTGTATGGGAATTATACCTTAGTCAAGCTGATTTTTTAAAAATCTGTAGTTTTTTTTTTTTAATTGTAAAAGTAGTACAATCTCCTATGTAAAGTGTGGGAAACAAAAAAGTACCAAACACAAAAACCATTAGCTATACCCAGAGAAAACTGCGTCAAACCAGAATATATTTTTTCCTTTTTTTCTGCATATATATAATAAAATACACATTTATTGCATTAATGGATATTCGGTAGTGTATAATATTTTCTTGGAATAAATAATGCCAGAATGAACTTTTTATACAAATTCTTTGACTAAGTTTCCAATAATTTCCAGAGGCATATTACTGGCCAAAGGATATGAAAATTTTTAATGTTTTTCCTATACATGGTGAAATTCCTTTCTAGAATGGCTATTTCTACTAAGCATGTGTGAGGTTTGACTTTGACCTTTGCCATAGCCTAACCACCACTGCTAACCTTGAATTGCTCTTTGCTGATTTGGACAAAGGTTATTTTAATTTGTATTTTTCATATCCAATGAAATTAAATATTCTCTTACAATCCATCAATAGTTACATGTGTTTCTATAAATTCTGTTTAATCCCCTTGTCCTTTTTTGTTTTCTGTAGGGTTTTAATATTTTTAATAGATAAAGCTTTTTATTTCTTAAGAACACTGCCTCTTGTAAATCATAATTGCTGTAAATAGTTTTCTCAGAATTTTTTCTACTATAGATGTTTAAACATGTAAATTTTGTCTTGTCACATTTTTCAGTCTTTTCATTTGAATCCCGCTTTTCAAGATGTCAGCAACTAAACTATAGAGAAATCAGAAATGTTCTTATATTAAGCACAAAGAGGTATGATAATTTCAAATATGAAATCATTTTTTAAAAAACTGGGCTCTACTAGGAAGGAAAACATTAAGAAATTTTCACCTGGGAGTTCCCCCTGTGGCTCAGCAGTAATGAACCTGGCTAGTACCAATGAGGATGCGGGTTCGATCTCTGGCCCTGTTCAGTGGGTCAAGGATCTGGCGTTGCCGTGTAAGTCGCAGACACGGCTTGCTGTGGCTGTGGCTGTGGCTGGCAGCTACAGCTCCAATGCGACCCCTGGCCTGAGGGCTTCCATATGCCACAGGTGTGACCCTAAAAAGAGTTAAAAAGAAAGAGAGAAAGAAAGAAAGTAAGTGTCACTTGCCTTGGGCTTGCAATGACAAATACTTCAGCCACCTTTTCAATAAGAAATGAGTGTAATTTTTAAAAAGTAAAATGTGGTAAAGAAAAAGCATTAGATGGTGTTTTGGCATACCCCACCTCTTATAGACAAGAGGTATAGATAAGGAGATTGGAGGTTAAGTTTGGTTGTTACCTGTCTAAGACTGAATGCTGGAAAATTCATGTGACTAGGTACTAGGGAACTGTTACAGTGTGTATGGACCTCACAGTCAGAGTGGTTTGGATAACGTGTATTCGCTAACAGGATTCCTTCCAAGACATTGATATAAGAAGAATGACAATGAACCTGGGTTTTAGAGATTATTGAACAACCATGACATAAGTTCCAAGCAAGCAAGCCATGATGGGCTGTTCAAGAGTTTGAGACGATGCGAACGATGTCTTGTGCGTTAGAGCGAATGTGACCACGGAGATCTCGCTAATCTGTGTGTGAGCACCGCCTGCTGGCCACACTGGGACAACTGGACCTTGGAAAATCGTTTTACGTGGACACATTAGTCCATACACAAAATAGCATGGTCTTAAAAGTAGTTGGGCTTTCCGGAAATTACAGTGATGACTCACTATGGGAAGAGAATTCTGCTTTCAAAGTGTGTTGCAATGTGAGGTTTTAAGAATCATTTAAGTGGAGCAGGTGCAGAGAAAGTTTGCCTCATAAACTGTTGGCTTAATCTTCAGGAAGTACAAGTTAGTAATGTATACCAAAAATTAGATTGAACTCCCAAATTCCATTTTTAGGAATTTATTGTAAGTAAGTAATCATAAAATTTAACAGAGATATATTGCAAAAGGTCTTCAGAGCATTATTGTAGAAGTAAAAAAAAAAAAAAATGAGAGAAAAACCAAACTAAACTCCATCTCCACGAAGAGACTGTTATACCATCTAATAGAATACTATGCAGCCATAAAAATGATATATGTATTTTGATATGTGTTAATATGCAAATATACCTATTATTTTTCACTAGGTCAACAATGCAGAACAATAATAGCACCAAATATATTATGGACTTGTATTTAAATGCCCTCATTCCCCATTCTGTCTTTGCCACTTCTAGCCTTTGGCTTTGGGAAAGCTGACATTTTTGTCGTCAAAATGTCTTCATTTCTAGGGAGTTCCCATTGTGACTCAGCAGAAACGAGCCCAACTAGTATCCATGAGGACGCATGTTTAATCCCTGGCCTCGCTCAGTGGGTTAAGGATCTGGCATTGCCGTGAATCGTGGCCTAGGCTGGCAGCTGTAGCTCCGATTCGACCTGTAGCCTGGGTGTGTCCATATGCCACAGCTGCAGCGCCCCCCCCCCCAAAAAAAAGGGCAGGAAAAGTCTTCATTTCTAAATTGGGAATAATAACATTACTTACTTTTTAGGTGGCTTTTTATTTTTTTATTTTTATTTGTTATTATTATTATTTTGTCTTTTTAGGCCTGCACTTGCAGGATATGGAGGTTCCCAGGCTAGGGGTCGACTGGGAGCTACAGCTGCCAGCCTACACCACAGCCACAGCAACACTAGATCCGAGCCGCATCTGTGACCTACATCACAGCTCAAGGCAACTCTAGATCCTTAGCCCACTGAGGAAGGCCAGGGAGCGAACCTGAGTCCTCGTGGATGCTAGTCAGATTCGTTTCCACTGAGCCACGATAGGAATTCTAAGGTGGCTTTTAAAATTAGAAAGGAATTCAAATAAAGTTCAGAAGTACATTGCACCTAAAACAAGGGCAGTTATTCTGATTGTACTTTTCTATCATCTATCAATCTATGTATCTGTCTACATTTATATTTCTAACTGAATCGCTAGAAGTCCAGAAGAATATTAAAGGTAGTTCTTCATGTTTTCTTCATACAATTTTATATCTTTTGATTTTTACTTTGAATATGAATTATATATAAAACTTAAAAAAAGTCAAAGCTATTTCTTTACAGAAAATAACCTTCTTATACCCTGGGAACAGTAGGATATTATTAACAACATATTTTTTTTTAATCTGAAAATAACCCAGTTTGAAATTTCACATTCTGTTGAAGATGCCATAATAGGTTTGACCAATGGCCTTAGCGTATACTGAAAATCTTAATGTTCTAGCGTGAAATAGCCATAAAAGTTGGGGAAAAAATTGAATAATCCGAAGGAATGCTTTCCTCATAATCTGTATGCTTTAAGCAAGAGGAGAACATGTATTGTTGACGTGCTTGTGATTATAGTAATGATGAAATCAGATTTGCTGCTGTACATAATCTTGTTCTGTTATATTTCATCTATGGAGAGGAAGAGATAAAAGGAACAAGTCATACACGATCATTTGGGAGGTGCTGCCTAAATTATTTGATTTTTCTTCTCAGTGGAATCTCATTTGAATTTTGATGTCAGAGTGTTGAATTAAGAAAGTACCTTAATGTGAAATTTCCAAAGTTTCATTTGTGTTCCTCTAAAGGGACACAATACTCATTCAGCAAAGTTTAGTGTCTGCACATTGCCTCACTCTCAAACTTGGGGGCAAGAGGCAATTTCTTTCAAGATTATTCCTTCTAAAAACATTATACTTTTACCACCACTGGAACAATCAGTTCATAAAGATATCAACCATCTTATGGATGAGTATCACAGTTGGGCATCTGTGATCATTAAAGTTCATGGTGGAACCCAACCTGCCCATCTGACCACATGCAAGAATTCATATTTTTTTTTTGTCTTTTTAGGGCCACACCGGCAACATATGGAGGTTCCCAGGCTAGGGGCTGAATAGGTATTGTAGCCACCAGCCTACGCCACAGCCAGAGAAACGCTGGATCTGAGCCGCATCTGCAACCTACACCACAGCTCACAGTAACGCCAGATCCTTAATCCACTGAGCAGGGCCAAGGAACGAACCCATGTCCTCATGGATACTAATCAGGTTTGTAACCCGCTGAGCTGCAATGGGAACTTGGGTTTTTTAATTGCCATAGCTGGCAACCATATATAGCAGCAAATAACACACTGACCTTTGGTTTTGTCTGCTATGATTACTGAAAAGAAAAATGGCAACTAACCTTCCTAAGGAAACGCAGCCTCCACAATCACGTGGAGAAATGACACGGACAAAACTGTCTGCTGGGACTGCTGGTGGTACTGACATTTTCCTACCACCCAAGCTCAACTGACAGTGTAACTTTATCCTTATCCTAAGAACAATAATTACTCTCCCATTTACCTGGACCTGAAGAATTAGTAACAAAGATACAAACCTACTTCTCTCAAGTTCATCTTCACTTTGACTTGACTACAAGTCCAATGGGTAGCAATAACTCGCTTCTGGAAAGTTGTCAAGTCACAAATCCTGGAAAAGAGAAAACATTTATTTTAGGCTAAACCATTTAAAATGGTCATGTTCATAAATTTAAAAATGGCTAGAATCCTAACAATTTTATGCACTTCAGCCTAATCTAAGGAATAGCTCTGAAGGCTCAGTGCTTCCCTCTGAAAAAGACTTGCCTCAGGAGGGAGCAGGAAGAAAAAGTGCAGTGGTTCTGACTGTGTTATCTATGTGCCTTAAGAGACTCTGCGTATTTACATCCAAAAGAAGTAGTCATGAAGTTCTAAAATCAGAGATGAAATATATAGAGAGATGAAAAACACCATCATTTAATAAAAACAGTCATGTCTACAATGAATAGTAGATTTGATACTGAAAAAAAAATAAAATTTCTGAACTAGAAGAGAAACTCAAGAATCTTTCCTGAAATTAAGGCAGAAAGTACAGCCATATAAATGAGAAAATTAAGAAAAAAGAAAAGGTGAGCCATACAGAACATTATTAGAAGCCCACGTTGTGGCAGAACTGAATTTCCGAGGGCGAGTGTGCTGTTGATGGACCCAGAGCAGTGATCAAAGAGGAGAGAACATTTTCTTGAGCTCTGAAGCCTGCAGATGAGAAGGGCTCACCACCTACGGATGGTAAAAAAAGTGAAGACACCGACTGGTATTTTATGCAAAGGTGATAAAAGATACACTTGGATCTCCATCAGTTAGTCCCGCTAACTGAATGAGTAATCAAATAGAGAACGGGAAAATGTGCAGAAAACAAGAAACGGCAGTGTCCGTGAGCCCTGAAAGTAACTAAATTTAGAGATATATCTGTCTTACATTAAAATGTGCATGTACAATATAATGAAAATGTCAGAAGTTCTGTGCAGGGAAACGATATAATATTAAAACACTAATCATCAAATGACTCATTGAATAATAACTACATACAAAGAATCTGGGTCTAAAATTCTAGATTATATCAAGGATAGGAGGAGTTAATGTTTACAGTTTTCATTTTACACAGGAAGAATTGAAACTGTTTTTCTTTTCATTTTTTCTTGGTGCAGTAAACAAAAATGTGTAAAAATAAAATGTGACCACTAATGAAACATAAATAAGCTAGGGCAACAGGATCAGCGGCTGTCTCTGCAGCGCCAGGATGCAGAGCCCAGCACAGCGGGTTTAGGATCCTGTGTTGCCGGACCTGTGGCGTAGGTCCCAACTGTGACTTGGATCTGATCCCTGGCCTGGGAACTCCATGCACCCTGGCAATACACAACAACAAACCCACAAAACCCCCATAAACAAGCTGTATATAAAAGTTTATAAAAGATAAATCTATCTACGGAAAAAAGAGAGAAAGAAGTAATCGATTTGGCAAAAGACTAAAACAGGAAGAAACAGCAAAGGTAAGCAGGTTATAAGAGTAAATGGTTTTACTGCCATGTTAAGTCTTTGAAGTTGGAGGGAAAAAAAAATCCAGAATCCAATTATGTGAAACTTTGAAACCAAAGATTTAAAGTAATAGGACATGGATACGCCCAAAATAAAAATAATGGGTGATAATTTTCAGGTAAGAACAATCAAAAGAAATATATGCACATATAGATACATGTATTATGAAAGATACGAGCCAGGAGTGAATAGCAGTTATTTCAAGGTATAGATTAATGTGAGCTTTTCTTCAACATTTTCTTTTTACTTACTGATATGTGCTGATTTTTTCCATAGTAACATGTTTTTTTTTTTATCATTCAAAACAATTATGGTTACTTTTACTTACAAAATTGATGATTTTAAAGAATAAGAATAATCCAGACACATAACTTTGCTACATATACAAGGTGATGCCATCTTTAATATATCAAGTTTTCAAATCAATCAGAAAAAGATGAATGGTTCCTTAAAAATTAGGGCGAATGAGTAGTTTAAAGCAGAAATGCACATGTTCAGTGACTCTGTATGCTACGATTTTGGTTTTTAAACATGCATATGCATTGCTAACAGCCTTGGAAGGAGTATTATAAATGTTCACCAGCGGTTCTTTTAATTCTCCTCTTTGCATCTATCTGCATTCTCTGGAATCATTATTATCTGTGTGATCATAAATTAACGTGAAAGAAAATAATGTCTCAAAGGAAAAGAAGAAAATGAAGAGCCATGTGTCCTAAACTTTCTGTGGAGTTAGAAAAACTTGCTTAGCACTGGAGGGAAGATTAGAGCTGGGACTGTTTCCATCCTCTTCGAAGGTTCGCCCGCCTTTCCCGCCTCAGCCAAAGCCTCCACGAATGCCAGCTGGGCAGAAGCCTGGCTCCGTCTACCAGTTGAACAATTAGCAGTAGAAGTGAGATTAGAGGCCAGATGTGCTCCCAAACTTTTTTTTTCTTCCTTTTTTTTGGCTTTTATTTTTTTTTTTAGGGCCGCACTCGTGGCATCTGCAAGTTCCCAGACTAGGGGTTGAATCTGAGCTGCAGCTGCTGGCCTACACCACAGCCACATCAACGCCAGATCTGAGCCGCATCTTCGACCTACACCGCAGCTCACGGCAATGCTGGATCCTTAACCCACTGAGTGAGGCCAGAGATCGAACCCACATCCTCATGGATGCTAGTCGGTTTCGTTTCTGCTGAGCCACAACGGGAAATCCTATGCTTGGGGCTTTAAAATTGTCATGCATTTTCCATCTCTCTTTATTAAAAAAAGTTTTTTTTTTCTTTCTTGGCTGCTCTTGTGGCATATGGAAGTTCCTGGTCCAGGGATGGAGCCCAAGCTGAAGCTTCCACCTACACACCACAGCTGCAGCAACCCTGGCTCCTTAACCCACTATGCTGGCCCGGGGATGGAACCAGTGCCTCCACAGGGACAAGCTGTATCATTCACCTGCTGCACCACAGCGGGACTTCCCTCTTTATTTAAACACATTTTTGTAAGTGAAACTGTATTTATTCAGAGACACCACTGTCAACTGTATCTCTCTCCAGCAGTCCACTCCTAAGCCCTTGGGCTGCCTGAGGTTCTTGGGTGTCCACACACCAAGGAGAACGCAGCAGCCCTCGAAGGGAACAGCTGCACTTGGACTTGCCTTTTAGGAGTGGAGGGCCCTGCCTGCCCCTTCTCTGCGTGGATGGGCCTTTCTCCAGGGGAAGCGACCCTCTCCCCATCCAGACCCACCACCAGGAATTCCAAGTTCAGATTAAGACATTTTCTTCTTTTTATAAATAACTAACTGAGAGCCTCAAATCCTGAGCTGTGTGTGTCTGTCTCTCCCTAAAAGATTTACCAGCACAGATGGCAGATAAACCCAAGATAGATGTATCTTAGTCCCAAAGAAAGAAATGTGATTTCTCGAGCTACTTCCCTTTCTGCAGAAGGCTTTACTAGAACCAGCTCTGCAGCTGTCGCAAGGTCCTACGGATCCTCCTGGTGAAGGAGGGATGTGAGCAAAAATCATGCACAGATTCGTTGTAATGTATGTTTTTTTCTATTTCTGTGTAAGATTTTTTTTTTCTTTTGGCTGCGCCTGCAGCAGATGGAAATTCCCAGGCCAGAGATCAAACCCGCGCCACGGCAGGGACAACACGGGATTCACTGTGCCACAAGAGATCTCCATCTATTTCTGTATAAGATCTTCATCTACAGCAGGGATAATTATTTGTGATCAAACTCTGATGCTCTACCATAGGCTCTTCTCAGCCTGAGTTCAGAAGTCCGGAAGTCCAAAGCCCAGCAGAACAAGAGACCATTGGTCCATTTGTAGCTGGAAGGGGCCCAGCTGTTGGGATAAGATACCAGGGTTCAGAGAAGGCCTGTGACCATTTCCACAATGCAAATAATTGAGCAAAAATACAAACAAGAGTCACTTAACATTTATGTAGCATTTTATAATTCATAGTATCTCACAGTTGTCTTCTTTCAGCTCCACCAGTTCTTGTGAAGAATGCCCAACTGGAAGTCTTCATTCCCAATTCAGTTATGGAAATTTACTCACAGAGGTTAGGTGACTTGCCCGAAGTCACACAGTTAGTAAATGTGGGAACTTCAACATACGAGACATCATTCTCTTGCTCATTTCTGGTATCTTTCCAGCTGGACGGTACTGAAATGACAAATGAAGACGTCACCCCTTTAACTCGAGTCTGTGCTGCTGAAATTCCTCTATGGAGGTCTGGAGGATTGCGGAGGGGCGTGATACTGAAAAAACAGAGGAATGAGCTACTTGGGGGTTTTAGCTCAGAGGGCCTGCCACGACGATAAGATTTCTTTACAGGCTTGTATTTCGTCTTTACAATTTTTTTTTTCATCCTTGCCCACTGCACGTGCAAGTTCCAGGGCCAGGGATCAAACTCCAGCCACAGCAGCTACCCAAGTCACAGCGGTCATATTTTCCCCAAGACTTTGCATACTTCGGCAAAACAAATGGTACTCAAATGATTAAAGGTACCCTGACGCGAGAAGGTCAGCCATTGTTTCTTGTTAAAATTCAGCAATCACTTTGTGGGTAAATGGCAACTGAAGATCCTGCTGGGCTGGGTTGTTGACACCCACCCAATATGTCCACCCTGAGCCCCAAAGGTGCCTTTTCTCAAGAATGTTGATGCCTGACAACAGAGCCCACTGACAGCCACCATCTGGTCTTTTCATGTTTCTTGTTTCTCGGCCATCTCTGGTTCCAACACTGCCGATAAGTTTCTCTTCCGTTTTTTTTAGGGAAATCTGGCTGCAGGAATTGTCTTGGGTATTACGGCTCTTTTGATTTCAGTCCCTTTGTTCTAAGGGAACAGAGTTGCAAGAGAATCTTCTCCCACTTAGACTCAGGATTCTCTCCCCTGTAGCCACGAGTCAAAATTTTCTGCGTGGCATTTAAGGACGGGGTGTCCCCTCCTGGGTCTTTCACAAGCGTTTGAACCCCACTACCCCTCCATGGCGAGGAACAAGGCAACTGTAGCACTAGCTGGGGAAGGAACTGGTGCTTATTTAAGAGCAAGGAGCATCCTACCATCCCCAACCTAGTGCTCATCACACTTGTAGAAATTACGTGCTGAATGTCTTTTTTTACTGTTGGACTGCTAGTATTGTAACAGGAGTGAAATGATAGCAATAATAGAATAACAACAGTAATAATAACAGAGATAACTAGCATTTACTCTGCATGTCCTGTACTGGGTACTCTTATGCCTGCTTTATGTTAACTAATTTAGTCTTTGTAAATAACCCAATGAGGTAGATGTGGTTGCTATTGCTTTTTTGCACATGAGGAACCTGAGACACAGAGCGACTCATTCAGTAAATGCTAGAGCCAGAGTCTCAGTTTTACCTAATGAAAGTCAGCTGTTCTGCTGGAACCTTAACCTTCTCATGACAAAGCCATGTTATTTCTTAGTTTCTTATTATTCCAAAGAACAACATAATAAAATGTCCACACAGAGATAAATTAATTTCAAAAGTCGCTTTAATTCAAACTAGTTGTTTGTAAGTGTTCATTTACGATGGCTTGACTGAATTAAATATATACATTTCATTTATATATGTGTGTGTATATATATTAATTATTATGAATAAATCCTTCTATGGGTAGATGCAATCCAAGTGCAATGTAAGTGACCTCACACTGCCAACATCTCCTATTACAATCCTGGTGGTAATTACTGCAGAGGCTGTCTTAGCCAATGTGCTTATAGTGAACGTTCTAGATTTATGCTACAGAATTACTTCCACGTTTTCCAAAATCAACTCAACAAGAGCCCACTGGGCTCAAGGCGCTGTGCTCGGCCACCTCCTGGCGGAAGGTGCCTTTGCCAGGCCCTGGCCTGTGCAGGTTGTTGGACTGCAAGTTAAGCAGAATATTCCCAAAGTCTGCAGGCTGTGTTTCCATTGTCAGGATGCTGAAGACAAACTCATTCTTAAACGGTTTCTTGGACCATTTGCCTTGAGTAGTTAAAGGGTTAAAGCGTCCTTGCGTCTCAGCTGGAAAGCCTCTTTTTCTTTCATTTACTCAGCTGTGAAATAGTTGACTACCAGTCCCTGTCCCCTAGTCTCCCTGCTGGGGTTCCGAACTCAGGTAATATTTGTAAAGCATTTGTAAAGCACTTTGTGCTCGGAAGAAAGGTCACACTTAGAAGGGAAAATATGATTCACCGGAGTGCCCCTGGGGCAAATGTTGTCACCGGCCAAGCTTTCTTCTGCTTTCACATGCCATGTACCAAAGGCATATGTCATAAAGAGAAACTCACTTTTCAAGCTCAAGTACAAAAGAATAAAGCAACTCGTGTGCCTGAGGGAGCCTTACAAGGCATGAGAAATAAAGCAGAAAGCAGTGGTTAGTCTTGCAAATTGTTTGGAAAAAAAAAAAAAAACCATCAGACCACAATATTCATGATAGGCCATAAATTGCATTGGCTTCACCCAGGCTTACAAGGTATGCTTGAAACTCTCCATGTGTTGCCTTTGCAAATATTTTTCCTTTCTCTGCTCTCTTGAACTGGAGATTAAAAGAATCAATAAGACAACCATTCAACTGCTCTTTGGGTTTTAATGAACTACAGTCCCAAGAGCATCATATTGCTAAATCATTAACCACTTTTGAGAGTTCAACTCATTTTTCTTATGAACTGTATTTTTTTTTGTCATTTGTTGAATAGGTTCCTGAGATACCGAGATGAATAAGAGTGAATGACTTCATTTATGAAATAAGTAGACATAAGTTGAACAATTTAACAGCTTTAATGATCTTAATAATAGCCAAGCAGTATTAACTGCAGTATTTCAGTTGGCCGTTAGTACAATTTTAAACCTTATGTGCAATGCTTTCCATGGTGTTTTGCACCTAGAATATGTTCAATAGATGCAAAAGTGAGTTTCTTCTAAAGGATGAAATCTTTGCCATGACTCCCTGAGTGGACTTTACATACTTTACATCTACACACGTAGATGGTCCATAATATTTGCTGAGCAAGTGAGCCTATCACAGAGTGGTAAATGGACATTTGAATGATTTCTTAGCAAAGCTTACAGTGAGAGCCTAATAAATAAGGTAAAGCCCAGGAAAGCAACATCTGTTACATTTTGTTTGGTTCTGGAGTTCCTGTTGTGGCACAGCTGAAACGAATCTGACTCGTAACCACGAGGATGCAGGTTCGATCCCTGGCCTCGCTCAGTGGGTTAAGGATCCTGAGTTGCTATGGCTGTGGTATAGGCCGGCAGCTGTAGCTCTGATTCAATCCCTAGCCCGGGAACCTCCATATGCTGCAGGTGCAGCCCTAAAAAGCAAAAAAAAAAAAAAAAAAAAAAAAAGCAAAAATATTCTTTTTAGTTCTGAGCCAGCTGGGATTTTGTTTGCCATTGTTTATGTCTCTGATTGTTGATGATGATTTCATCTCATTTTAATATCGATGATGTAAATCTAAATTTTCTCTAAAATAAGCCCCAACAAAGGCATATATTTTAACAGTTTTATTGAGGTATATATAATTCATATTCCATACCATGCAAACATTTACAGCATACAATTCAACTTCTTTTTAGTGTATTCATGGAATTGTGTAACCATCACCACAATCAGCTGTAAAATTTCATCACTCCAAAAAGAAATCACATGCTGGGAGTTCCTGTTGTGGCTCAGCGCAAATGAACCCGACTAGTATCCATGAGGACACGAGTTCCATTCCTGGCCTCGCTCAGTGGGGTAAGGATCCGGCATTGCCGTGAGCTGTGGTGCAGGCTGCAGACATGGCTCGGATCTGGCGTTGCTGTGGCTGCTGAGGAGCTGCAGCTCCAATTAGACCCCTAGCCTGGGAACTTCACCATGGGTGTGGCCCTAAAAAGAAAAAAAAAAACCACGTGGCTCTTATCACCTCAAGCCCCCAGTCTCCCAGTTCTACGCATTCATCACTGTAATTTCTGTAGATACAGGCTGATCTATTCTGCACATTCTGTGTAAAGGGAAGCATACAATTTATGGAATTCTGTGCCTAATTAGCATAAGATCTTAAAGGTTCATCCCCATGGAAGCAGATGTCAGTACTCCGTTCCTTTTTATTGCTGTATACTATTCCACCGCCTGGCTATGCCACATTTTGTCTACCCGTTCATCCGTTGATGGACATGGATTGTTTCTGCCTTCTCCCATAATTAAAAGCCGTCTTTATCTTGGGAATTCCCTCACCTTCCTGTTCTTCAATTTCACTTAAATTTTGTCCAATCCCTTACTGAAAGGTATATAAGCAGAAATGTGATAGGACCTAGCATTATTAGAAGAGAACACGGAAAAGCGGTGAAGCAGATTCCCATTTTTCGAAAAAAATTATGCATAGTTGACGGCATAAATGAATGCCCTCATGCCTAGAACCCTATTTATACGATGTGCCTTTTCCTTCCCCGGGCTCAGACATACTTCCATCTTTTTGGGGGGGGTTGCTTATCTTATCCCTCACATAAGGTCTCAGGCATTGCCTAGTGATGGCTTGTCACTCTAATAAGAGGACAGTGAGCTGTTCTCACTGTCCTATTTGCCAAAGCCTTAATGCTTCCCTAGCTTTTGCGCACACACACACACACACACACACACACACACACACACACCCTCTATGTATGAAAAAGTGACAGATGGGGAACTTCAGAGAAGAGGTTGAAGCAGGTATAGAAGTTCCACCCCATCGCTCCTGTGCTTTGCTTACCCTGACACTGGATCTTCATGGTTTCTATGAGCCAAGTTCTCCGCCTTCACCCTTCCCTCTCCCATGGCCCGGTGGCCGCCTGGAGTCATTGCCTCCAGCTCTCTGGCCACGTTGAGAAGGTCAGAGTTAAGGTAGAAGACCAAAAATGAGCCTAGGAAAGTTGATCCAAGTCCAGAGAGTTTTAAGCATCATTTTGGGGACTACATTTTATTTTTTCTCATTTTTGTTTTTAACACCAAAACATATGGCATTAGTTTTAGGAGAAACTAGGCATTTGGAAAGAATGATTTTGATAGGAGGTTTTTGGTCTATCCAGAATCAGTTTCAATCTTTTCCAAATTTCCTGTTTATTCAAACATTTTTTTTAAAACTGAATAAAGTGAAAAACATTCATATTAATCAACAGTAGACTGGACAAGTAGATAAGGGTATATTTTTGTAACAGACTCTTATTGCAATGAAATTGAAGGAACTTCTACTACATGAAAAATATGCATGTATCAAAATAATGTGAGGTTGAGTCAAAGAATCCATACACAAAATAACACGTAGTGATGATTCTATTTATGTAAAATACAAAAAAAACGTTTGTACTGCATACTTAGTTGTTTAGGCTATAAATAAAATGCGGGAAAGTGATTATCATAAAACCCAGGATGGTGGTTTCCTTTGCAGAGAGAAAGTGGGCAATGACTGGAAAGAGGTATGAAGGTGCGTTCTAGGGGTTAAAATTGTCTATATTATGATTTAGGAGATAATAACATGGGTGTTTGTTGTGCTAATTCCTTGAGGCTATAAGGAAGTTATAATTCCTTGGAAGTATAAGATAAGAAAGAAAACAAAACCTACATTCATTACTGTCTTGAATAAGGGGTTTTAACTTTAAAATTGTGGAAAGCAGAAAAATTTTTCCCTATCATCCAAGAGACAATATCCTCTGCGGTCTGGCCTGTATCTCTGAAATGCCAATTTATATCTTCTCTGGGCACAGATAAAGGCTAGAATCATTTGACTTTGGCCTATTCCTTTTTCCAGAAAGCTTCCAGACTATCACAATCTGAGTTTATAAAACTTGGATTGCAAACTGAGGGAAAATACTCACATTTCAGTTAGTAGATAAATGATACATGAAAAGATATAGTTAAGATATAGAAAAGATATAGTTAAGATATAGAAAAGATATAGTTAGTAGAATAAATGATACATGTTCAGATGTTGGCTGCAAGGGGTATTGATTGTTAACGAATTTAGGTCAAATGACATCACAAAAGCTTACTGCTTACATACATGTGTGTTAGACGCTGTTACAGCTCATCTCCATAACTTCTTCGTTCTAGAAGGATAGTTCCAAGTTGGGACCCACTGATCCCAGCAGAGAGACAGGACATCTGGCAGAACCATACATGGGCTCTTAAAGGCTCTGCTCAGAGCATCATTTCTGATCACATTCCACTAGCTAATGCCAGTCACAGAGTGAAGCCACATGTCAATGAAATGGGGACGTTTCCTTCTCCCACTTGAGGGACAGGGACAATTTAAGAACAAGAATGAGACCCACCATCCTGACCCAGTCTACGACAGGCCAGATATCTATGCTCTTTTGAGGAGTTTAGACTTCCTAATTTTAAAAGGAGGGAGTTGGATTAAACTCATGCTTTCCATCCATTTTATTTTTAAAGGAACAGCAAGATGGACTATTTGCTTGAATTGGGCCAGGCCCTTGATACAGCTCATTAGAACTTAAGGGGCTTCTAGGAGCATAATTTGGAAGCCATTGCCTTGTTCATTCCTAGCATAAAAAGACTTCTGAATTATATTTGTGAACTGAGAGAATTCCGACCTTAAAAAAAGGCCTTAAAGAGATTCTGGGTACTCAGACAAAAGCTTCGGGAAAAGCTGGCCCAGTGTATTAATTATAAAATAAACAGATTTCAGCATTTCCTAAAATAGATATTGCTTTGGGGTTATTTATACCTGAGAGCTAAGCAAGAAACAGAGAACAGAATAGATCAGAGCCATGCTGATAGTTAATTTCCAAAACATTAAGTAATTGATCATTAGCTCATCTATACTTAATCAGAAAATTAGTCTGAACTAAATTTTATATTTTTAAAATAGATATTTAGGTTATATTTTAGATTAACTCTGGAAAAACCTTTCTGGATTTTAAGCACCTTGATTTAGGAAATGAGAGCCTCTTATAGTTACTTGAATGTTTTGATTAGAAACATCATTGAATCTAAGATGTGGAATAAATGAACCTATCTACAGAAAAGAAACTCCCGGACATGGAGAACAGGCTTGTGGTTGCCAAGGGGGAGGGAGAGGGAGTGGGATGGACTGGGAGTTTGGGGCTAGCAGATGTGGACTATTTGGACATTGGGAGTGGGTAAGCAATGAGATCCTGTTGTATAGCACAGGGAACTATATCTAATCACTTGTGATGGAACATGATGGAGGATAATGTGAGAAAAAGAAAGCATAGGTATGTATAACTGGGTCGCTTTTCCATATGGCAGAAATTGACAGAACACTGTAAATCAACTATAATAATAAAAATAGAAACTGAACATATATCTCTTTTTACCAGCATCTGGATCTTTGCTTTTATTTCTACCATTATGGCTTGATATAATCCAGCTCTTTGTTTTCAGAAAGAAATACCCCCAAATTAGTGTAATACTTGTAATTCTATTTATGATTAATCGAAAGCACAGCTTTCCTGGGCACATTGAAAACATTAATAATATTAAATGCCCAGGAAAGAAATTAGCAAACACGATTTAATTGCCTCTAACACCAAAGCTGAATTTGGGTGCTGACTGTCTCTTTTAGAACTGTAGCTCTTTTTATGACCAGAAAAAAAAGTACTTTAGCAATAACAAGTTTCAACAGAAGCAGTAGATGTGTGGGAGGAAATTGAAAACAGGGACAGGCATAACATTTTATTGTAGGTGGTTTTTTCCCTTTTCCCCTACATGATGTCAGGTCTGTAGGAATTTAATCGCAGCACATTACCTTTTCTTTGAGGATTTTCATATCTTTTAAAACCCACCCGGTTGCTAATGTCAGTTCCCTTTTTTTAAAAAAAGAACATTTGTCAAGAGTTTGTGATGCTTGCTTGAAAATGTTCAAATCTGCTAGGTTCAATTGGGGCAACTGAAACTTGGTCCTAGAATTTGGCCAAAGGGATCATCTCAGATGAAATTTCTTCACCTTGCATCAGCAAAGAATTCCTAGAAATATAGAATCATTACCCTTTTCGAAAGAGTTCAATGGTGGCAACAAGTATTAGACCCAAAAGGGGTTTGAGGGAGCAATTTTAAAACTACTTATGTTATACAGAAGAAGCTGAGTGTTGAGTAAATTGAGGGGTTACTTAGAGTCACACAACTCGTTAATGACAAAGGTAGGACACTAACCGTCTGAACAGTATTCTCTATCAGTGCAGTACTGAAAGATTGCACTCAATGCTGTATCTCACTTTTTTTGGGGGGGGGGGTGGCCCTGATACGTGGACGTTCGCAGCCAGGGACGGAACCCACGCCACAGCAGCAACCCCAGCCACAGCAATGAAAATGCTGGATCCTTAACCCACTGTGCCATCAGGGAACCCCTGCTGTATCTTTTTAATGTATACTCTTACTGATAAAACACAGATTGCCAACAGAAGAGGAGGAGGAATTTGTTGTTTATGGCACGTGTTTTCTCCCATCTCTCCTTTCGTTGCTTTTTTAAAGAAAACCTTTTCTCAGATGTGCATATTCATCCATGAGATGCAGGCAATGAAGAGCTTTTACAGAGTCAAGGAGAACTGATGAGTTAACAGATTATTTGGGAGTAGATCCTACATTAGATAATTTGAATCACCTAATCCTTTTTCCATGGGCCAAACCTAAAAGCAGGAATCATCAAGGTGTTGAATATTGTGTTTTTTAGTTAAGCTTGAAGCTTGAATATCCAAGCTTACTTTACTTTAAACTGGATATAATTAACATATTATAAGTGTTAATTCCGATGAGTTCTTAGTAGTATTTTTCAACTTTGTATCATGAAAAATTTCAAACATAGAGGAAAATTGAGATACATAAAGACCCAGATCCTATCAATTAGACTCAGGGTTGGCTTAGATTCTTACTTGAATCTATAGGTTTTGTCTTTCATTAAATGTGGAAAAATTTCAGCCATTATTTCTTCAACTAATTTTTAGGGAAGTTCATGCTCTCTCTCTTTCTTTCTGGCCACACCTACAGCCTATGGATCTTCCCAGGTAAGGGATCGAATCTGAGCTGCAGCTGCGACCTACACCACAGCTGCAGCAATGCTGGATCCTTACCTCGCTGTGATGGGCCAAGGATGGGACCTGCACCTCTGTGGTGACCCAAGCCACTGCTGTCAGAGTCTTAACCCACTGTGCCACAGCAGGAATTCCCTCTCTTTCTTCTTGTTATTGGTCTCCAAAATTCTGTGTTAAACTCTCAATATTGCCCCCAAAGTCCCTGAGGCCCTATTCACTATTTTCAATTCTACTTTTCTCTCTCATCTTCAGATTGGAAATTTTCTGTTTCCTTGTCTTAGAGGTTAATAACTCTTTCTTCCATAATTTCTAATCTGCTGTCAAGATCATTCATTCAGTCTTTAATTTCAGATATTTAATTGTTTTAGTTCTAGAATTTCCATTTTGTTCTTTTTTCTAGTTTCAGTTTTTCTTCTGTATTTCCTATTTCTTCTTTTATTATAAGTTCTCTAATGTACTTTAGCATAGTGTAAATAGCAGCTTTAAATTTCTTGCCTGCTAATTCTAATATCTGGATCATCTTGGGGAGCCCGTCTCCATTGACTATCTTTTCTCTGGAGTGTGGATAATATTTTCCCCTTTCTTTATTGAATAATTTGGGACATACGGTATGCTATAGACAATTGAAATTCTGTAATGCTTTTGCAAAAATATTGATTTTTCATATTAGGCAGATAACTTGACTGGACTCAAACAGCAAACTGAGTGGCAACTGAAATTTCAGTTCAGTTCCTTTAGATTCACCTGCACAGCTAGAAGTTTACCACATACATGTGTAGATTATAAGCCAATGAAAAGTTGGGGCAAAGTATATACACGGTAGTTGAGGCTCACTCTCTGTCTCTTTTTTCTGTTTTCCCCTCACTTCTTAGCTATAATGGTCAAACCAGCCCATGCCACCTTGTTCTTTAAGCTAATAACACAGCACACTTATATGAGTTTTAGCTGCTCTGTATGGTGCAGAATGAGGCTTGCCTGTGGGTGGAATGGCCTGGTAGGAGGAACTTGCTGTTACCAAAAGTGGAACCCTCTCAGTCACTGAGCTTTTGCATTGTCTACACCCTTCTTATGCTAATCCAAAACAAGATATAGAACATCTCCAAAGAACTTTTCTTTTTGTTTCATTCAAGTCTGGTTTTCCTCTCAACCACTTTCTGCTTTCTTACATAATCATCATTTAGTTGTGTCTGCATTGGGATCTCAAATGAATGGAGACACATGACACACAGTCATTTCTGCTGGCTTCTATCATTCACTGTGACATTTTTGAGATTTATCCAGGTTGTTGCATTGATCAGTAGTTTACTTTTTATTAGAGAGTACAGTTCTATTATATGAGTAGGCCACAATCTGTATATCCATTTTCCTGTTAAGGGATACTTTCACTGTTTTCCTTTTGGGGCTATTATGAATAAAGTGGTTCTGATTATTCTTCTGCTAGTCAGTCTTTTGCTGGGCATAGTTATCATTTCTCTTAGGTAAATGCGTACAAGAGGATTTGCTGGAGGTCACACAGGTTTTCAAAGTTGTTTACGGTTTTATACTCCCACCAGCAGCAGATGAGCGTTCCAGATGCTCCACATCCTTGTTAACGCCTTATGTTGTCAGAGTTTAATTTTAGCTATTCCAGTGAGTGTAAAGAGGTACTCTGTTGGTTTTAAACTACACTTTACTGATGGTTAATGGTGATTACAACTTTTTCATGTGCTTATTGGTTACTTGTCTATCTTGTGGAATATGTCTATCTAAAACTTTTGTCAATATTTTTTGCATTTTGAAAATTAGTAATTTCTAGTGATTCTTTATGTATTCTGGATATGTGTCCTTGGTCAGGCATGAATTACAAACACTTTTCTCTGTCTGTGGAATGTCTACTCATTTTCTTAATGGAGTCTTTTAATAATAAGATATTTTAAGTTCAATAAAGTCTAATTTATCAATTTTTTTCTTTTAAAATTCTGTTAAAAAACCTTTGCCTATCCAAAATTCATTTCTAATCATATCATTGAATATTTCTAGGCTTTAGAAATATTTTTCCCTTCTTTGAAGCTTTAAAACTTTGTATGCTGCCTTTTTAACCACTGAAAATGTTTTTGAGGTAAAATAAAATATTTTTTGCAGATTTTTAGAATCCTGGGCGAGACAGCTGAAAAATTGGATGATGATACAGTGACTTACATGAAAAAAATGCTTAATAGATGTTTGCAAAAGTAAATCAACTTACACTTCTAGTAGCAAGCCTCACTGAGTGAGTTTAAATTTTCTAAATTAATGCTGCAAATCTATGTGGTGACGTGCTTAGAACAATCCAGGAGCACTGATTTGTTCAGCTGTTGTGCCAAGGCATGCGGGGCTTAGCACCAAATCTTGCAGATACACCAATTCTGCCAAAACATATGGAGAGACTCCTCACATCGGCTTTTGCTTAAAAGATGACAACACTTTTGCATCAATGACAATAATGTCAAATTAAAATAAAAGTCCCTAACTTTGTATTCCTGCTGAATGATTAGTCTCTTAACTCAATAAAGTAGCATAACGACGTCCAAGTGAAAGTACGTTATATAGATTGAATAATAGATGAAATTCCAAATAGGCTAACTTGGCATATACCCACTGCGTGATGAAAATTAGTGTTTGCCAAGACGGCATTGCAGTCCACAAGGCTGACTGTAAGCATGGTGATGGCAGGATGACATTTTCCCCATGAACACTACTTTTTATCGTACCCCCCAAGGGCTGTTTGGAAACGTCTCTGAGATGTAATAGGCTATAGCAGAGCAGTTCTGGTTTAAAAGAGTGTAGACCTTCACAAAATATCCATCGTACAGTGTCCCAGTCTCATTGTGCCATTTGGATTTTAAAGAAATTTTTGCTCAAGATATATTTGATTTATCCTAATTCCCAGCCTTTTTCTATTTGTGCTCTCAATAAAATCTTCATCCCCGAGTCTGTCCTTTATAGCTCAACTCCCAAAATGCCCCCAATAGTGGTTAAAGATGTAGTCTTGGTACTTTCTGTATGTTATCTTTAGTTTCCCTTGCAGTGATGTTAGGTGCCGATTCTTATGCCCATTTTACAATGAAGAAGGTCAGATCCTTAAGAAATTGCCAAAGCCAGCCAGTTGATAAGTGGCTGTTTGGGATTCACATTTTGGTTTGTCAGCAAAGCCTGTGTCTTTCCCACTGCACACCATGCTATTTCCCTGGTTCAAAGTCACCATAAAATTTACCACAGTGGAAGGAAATTCCAGAGTTTAAACTATTGTCAAGGTAAGCCACTTAGGTAGTCTTATATTAGTCAACTTGACAAGCTGCAAACAGCTTCATAGCTATTTCCTGTTGTTTCTCTATGGTAAACTTTGACTTGTGGGTTTAAAATTTGTCTTTCTGGCCACTTCTATTTCTCTTCTCCAGGGGGAGGTTTAGATATGTCACTAAGTTCTCTTTGGTGAAGCAAAGAAAAAAGTTCCTTCTAGTTTAATTTTGCAGGCTTGGATTGAAAAGTTTGGACAAACGGCTGGATTTTCTTGTTTAGGCTATCTTTAGTTGAAAAAATAGTACAGAAGGTTAAGAAAAAAAACAGAAATGGTTAGAAAAAAACAAGAAAGTCATCTAGTTCTGTTTATTTTTTCAAGTTGATTATTTGTGGTCAGCAGTCTACAGACGAAAAATTTTAATGATCAAAACCAAGAAATATTCATTGAGCTATTTGACTCTTTCATTAAAATATAAGCTTGCTGGAGGCAAACAGAGAAAGTTTTTGTTGTTTAAAATAGCATACAATATTAATGATCTCTTCAAAGTTGCTCAAAATCACCGTTTAACTCAGGGAATTTTGTGTCAGGATACCAGAAGATATGGTGATGCTTTTGTTTCTGTTTTAGTTTTGTTTTTATTTTTTTACTGATAAAGCGCAACGACACACACTGTCCTACATGCCTTTCCTTTATGCCCCTTGCAGGAAATTAGCTAACATTCTTGGAATGTGCAAGCTTTCACTGCTCAAGGTTTTTGTTTTTCATCATTTTACAGAAAGTATTGTTCTTAACATCCTACCAGGGGCATGTCAAGAGTCACCATCACAACTGGAAAATATTTTCTGTTGTGTTGTGCCAAAGGATTCTCCGCCTTCTTTGTATAACACGACAGGTGTCAACAGACATTTTAAAAAAAGAGAGATACGCATTTCATTATCAGCAGGCTTATTATGACTCCTGGCAATTGATAACTCAAGTTCTGCACCAGAAAATTATATTTCAGGATGACTCTCACAAAAGAAGTTTTTCTTGGCTAAGAATTTAAATCAAGATTCTTGATTTAGTATATTCTTGCTCTAAATATAAATACACATATTATATAAAATAAAATATGTTTATACGTATAAAATAATGCATAAACTATATTACAGAGGTGCTGAAGCTAGGAGCTAGGATATATGTGTCTGGGGGGGAGTGTATATATTCCCAGGCAGACATGCCATTTGCATTGTTGTCTGTCACTTAAGTATTTTTTAAAGACAAATATCAGAGGTTTAGTGAGCTGTTTTCATTACAAATGTCATCGGGCACATAGGGACACAAAGGTGCTGGTATTCAGAATATATTCTTTTTTTTTTTTTTTTTTTTTGTCTTTTTGGCTTTTCTAGGCCGCACCCGCGGCATATGGAGGTTCCCAGGCTAGGGGTCTAACAGGAGCTGTAGCCACCGGCCTTCGCCACAGCCACAGCAACACGGGATCCGAGCCGCATCTGCAAGCTACACCACAGCTCACGGCAAATGCCGGATCCTTAACCCACTGAGCAAGGCCAGGGATCGAACCCGCAACCTCATGGTTCCCAGTCGGGTTCGTTAACCACTGAGCCACAACGGGAACTCCAGAATATATTCTTGATCCCAATCCAGTCTTCTGTCAGATGGCCAAGTGCTTAAGGATCAAAACGCGGAGACTCATCTTTACTGGGAGTAAAACTTGGTAAAGGAGACTGTTTACATAAAAGTATTCAGAATTATAAAAGTAGAGCCAAATTTGAGGTTTGCTCCATTCACAGACCCTGTGCGTTGTGCTCCAGCCCCTCAAGTCTCTATCCACGTAGGGCACGGATGAGGAAGTGGGGCAATCAATTGGGAAACGGAATGAGGCGGCATAAAACTTACAGTGGTAGGTTTTAAATAATTCAGTCATTGTTCTGCCACCAGAAGAGTGGTTCTGTGGCATCTATTTCTTGCAGAGAAGGAGGAGGAGAGATAAATGTATGACTACCTGTACATGAAGGAGACCAAGCATGGACTGTGTAAGGCTGGTGAGAGGACCATTAGGTAGGAAAGGAACAGGTGAGAAAGGAGAGAGGCTGAAGAGACACATGTACTCCAGAGTTCACTGCAGCACTCTATGCAATAGCCAGGTCATGGAAACAACCTAAATGCCCATCGACAGAGGAGTGGATAGGGAAGATCTGGTACATATACACAATGGAATATTACTCAGCCGTTAAAAGGAACGAAATAACAACATTTATAGCAACATGGATGGACCTAGAAATTATCATGCGAAGTGAAACGAGTCAAACAATTAGACACTAACATCAAATGCTACCACTTACACGTGGAAACTAAAAAAAAGGATTCAATGAACTTTGCAGAACAGATACTGATTCACAGACTTTGGAAAACCTATGGTTTCCAAATGAGACAAGTTGGAGGGTGAGGGGATGCACTGAGGGTTTGGGATGGAAATGCTATCAAATTGAGTTGTGATGATTTTTGTACACCTGTAATTGTAATAACACTCATTAAGTAATGGGAAAAAATAAAGATGATTACTTATAAAAAAACAAAAAAAAAAGGGAGAGAGAGATGTTAGAGGGATCATAACCGTGAGGCTACATTTTTGCTTTTCTCATCGCCTTGACCCATTTTCGGCTCTGAGTCGCTGAGGTTCATCTTTTGGGAGTCCCAATATTTTTGTCTAGTGCACCGTAGGGGCAGCTGACAAGGAGGACTTTGCTTTGTAGATGGACTGCTGAAGGGGACTTCTTTTCTGACAAGTGGCTTGCTTTCACGTGTTCTGAGAAGGTCAGGACAGCAAGTTCTCAAGGACACGGGCTCAGCGCTCGGGATCTACAGTAGAGGCTGCTGCTCCCAGCCGTCATGCAGGCAGAGCAGGCAATCCTGTCCTCCTACCCCTTCTCCGATAATACATCCCTTCCCCTTCCAACACTTCATCTTCAGACTTTGATAACTGCTGCCCGCCTTCATTCCCATCAATCAGACCTTACGTAACAGCGCTGTGTTCTCTTCCCAAAATGAAATCTATTCTTCAGAACAGCTATAAGTGTATCAGGCTCAGGAAGAAAAGTGGATGTCAAACGCTGTTTGTCATATCCTGGTAACAACTAGACTTTCCAAAGTAGTACACGGTCCAAGTGAAGCTGGATGTAAATGGAAGGTTTAAGCGGAAGGAAGTCCAACATTTTGTAGACAAAATAAGGAGACATCTCCCTGGTCCTAGGATGTCGTATCCAAAAGCGTCCCTAAAAACAGAGGACCCAGCGAAGTGCAAATCCCTCCAAAATTCTACCAAAACTTTCATAACTGTGTTAATTAAACATCAGTGGTAGAGCTGGCGCTATGAGAATTCTCACAGTTGACTTCATGCACCTTGAAATTCAGATGCTTAGGAGTGTGTAAGGTGGTTTTCTAATTTAATTTAAGACTGCCCTCTCCGCATTTCCTACGATGTATTAACGAGAGTTGGATCTTAAGTGATGGCCTTATTGGATCAATGTAGGAACTGTTATCGTATCATCCTTGCACGCTGACTTCTGCATTATAAGCCATGTCCAGTTTTCCCTTTGGTCCCCAAACTGGATTTAATATAGGGACAGTCTGTCCTGGACACTAGGTGGCAGCAAACTGCTGAGAGAAACAGTTATTCAAGGGCCAAACAGGCTCCAGCCGCTCCAGGATTCTCCAAGGGAGAAAATGCAAATGAAGGTGGATACAACAGAATGGTATGAAAGAACACACTGGGTAGCAAAATTTCAAAGGCATAATTATGACTTTTGGATCTCCCAATATTTTTGAAGCTTCTTGAAGCTACATCTACTTACCTTTAAACTTGATAGAGCAGAGTTATATATCCAACAGACCCGAATCCTAATGAAGGGCACATTCAGTTTTACTATTTTTCTGGAGTCAAAAATAAATATTCAAAATATCATAGCTTCTCTCGGTCATGATGAAAGGTTCTGTTTACATCTGGGTTGCCAACTAATCTCTTTTATTTATTTTAGACCTGTTGCTTATAGCAGTTTAAGTGGTAATATTTAAATTCATATTATTAATAGCAAGATAGAAAAAATGTACACATAGACCCAATGCTTAGTACAAAGGCTTCAAAGGTATAAGCTATTCAACTGTGTACAAATTACCACTAAGTGTTGGCTAAGAATATTAACTGCCTATGAAAGATTATGAGATAGTCTGTAGTTCTAAATGGAAGACAAATACAAATTGAATCAATAAAATCTGACAATGAGAAATCAAAGACTCTACAGAAGTGGCAAACATAATTTCGACTTGATTTTCCCTCTAAATATTTTTTGTAATATTTCTCTATAAATTGTTCCAACTTATTTTATACCCTCCTAATTTGCTTCTAATGGTCCATTCTGTCCTCCCATCACATAAGAATGGACATAAATGATGCTAAATATAAATCCTAAAAAAAAAAACAAAACAGAATTTCCAGTGACAGAACCTGATGTTTCAGGAAAGTTCCAGTGACATTGTATTTGTACTGAATCCTCTGCATACCATTACTTGATAAAGCGGTTATAAAAGGAAATTTGGAAGTTCCCTGGTAGCCTAGCGGTTAAGGATTTGGCTTTGTCACTGTTGTGGCTTCAGTTTGATCCCTGGGCGGGAACTTCTATGTGCCATGGGCCCTGCCAAAAAAAAAAAAATGGAAGTTTTTTAAATTCATTTTGAGGTTTTTAGACTGAATTGGGTTTGAGAGATTCTGAATATCTGCCAGCTCTTTGTGGTAAGGCCATTAGCTTGTCAGCTACACTTCATTAAAGGGCTTCATGAAGAGCAGGTGAAGAACAGAAGGCAATCATACTTCGGATGTGTGGCCAAAAATACTCTTTAGCTTCACATAGTCATGAGATGAAAATGACCAAAGTATGGGTGTCAGAGAGCTAACTTTCTTTTTGGGAATCTTACGTCTTTAGACTAGACATACATTGCCAGTCTCCTACAAGATAGAATGAGAACTGACAAAATATTTTTCTGACTTGTGAACTTAGTCACACAAAAATTTATGTCAAGGCATAAAAGTTATCTTTGTGCCTTGCTTATTTAATGTCTTGCTTTCTATAAAGAGCACGTTCATTTGAAAGTAGAATTACCCAGAAATTAAGAGATATGGTTGCTAAATAAACAAGACAAACTTTATGAAAGTGCTTTAGATGACTTTTGAAGTTTGAACTTTGCTTTAACGTTTCGTTTTAACCATAGGAGAGTATCTCTCTCTCTTGATACCTGGCTCTTCTCTTGGCCAACACCTTCCACCCTATAAGAGAGAATTCTCTTGTATCCGAATGGATGCTCTTGCTTTATTCTGCCTTATTGTAAGGGCATCTGTTTCTTCTCCTATCAGAGCCAGAAAACATCAAATGGTGGTAATTCTTTATTCTGATATCAATTTTAGGATATTTCTTAGCACCTTCCTCTCTCTCTCAAACTTCCCACCAAATAAGCAGCTCCTTAACGGCAGGAACCTGGCCATTTTTCATCTAACTATGTCTCTTTCTGTGTACCACCGTGGGTGTCTGACATCCAACGCATTTTAACTGAATGTGAGTGAACAACCCTGCATGGCTCAGGAATAATTGACAGAAACCCAAATGGCAGTTAGGGTATGGTGGCATCCAGAAAGGATTATTGAAACTCTCTGTGGATGTAAAGTTCCCATTAATAAATCAGTCCGTTCAACTAAACGCTACATTCATTTCCATTTAATCAACTTCTGAATTTGGGCTTTATAAGCAAAAAGGCAAGATGATGCTAGCAGTGGCCTTGAATTTGGTTGTCCCTTTTTTTTTTCTTCCAATACAGAAAATTCGGTACCACTAGAGGTCACTGCAGTCATGAGCAACAGAGTGACGGCACGGTCTTTGTCTACAGGATAAGGCAACTCTAGCAAGTCTTTAAAATTTGCCATCAGCACAAGCAGAATGGAGAGTAAACACTCTTAAACAGCCAGTGCAGATACGTGATTTTCGATTTTCGCTGTCTCTCTCCACGGTCATGGTTTACCTTCCTCTGTGTCACACCATTCGGCTCCAGCTGGAGAATGGCTAGCCAATAATAATCATGTATTTATTGTGTGCTTATTTTGCATCTCGCGATATTTTATGCATGTTGCAGCCCTTTACAGCAAGCCCAGGAGGCTGGCACTGTCACTGTCACCAATTTACAGAAGATGAGATTGAGGGTGAGAGATGTCACACGTCTAGGTGAGCGGCAGAGCTGGAGTTCAAACCTAGGGCCCACACTTTTAACTCTAATCTGATACCATTAACAACGATGGAGTATGTTCGACTCTCCTTTCCATTTTAGTAACAGGTTTCAGTGTCATAACGGGAGAAAAGTTTAGGAGTGCATGTATGTCGCAGCAGGAAGCTTTTTGGTGGCCCTCAAATGATATTGTGTAGGGCTGGCAAGTGGTCAGTGACAGGAGGTATCGTGTTTGTGGGGTGGGGGAGGGGAGGGGGCTTAAGGGAGAGTGTGAGAAATGAATCTAGCAAATTGATGATGGGATTTTCTGTTCAACACAGTAGAAATGGCCAGGCCAGCAGATCCATTAGTTCATCACTTCACAGTGCTTTATCCGAAATAAAATGGGTCTTCGCAACCCTACCATTAAGGAGATACCACTGGCTCTGAGCTGGGTAATGTATCGAAAAACCAAGGAATGTACCTTTTCCAGAGCATCTTCAAAATATCTTCAGCAATTTGGAGCGAGACTCTGGACTCTGATTTACACCCTATTCTGCACAAAAGAGAGCTCTATTGGCTAAACGAAGCATTTATTTTTCAAGAAATGATGATACCTCTGTGTTTATATAATATCTGTCCTCAGCAGACGAAGAAATGGAGGCAGAGGGAGTTTAAAGATGCTTTCCCCAGCTTACAAAGCAAATGAACACAGACGGAGTCTAAAAATCCATAGCCTTTGAGTTTCCTGTCAACTCTTGGGCTACCGGGACCTTGCTTTATGCTTGTTCACAGTGAACTTGGAGAGCTCCCTTGCTGAATTTCCTTTGGGGAATACCTTTAACGCAAAGGTGACAAGGGGTTAGGATTACCCTCACCAGGCAAATATCTTATTCTCATAATGGCATCTTCAGGAAAATCCCCTCTGCTTTCACCCCGAGCCCCACAAACAATCAGTAATCAGGCATATTCCTCATCCAAGCAGTGGCCACAGTTGGCACCTGTACTGGCGTGTGCCTCTGGAATGGAAAGTCAGGATGGTTTCAAAGTTTCATATACAATAACAGGAAAAAAATTAAACAAAGGAACATTTTAAGCAGCAGTCCCCACCTCTGAGCTGTTCCTTTCCTATCTCAGCCAAAGCTCTGCATACTAAAATTCCCTGGAGAGTGGAGAAGACTATAAAACCCACATTTGCGGCTTTCTCTGCCCCACAGCTGAGGAAATACAAATTGTTATAAACTTTCTCTTCGAGTACAACTTGCTACCTTTTGGAACGTCCTAGAAGAGCAAGTACAGATAGTCGAAAAAGAGAAAAACATTGAATCTCAGTCTGTTTATCTCACATCCTTTAGCGTTAGCACAAGAAGTGGTGTTTTCTGGAAAGATGTTAAGACAGCATTTGGGTTTCAGGTCGCCCTTCACATTTTAGCTTCAATACATTGGGGACAGTCAAAGCAGCAGATTAAAAAGTCTTTCTAACTTGAAGGACGGGGAAATAGTATTTAAGGAAAAAGAAACCTGGAAATATGGTGTGTCGTAATGCCAATCTATATTCTCTAAATGAGGGGTTTATTTGTTGTTAAATTTCAGGAGCTTTTCTATATACAATCATAACTGCTATGATGAAAGTACCATGCACTGGGCTTCATGTGGTCAGAGAGGCAGTGTTTTTTTTTTTTTTCTTGCCTTTTTGTCATTTTATGGCCGCACCCGCGGCATGTGAAGGTTCCCAGGCTAGGGGTCTAATCGGAGCTGTGGCCACCGGCCTGCGCCGCAGCCACAGCAACGCAGGATCCGAGCCGCGTCTGCAACCTACACTACAGCTCACGGCAACGCCGAATCGTTAACCCACTGAGCAAGGGCAGGGATCGAACCCGCAACCTCGTGGTTCCTAGTCGGATTCGTTAACCACTGAGCCACGACAGGAACTCCCCAGAGAGGCAGTGTTAATGGTAGAAAGTTCTCTGGAGAAGAAATCAGAAGAAACTGAACTTAGATTATGACAGTTTCCCCAGGTCTTGGTGTCTTCATTTATAAAACCTGGGTAGTAATACACTGTTGATTGTTCCTTTTCCATGGATCTTTTTCATAAAACTTTTAATGTTATAGTTATTTTGTTAGGATCAAGTGAACCTTTTAAAGTAATATATATATGCTTTTTTTTTTTTTAATCGTACAGCATCCTCCAATGAAGTCTTTAAAAATTTTCTATTCATTATTCCAGTTTTACCATTTGGAAAGATATATATAAATGCAGAAGAAGAGACCACGTTAAATTATTTGCCTTACGTTCCCTTCAAGTGAACTAGAGCCAGACCAGTGGAATCACAATGGCCAGAACATTCTTCCATTGGCCAGGACAAAAGCCATGCTGTCACTTTTGACAGCTTTCTTTCTCTCATCCCCAGGCTCATTCCAGAAGGAAACTGCGTGGTCCCTACATGCAACATATACCTAGAGTCTGACCACTTCTCACAACCTCCATTGCTACCTGACTGAACCACTACCTGCATTATCGTATTTTTAAAATAATAATTTCAGGCCTACAGAAGAGTCCACAAGTGCCTAGCAAAGACTTTTTTCCCTGATGCTATTTGAGAATCTGTTGCTGACCCGGGGCCCTACAACCCTAGAATATTTTAGTGTGCCTTTTCTACAAACAAGGTGTTCTCCTATGTAACCACAATGCAACCATCCAAACCAAGAAATTACTATTGTATTTTACTGCAACATTTGATTCTCGATGCTTCTACCTGGGCACCTCCTCCCAAATGTAATCTCAGAAAAAGAGCCAGAGGGGTGCCGTTCAGATGCAAGTCTGATCACATTCCTCTTCCGCTGGAACCTCCCCTCCTCCATGGCTCTCCATCACCCTCAGGGAAACAAATCCTTTCAATGGTTTTCAAGGCTTCCTGCCAACTCCCTGACCTCCTTCTAGTAGCTGGCTGCCCTGGCCCGTTGCTGATCCTTGAACCCACAACTGGGCTCCATCCCTCTGTGAGGTCTTGCCTGAGCATCATATACAAAGTTGAAATCCACATCCAACACTGGCCTTTCCTGTCCTTCTTCCATCTTTTATTTATTTTATTTTTTTTTTCCGTACTACCTACCATCTTATCTTCTAATACGTAATTTACTTCTTTCTTTTGTTCATTTGCTTTTTTCCTCCCCCATTAAATGTTAGTTCTTAAAAGGAAGGGATTTCTTTTCCTCTTTGTTCTCTGCTCATCTCCAAACTTAGAATAGTGCTCCAGTCACAGTACACACTCAATCACTATTTACTGAATGAATGAATAATAATACACTAGAGATGCAAAAACTTTGGCCTTGTAGTGGGGGTGGCTTCTTCTCAGAACGAAGGTAACCACCATTTCAATTACCATATTTAATCCACAGTCTCTTAGTGAAGCAGATGTTTTTACCCATATTTTCCTGGAGAATATGAGTTGCCAATAGCTGTCTTCCTCTAAGTCATATTAGCAGTTAGAGAAGAATTGTAATAAGAGACCTAAACTCCTTTCACCTTTCAGATTCTTTTTTTTTTTTTTTTACATCCTTCAATCTACCACCTCCCCAAATATGACAGGGTAAATTTTCAAAGCTGAGCTGGTACCATTTTGTGTAGATCACTTATTTTTCACATGTAGCTGATGACTTTCATTCTATACTGTAAAACTCCTACTTAAAAGAATTTTAACCAAGAATTTATCCAGAGAACATAAATCCTTTACAAACAGGGCAGTTTGCACAAGGGTGTTTATTTTTATAGTTTACTTATATTATTTTATGTATATATTTTATAGTTTAACTGATACAGAGTAAATGCTCAACTGGGTTTTTAATACCTGCAATTAGACCAAAATGTGTAATCTTACAAGGTGTGTAGCAATCTCTTCATTTCGATTCCCATTTTAGAAAAGAAAATGCTCTTTAGACCTCAGAAGCACCTTCATCTGTGGATTGATCTTCAGAATGATCCTTTAATCTAACAGGTCAACTAAGCACAATAAATTCATTTCGGCTACTCTGTGTGCCACAGTAAATCACCTCTCGTAAAGCCAGCCTCTCAGATAACTGTGGCCATTTTCAAAATGATTCAGTTTATGGGACAACCCTAAAAATGTCATTCTGTGTATCCAGCTTCAGGGATGCTAGCAAGCCTGAAGGCTATGGAGACGTCCTCTTCAGTAGTGGTGCCTAGGATCTGGCAAGAGAGATGCTGTTTTTCCTGCTGCTGTTTCCAGGGTGGACTTTAGAAAACAAAGGCATCAGCTATGTGGATTCTGCAGTGAAGCAATGGTGAAAAAAATTATTCATGGAATCATGGTGGTAAAGACAGAGACTTTCAGAAGCTGTCAGATCTGTTTTTTTTCCCCTTCCAACAGGATGATACCAGTTATTACCACATGGCATCGGGGATGGCTCACTGGCTTTAAGTGTTCTAGGTCATGGTTGTTCCAGTTATCACATGAACTACCCATGCCTTGCTGGGTTAGGACCTTAATCTCCCAGAAGAAACATAGCTATTGCATGACTGCAAAAAAATCTGCTAAGAGCTATAGGTAGTGGAATGAATGAAATATTGTAGGAGCAAAGAAGGAATGGTCATTACATTTGCCTGGAAGATGTATTTGTGCAGGGTGGAAGGAGTCAGGAAGAATATCGAGAAATGCTTTAGAAGGAATGTAATTATTTTCTGTATCTTTCAGAATAAGTGTAATTTTTTCCAAGTTGAGAATTTCAGGAACGATAATCCAAGTTCAAATTTAGGCAGAAGCAAAGACATGAGGTGTGAAAATCACGTCATGGTTGAAAATTTTCACCAAGTGTATGCTTGGAGGATATAGAGAAGGGAAGAGATGTTAGATAAGTAGATCAGGACAGATTTTAAATGACTTTCTAAACCACAATGAGAATTTTTAAGCAGGGGAGCAAAACAAGATGTATCACTTAGAAAGGTCACCTTGCGAAGAAGAAGAAGAAGAAGCATGGAGGAATTGGAGAGTCATCAGAATAGAGTCAAAGAGATTAACTATGAGGCTTTTATTCTAAACCAGTTGAGGGAAAAAGGGTGGAGTACACTGAATAATAAAAGTAAGTAGGATGCGGAGAGGGGGTCAGAAATGACAAATGCAAGGAGGAAGATTTCACAGAAATTTCTGTTGGGTGGACATGGGAAGTCGGAGAGAGTAAGCCCTAAGAGTGAATAAAATTACTTGAGAAAACTAATGGAATTAGAAGCAGGTTTGAGACCTGAACTCTGGGGACTACATCCATTTAAAAGATAAAGAATGAAAAGATAACTAGAAGGAGTATTTACATGAGAACTGGTAAGGAGTTACTATTTTAGAAAAGAAAGCATTGCAAGAATTAAGAAATGATCGGCAATATCTAATGGTTCAGAGTTCAACTGGGATGAGAATTGAGAAGAGTTCATTGACTGTCAGTGAGAAGATTAAGAAAACAGTTTAAAAATAGGTAGAGGAGCAACAGACTGGAAATTTATTTATTTATTTATTTATTTATTTATTTACTTACTTACTTACTTACTTAGCTTAAGGCTGTACCCGTGGCATATGGAAGTTCCCAGGCTGGGGTTGAAATGGAACTACAGCAGCTGGTCTACATCACAGCCACAGCAGTGCAGGATCTGAGCTGTGTCTGAGACCTACACTTGCGGCTCAGGGGAATGCTGGATCCTTCACCCACTGAGCAAGGTTAGGAATCGAACCTGCATCCTCATGGACACTAGGTGGGTGTGTTAATGCTGAGCCACAACAGCAACTCCTGGAACTGCTTTAAAAAAGTGTGTGAGTGTGTGTGGGGGTTTGCTTTTTAAGGAGAAGAGCTGAGCTTTTCTGATGCTAAACTAGGGCTAAGAAAGAAGATGAATGCCCAAGAGAGAGTGGAGATGATGGTATCACAGCTTCCAGATGAGCCATGAAATGTCTGTGTCTCACTGATTTAGAGGCTTAGGTCATCAAGGAGGAGAGACGAATGCATTTTCCTCTAGGACAACGTGGTGGGGTGGAAGTGGGGAGAAACCGACGGATGATAGAGAGAAACTGACCAGTTTCGTGAATGGTGGCTTCTCTTTCTTCTGAGAAACAGGAGACAAGGTCATCTCCTGATGGCAAGGACAGTAAGCAGATACGGTGCAGGAGCGAAGCCTCTGGGAGACAAAGTGTAAAGAGTCACTCTGGGGAAGAGTGAAAGAGCTCCAAACAATACTTGAAGATCCACTTGAACCGGATTGACTACAAATGACCGTATCTTACTACACACCACTGCCCTCGTTGTGAATACTTATTTGTTCCTCCAAGCTCAGTTTAGGTGTAATTTCCTCTGGGATATAATCTGTGTTAAAAGCCATCCACATGCCTTGTTCAGTTTTGACCCCCTCGTTTTTAATGGAGGGCCTGGAACACACCAGTGTTTAGTAAAGGTTTTTCAGAGGAATGGGTACTGCACGGCATTACCTGGGCTAATTCCTAGAATGGCCAGAGCCAGTTCAGATCAAAATCTTAAATCAGTGAAAAGAATCTTCGTCTTCCTCTCATCGCCCCCTTTCTATCACTTTCTGTCTCCTGAGGTCTTTGCCTTTCTCTCTGCCTCCTGCACACACTGGTAGTTGTCTACTCTCTCAAAAGCATCGCTCCTGTTCTCATCTGACTCTGTACTAATTTCTACTAAGACACCACTTCAAAATTAATCCAAATGTCAACAGCACTTGAAATGAGTTCCGCTCCCAAGCATATTTGTTTTAAAAAGGGGAGACAAGGAATGTTGCCTTAGAGAAGCAAATGAGCTTGAATATTAAAGAAAAAACTCACTCCTGTCCCAGCACTTGAAAGCCTCGTCTCTGGGGTGGCTTCAGTTTGGCATCTCTGCTAACAGGCTCAGCTAGTTTCTTGAGGGGGAAGTCGCCCATCACCACCTTTCCCATTCTGGGAAAGAGCTGACCTAGCCCATTATTTGGAAAAGGAGTCGGAAAAAAATAGACACTTGTCACACCACCTTAATAAGGATTGAACAAGTACGTATATGGTGGACCTCCATGTTCTGAAACACAAATCGTATGCTCCTCTTCCCTGCTCCAAGCTCAACTCTGTGGAGACCTTTTATCTTAGGGAAAAGTTTCCACTCCCCAAGTTAATTACTATGACATTTATTGGAGTCTGTGTTGACAGGGAGAAATTCTTACAGGTTTCCCTCTCCTCCTCCTTTGTGTTCATAAATTTGAAGATCGGGTACATGGACAGGGTTAATCGAATGTATGAATTTATGATTCCTACCTCTTGCTAAGCTGAGACCCAAAGGGAGAACTGAATTCCCTACGTAGAAAAAAGGCAGCCTTAAAGCCAAGAGAAGCTGAAGACATCATCGATAGTATGTACTGAGCCATTAGAACTGGCATTAATTTGCTTTGTTTGTGTGAGTCTTTTTGCTGCCAGGGACATTTCTTGGATAAAATGCAGAATTTTAGGATAATTCTGAGTGATCCTCCTGTACTCAGAGCTTAGAATACCTGGAACGAGCAAATAAAGTTTTCCCTTCGCAGCTAGACCATAATTTGATTACAGTTATCCATTTTGACCACATGAATAAATTAGCAAATAGCATTTTCACTCCTAAGACTTTTCGATTCCAAAGCTGGGAACCTGGGCATTGCTTTATATTCATTCTCTTGAGTCAAATTAACCTGCCTGTCTCCTACCAACTCCACCATTCGTGCTTTCCTGGGGATCTCTGGAGGCTGAGATATATTTAAGGCTGGGTTTGCCTGAGTGATACTGAAACCTAGTCCTCCGAATCCCATTTTCCCGAGAGTTTCCTACCTGGTCTCATTCTATGCCTCCTCATCCACAAATCCACAAAGATACTGCATCCGAGATCCCGGTCAGACCCTACCTGTCCCAGTCAAGCCCTTGTTTAGAAAGAAAAGATACAGGAAGGAAAATGGAACAGCCACAGTAGTAACTGGTGGTCTTCTACTTTCTGTGTGATCCTTTCAACTCTGTTTCATCTCTCCGTCCCTTCCCTCTTTTTCTATAAGCTCTTAGTCACTAAACAGTTATATGCAAATTGAGATTTTTGAAAGAAAGAAAGAAACAAACAAAAGCTTTGTGGTTTTCTCAGGACAAGGTTTGAAAAACAATGACTTAAAAACTGAGCCATGTGTAGTTCTTTCTGGAGCCTCGCAGGACCACTTTGCAGAATTGCAACATGCTTGGGATGGTTTAGCCTGATGTGGTCATCACACCTAAAAATAGTTTTCTTTTGTTAATAAAATTGGAGAATGTTGATAAATTCAGTTGAAAGGGTCAAAAGAGGAAAACTCATGAATTATAACATTCCATTAACTAATAAAACCACAGGAATGCATATTGGGAAATAGCAAGAATTGCGGGTCATAAGGTCTGTGATGAGAAAGGAAGCTTCCATCCTTTCTTCCGCAGATAAGATGGAGGGCTTGAAACGAACCGCTCTCTAATCTCTAAATCAATTCTGATAATTCCAGTTCCCATGTCTCTTTCTCTTACTCATCTTGGAAGAAAAGGCAACTGAGGTGAAAGAAATCCCAGGTACATTCTTCGGAAGCTCAAAACAGAAAAAAAAAAAAAACTTGTCAAGAAAATAATTGGTACTTCCATTGTATTTCTCTTTTGGATCTACACAAATACATAAATACTTTTCCTTCTCTTTTCTTTCTTCTTTTTCTTCGCTTTCTCTTTCTCTCCTTGTCTTCTTCCTCCTTCTTCTTTCTCTTTCCCTCTCACTGACGATCTAATTTTTTTTTACTTCTTTTTACTTCATTCATCATCATACTTCATTCATTACTTCATTCATCTTTAGCTCTAGCATCTAATTCTTCCTTTATGATGTCTTCCTGGCTGGAATCCTACAACTTCCACAGCACAGTATATCTTTTCTTTTACGTATAGAATGACTACATATTCTATGGTCAGGTTGGGACTATTTTGAGAGCAAAAGGGGGTGTCGTTAGTAATTATCCTGGAACAGAAGACATAGCTGGGGCTCCAGCAGGCAAAGTGGTACACATAGTCACCCTATTTTCAGGTACCTATTTAATTGACATAGTGCTTTACTTTGTTCACATGCTCCTTTCGGAATCTTTCTCAAGTTGCTTCTTGTGGGCCAACCTGATGGCAAACTTAGTGGCTTCTCTTCTCCTAGTGTTCCTCTGCCTTTCACTGAACTCCTAGCATCTCAGCCATGGCTTGTTATTTTTCTGGGTCAGGGGGGAAGCATTTAAAAAGTCACTGAATAGTGCGTATGTCAGAAAGGCAGAAACCTGTAAAAAGTACAGGTGTACATAAAGAAAATCTCTCTCACACTGGTCTACTTGATTCTGGTTCCTGCTATTTTTGGGGGTGGGGTTTCCTCTGCTTTTGGAGGGTCCTCTCTGCTTTTGTGTGTATCTAGATAGAACTTTAGGGAAAATAAAACTGTACTGTGAAATATATACTATGTACAAAAGGCTATAAAAGCTTTATGTACAGTTTAAAGAATAACAATAAAAGGAACGGCCATGTACGCATCAAGTATGAAGAAACAGAATATCGCCAGTGTTTTAGAACCATCCTCTTTACCTAATATATCTCGGCAGTCATGTCTTCCTCCACCCCCGTCAGACATAACTGCTCTTTTTACTTTTCTGTTAATTACTTCCAGCTTTGATTTATAGTTTTACGCATTTGTATGCATCCCCAAACAAAAGTTCTGCTTGTTGGTGTCAGTCGGCACTTTCATGTGATAAAGAAAGAAAACACTGTCATTCTTCTTGGTATGGGAACAAACTGTTCTTTTAGGGGGAAAAATGGAAATATGATGTGCTTTCCAAATACTCAACCAAGGAGAACATCAACACATGGGCAAGGGAAGAAACTGAGGGAGAAAACCCCAGCACTGGCCCTCCCCGTCCCAGGCTTTGTTTTCCATTTCCTTCTATTTTGTGATTAAAATCCAGCCGTCCGTTTTTCAGGATTTACATGAACAATTAATGTCACCAGGGAAGTGGTGACTGATGTGGGATTTCCAACTTGTGGCAATTCTGCAGGCAGGGATAGGGCTAGGCGAAATTACTAACTATGCGAAGCATGCCGACAACGGCACCCACTAAATTCCTGTCCTCTCACCCTCATGCCCACCCTGGGAAGCCAGGGCCCTTCTCAACACGTAGCATCTCACCCACCCAAACCTTGAAACTCATCATTTGCACAGGTCTTTTAAACATTCCCTACCAAAAGGGTCCAGTGACAAAGAATAAGGTATTTTGAGGAGCCTCTGGACGTGCCCAGGCTGAAGAAAGCATAGATGTATTTACTGTTACCATGGAGTGCATCATACATACGCAAAAGTGTCTAAAATACATTTGGACTAGAGAGGATAATAATAAAGTGAGTATGTGCCTACCTATCTCGCAGCTTTAGAAATAGAGCGTAACCTATAGTTGATTTTTTTTATTTTATTAATTTTTATTTTTTATGGGAGTGTATTTGATGTACAATGTTGTGTTAGTTTCAGGTGAACAGCAAAGTGATTCAGCTATACGTATACATAGATCTTTTTCAGATTCTTTCCCATATGTCGTTACATATATTTCCCATGTTATTACAGCTGAGTTCCCTGTGCTACACAGTAGGACTTTGATGATTATCTATTCTATATGTATATAAAAATATATATATATGTATATATAGTTAACCCATGGTTTAAATCTTACATGAACTTCAACAATTGCTTCCCCACTCTCTCATCAGAGGTAACCACTACCCTGAGTTTTGTGTTAAATATTCTTTGCTTTTCTTCATAGTTTTTACGTACATGTATCTACCCCTAAGCAAACTATAGTTTAGTGTTGGCTTTAGGGGGGATTTATATACAGAAGTTGCTATATTTATTTTTTCCTAAGACTTAATCCTTTTGCTCCAAATTATGCTTTAAGAATTCATCCGCCTTGATGCTTGTGTCTGTAACTCACTGCTTTCACTGTTGTGTTGTATTTCATCATATGAATTCATTTATTCTGCTTTTGCCAGACACTGGAATTTATTCATTCTGCTTTACTAATTCTAATTTTGACTGGCCTTTTTCTAGTTTGGGACTACCGTGAAGAACACTGATGGGGTGTTGTGGGAACTTGGCTCCTGGTACACACAAGCAAGAGTCTCTGAACTAGAATTCCACCTAGAAATGGAGTTGCTGGGTTGTAAACTATGAGTGTTCAAATTTCTAGGCAATTCCAAACTCTTTTCCCAAGTAGTACACAGTTAAATCCCTACCAGATGTGGGTGAAAATTCCCATTGCTCAATATCCTCTTTAAAACATGCTATTGTCCTCATTCCAGAATTCCCCCCACCCGCTACCCCCCTCCCGGCCCAGTCTGGTGCATTGTGATCTTGTCTTTTCATTTCACTGATTACTGAAGAAGCCGAGCATCTTTTCTTGCGTTTATAATAAGACTTATGTGTTTCCTTTACTTTGGAATTCCTTTTTTGGGTCTTTTGTTCATTTTTCTATTGGGTTGTTTCACTTTTTCTTATTAATTGATTGGAGCTCTTAAATATCACAGTAGGAATAATGATGGGCAATAATTTTAACTATGTATCTTTTATTTATTTTTATAAATTATGTGTGAGGTGATTATCTTCTCCCACTCCATAACTAATTATTTCACTCTTTTTTGGGCTCGTTTAACAAAATTTTTTTTTAATTTTAAAGTCATTAAATTCTTCAATCTTTTCTTTAGAGTTTGTGCATTTTTAAATTTTGTTTCTAAATACCTCCTACATTCTCTTCTTGGGATTATGTAGTCTCCCACATTTATTATTTGTTCCTCTTTTAATTTGAGTCCTGTATGAAATACGAAGAGGGGGTGAATTTCAGTTTACACAATTTGAATGTAGCATTTATTGATCAGTTCATCAAATACAATCTCTGTCCTAAATCAAGTCGCCAAATCCAAATTTAGGATTTAAGAGCTCAATTCGTGGCTCAGTGTTTAATGAACCCAACTAGAATTCATGAGGATGCAGGTTCCATCCCTGGCCCCCCTCAGTGGATTAAGGATCCAGCGTTGCCGTGAACTGTGATGTAGGTAGCATTCGCGGCTTGGATCCCGCGTTGCTGTGTCTGTGGTGTAGGCCGGTAGCTACATTCTGATTCAACCCCTAGCCTGGAACTTACATATACCACAGATATGGCCCTAAAAAGCAAAAAAATTTAAATAAATAAAAAGGAGTTCTATTTCTGGAGCTCAAGACCTCAGTTGTTTTTTGTCATTGTTGGGTTTTTTGTGGTTTTTTTGTTTGCTTTTTGGTACTCAAGTGTTTTTCACTCTGTACCTTTAGCAAGCCTCAGTTCACTTTTTTTTGTGAAATGAAAACCATAATATCCAAGTGTTGGGATTTAATGAATGCTAAAGCACTTTTTAAAAAGTGCTTTGCAAGTGGAGGTTATTCTTTTTCTTCCTAAGGCAGGATTACGCTTCAAAATTGTATACCTCGGTTCTTTTTCCCTTACGTACCTTTTTTCTCGCTTCCTCCAGGAGGCCTTCACTCCCTCTTTACAGAATTCTCTGCTCTAGGGGCCACAGATTACAGATTCCATCTCGATAGACGTGAAAGCCCTTAGAGGTCACATATTCAAAGCACCTCCACTTGCAGATGAAAAACCAAAGGTCCAGGGAATGACTATCTCAAGGTCTATAAAGAGCCTGGGTGAAATTTCCAAGTAGTTAGTGCCAGAGCCAAAACCAGAATGAAGATCTCAGGACTTCTGGTCTGGTGTTTCCTACTATATTCTTCCCTGATGAGTGGCACTTTTAATTTTTATTTCGTTTTGAGTGTTCTGACCGGTCATTAGCAACCACTTATGGGGCAGTTATGCTTTGACCACCACACCCAACATTGCCCTTCTATGAGCTTATTTGAAAGACCTAAGTCTTAAAGACAGATTTTGCCCAGTGTGGGCTCGTTAATATAAAGATGAACCTCAAGATGCCAATACATTTAAAAACAAGGTAAAATTTATTCAGCAAAATACAACTCTCCTTTGCAAAAGCAGATATCTGAAATGGGTACCGGAATCCACAATGTATGGCTGGAAGAAAAACATCTCTCTGTTGTCCATTTATTTTTCTGCCCTGGAGGAAAGAGCCCTACTAGCACTTAAGTTACAAACCAACAGGCTTCATTAAATTTATGTTGATTGCTTTGGCATCAACAGTCACCCACCGAGGTTCATTCAGTCCTTGTGTGTAAGAACTTTAGTGCTGGCCTGTTTACCCTTAGGGGGCCATGACACTGGTGCACAGCCTGGGTGCATCTTCAGAAAGCTCATTAAGCCTGGGGACCAGTGGATACTCCTAGCTGAAAGGATATGGACCCAGACGACCCAATGGCTAATGCATCTTGAACAAAGGCTATGGATTCTTGCTGGTTCAACCTGCCTTCAGCATCCGTCGTGGAGAGTGAGCCCGTGGGGGGTCTAGTCAGACACGTCCCCCTGGGCAGCTACAAGGATTTTTGGTAAGGTTGCCAGGTGAGGGCTGGATCACTCTGGATCAGTCTGGACGCCTACTGACCGGCTCCAGCAGCCCCTAAGCCCAGCGGCACCGGGAATCTCCAGTCGCCGCGCGCCGTGGAGAAATCAAAGAATTCAAGAGCGAGGCCCTGGAATGCCTGGCTGCCTCCCAGCTCTCTCACAAGTAAATCCCATTGTTGTCTCACCCTCCTTTCCGCGCTCTCGGAATCAGCAGTTACTGCTCGCCGGCACCTTTCCCCCTCCAAGGAGACCGTTCAGCCAGACTAGGAAGCACAGAAAATCTTCAAACATAAACTCAGAGCCCCCCCCCCCACGTTTATCTTCCACACTCGCCCCCGTCTGTGCCGTCAGGGACTGGGTGCTCCGTGACTTTCCCCATGCGCTGGGCTGGCGTGCGGTCCCTGTGGTTGGGGACCCTTTGAACCCAGACCAAGCATGTGTCAGAAAAGGCTGTGATGGATTCGCCGTGCCATCCTGAACCGACTGGGATATCGCACCTTTAAACTGGAGGGACCTGGTAAACAATACAGCATGTACTCAGCTTCATAAACACGCTGCCTCGTTACAAAGGGCAGTGCAAACCCAGTGTGATAGGACTTGACCTTAAAAGCTATAGACAATCTAGCGGGGCACAGACGGTTTCATAAAGTACAATCACTTCCTGGAATTCTTGGGCCAGTGCAGTCGGAGCCGTGCAAATCCTGTTTTCCTTGCATTGTTTCCTGCATGTGAATGTCATCAGTCTAGCAGGACTGTAACCATGGCACTTGTAAATAGCTGAGGGGCGACTTCTGATAAAGGCATAAGGTTTTAGGAAGCCTTTTTTTTTTTTTTAAAGAAGCCTGAATCAAACCTTACAAATGCCACATGTCAACACAAAGTTGACAAATTGCAGTTTCAAAAATGCACACGTTCAGACCCAGATATATTTTTAAATCACCGAAGGAAACACCCCAGATCCCCACAGTACCGAGGGCAATGTGAGTTGTTTTTCATTTGTTATGGTGTAAATATACACAAATCCTTTCAGGGTGAGCAGAGGTGAACACTGAGCCGACTCCTAAGTGGTTCTTTCCTTACGTAGTGTGGTTCCTTTTCTACTGAACACATCTGTGAATCTTAATTGTCCTGTCCTTTAATTTCTCAAACCAGTAATAATAAGAAAAAACACTGATGTTGCTTTACCCCTTGAAATAACTTAGTTTAAAACTTCAGAAGTTTGAAGGTCTTCTTTGGCAATTCTACTTAACTTTGTTTGGTACCTGACAGGTTCTTATTTACACACTGAGATTGAGATAAGAGGGGAGAAAGGCCGAAACAGGCCACTTTTAACATCCACGGAAAATTCAAAGGTATATTTTCCAGATTTACTATAAACACCTCAGTATGTGAAATATGGACCTGCTGACTCAATCTCGATTCTTCAGCCTTGTACAGGATTGAAATGTTGGTGAAGCTGACAAGTTAAAAATTTGAACAGATTCTGAAACATTATGGCTATTGAACAAGTGGTGGCAAGAGTGCTTACGTTTCTGACAAAGACTTCCTTAGAGACAGATAAAGAAAAGAGAAGCTGGGAGTTCCCTTTGTGGCTCAGCCGTTAATGATCCTGATTAGGATCTGTGAGGATGCAGGTTCGATCCCTGGCCTCCCTCATTGGGTTAAGGATCTGGTGTTGCCGTGAGCAGTGGTGTAAGTTGCGGACACGGCTCGGATCCCGTGTTGCTGTGGCTGTGGTGGAGGCTGGCAGCTGTAGCTCCGATTCAACCCCTAGCCTGGGAACTTCCGTGTGCCTCGAGTGTGGCCCTAAAAAGCAGAAAAAAAAAAAAAAAAAGAAAGAAAGAAAGAAAAAAAAAAGAAAAGAGGAGCTTGTAAGACTCTCAATTATGTGTTCACAGATGCTTAGGTCTGATTTTTTTGTATCTAAATTATTTCTAAAATAAGTCATGGGGATATAATCTACAGCATGGGGATGCTAGTTAAGAATATGCTGTTGTATATTTAAAAGTTGCTAAGAGAGTAGATCTTAAAAGTTTTCATCACAAGAAAAAACCTTTTGTAACTATGTGTAGTGATGGATGTTAATTAGATTTATTGTGGGGATAATTTTGCAGCATACACAGATGCCATCATTATGTCATACATTGGAAACTAGGTTAATGTTATATGTCAATTATACCTCAATAGAAAAGTCAACAAAATTTTGAATTATTTCTGTTTCTCAATTTTCCATTAAAAGCAGTCGTATCTGATCAATATTTTCGTATGAATATCAAGAATTGGTTTGATGCCTTTGGGTAAAAATTAAGTCTTTATTTCTGCAACACATTATGCACAGTAAGTACTAAAATTCTTAGGATGGTAATTAACAAAATATTTCCCAGTTTAATCCTTCATCTCAAAAAAATTAGCACAAGTATTTTCAATGAGTTGTTTTGCTCAAGACATGTCTTAGACTAATGATCTGCTTTCATACCTACAGGTTCCCTGAAATTACTCTGGGTTTCGGGTTTATAGAGAGCTCTTTTATAAAGTCTTTCACAAATTGCTTTTATAAAGCAAATGAGGCTCAGAAACTCTTGCCTAAAGCCATCCAGCTAGCAAGCAGCAGAGTCAGGATCTGAGTCCAGATGTTCCTGGTTTTAAAGCAATTTTATTTAACCTCAACAATGCAATTGTATTGACGACAGACCTCAGAAACAAATGTTCTGAGGAATCTGGAGAAATAGGAAAGGGTCAGACAAAACTGATGCACACGGTGGAAGAGGCTATGAATCAGGAACAGGAAATAAATGGGATGGTTCAGTCATGAAGCAATACGATTTCAGCTTGACTTTCCTTCTTCATTGTCCGTCCCCATTGTCTAGCTCGTGATGTGGTCACGGTTCTGTCAAGGGGCTAAATTCCTGCGTACATACTTGTTTTCCTCATGGGAGGCAAGTCATTCTTGATTGATTTAGAGCAAGAAAATAAAAAATATGCCAGTGCCATAGAGGCAAAAACTTATTTATTTATTTACTTATTTACTGGCTGCCCCGTGGCATATGGAAGTTCCCAGGCTAGGGGTCGAATTGTAACTGCAGCTGCCAGCCTACGCCATAGCCATAGCAATGCTGGATCAGAGCTGCATTCTTGGCTCATGGCATGGATGGATCCTTAACCCACTCAGCAAGGCCAGGGATCGAACCCAGATCCTCATGGAGACTACGTTGGGTGGGTTCTTAACCTCCTGAGCCACAGTGAGAACTCCCAAAACTTTTTTTTAAATAAGCCTGTGAATTCTTTTGTTTTCTTTGTTCTTTTTCTTTTCTTTGTTCTTTCTTTTTTTTTGTCTTTTTAGGGCCACACCCTTGGCATATGGAAGTTCGCAGGCTAGGGGTAAAATTGGAGCTGCAGCTGCCGGCCTACACTGCAGTCCACAGCAATGCTAGATCCTTAACCCACTGAGAGAGGCCAGGGATCAAACCTGCATCCTCATGGATACTAGTCAGGTTTGTTACCTCTGAACCACAATGGGAACTCCCCAAAAACATGTTTTTAAATTGAAGTATTAGCAGCCTCCCCATGCATGAGCTGGTGATCTGATGCTGGTTCTCGAAGGATCTGACTTCTCCTTTATTATTAGAAGTTCCCCCAGCTCACAGACAAGGTAAAGAACCCTTTCTTGGCAGCCAGTAGGCTGGGAGACCACATAGTGGCACACCCTGTTGGTAAAAAGCACTGAATGGTGTCCTGTTACCATATTGCTATAATAATGGCACACCAAATTTGGTCCTCTGATAAGCACGAGTAACTTCCTCTATAGCCAAAGGGAGGTACGTAACATGATTCTGGAGCCAAGCCTGGCTTTATATATTGTATTTACTTTGCAGAATTCACTTACGGGCATAGGCAGGGAGATAAAATACCTCCTTTTCACGAGGGTCCCAGAGGGACAGCAGGCGTACAATGTCGCTTCATACCATACAAACAATGCAACACGGAAGACTCCTTCTAGCATAATAAACAACCCACAGTCTACAGTCTCCGTGTTCTTGAACCTGACAATGCTTTTGAAAGTTAGATCAAAAAGGTACTCGTGTCTTTTTTTTTTTTTTTAAACTCGGTGTGTCTCTGAACAGGGCCAAAATTCTGCCCAACTGCTGGAGGAAATAGACCTGAAAATCTGATGATTGAAAGGAATTGTGCTTTCAGCATTTCTGAGGGAATTTCTCCTTGAGAGCTGCGAGGTAGGAAGAATTTTTAAGTTTTAGTCCCATCCATTGTGTTATATTAATTATAAATTATATCACTTTGCTTTTGGCAATTTCATTATTTCGTTCTAGCCTGATAGACTAGAGACCAGTTCAACAAATAAAGCAAAACATTTTCAGAGCATCTCTGGTGAGATCTCAGATTTTCACTTTCATTTAACTACTAACTGTAACCAATAATTCATAATAAAGTCGATATAATATTTTTAATAGGATTTTTAAGAATTTTTTAAAGAGGAACAGTGACTGATTTTTCTCTTTGAAAAAAAAAATCAAAACAACAACAACATCAACAAACTAGCTGAAACACCAAGAGGAAGTGAAGGCCAGATATGAAACTTCAAAATGTTTCCAGAAGTCAACCTTACTCTTCTTGTCTGTCCCTCTTTTTGACATTTTTGAAAACCTATAATAGAAACTTTTCCCTGAAAGAATTTGAATATCCTTAATCCAGAAATAGGAAATGGGCAACTCCCCTCAATCCTAAGATTTCACCTGCAACAGTCAACATAGTTCTCTATGTAAGGACATGTACCTTTCTATTTAGAAAAGAAAGGGAAGTATTCTTAGAACAGGATCTATTTACCCTCACTTGGTAAGTTCATTTACCAAGAGTATGTGCTGTTACTCCTAGAGTAAGAGTGAGTAAGGAAAAGTAACTCGAAACTTTGTTTAGCCAACACGGGGATCAAGGTCTGATAAAGGAGTCAGGGCACAAACACATGCATGATGACTTGGACACAAATCAATTGAGATAAATCCCAAAAGACAGATATAAAGTGCCAGGGGAGTTCCCCTTTGAATATCAGTAAACTTATATGCAAACTCAAGGAGGTCCCACTGTGGCTCAGCGGTTAACAAACCCTGCTAGTATCCATGAGGATTTGGGTTCTAGCCCTGGCCTCGCTCAGTGCGGTAAAGATCCAGAGTTGCTGCAAGCTGTGGTGCAGGTCATGGATGTGGCTTAGATCCGGTGTTGCTGTAGCTGTGGGTAGGCCAGCAGGCACAGCACCTATTTGACCCCTAGCTTGGGAACATCCAGATGCCACAGGTTTGGCTCTAAAAAAGGAAAAATTCAGGAGTTCCCGTCATGGTGCAGCAGAAATGAATCCAACTAGGAACCATGAGGTTATGGTTTCGACCCCTGGCCTCGCTCAGTGGGTTAAGTATCTGGCGTGGTCATGAGCTGTGGTGCAGGTCACAGACGTGGCTTGGATCTGATGTTGCTGTGGCTGTGCTGTAGGCCAGCGGCTGTAGCTCCGATTGGACCCCTAGCCTGGTAACATCCATATGCTATGGATGTGGCCCTCAAAAAAGAAAAAAGCGAATTCAAACAGTCATGGGTAATAGCACACAATTTCCTCTACTGTCCCACCTCTGCTGTCCCAGTGCTTGAATTTATCAGTGTCTCTGTTGAACTATGTTTTGCATGGAACCCCCAAGAGGCTTGCTTTAGTAAGTTACCTGCTTGCAAAAACACCCAAAATTCAGGTTAAGTATGGCTTATTTCCTTATTCATAATTGGCAGTCTTATAGACTTCTGAGAAATCCATTTTGCCTCAACTGAAGGAAGATAGATTGCCTGCTGCAGGCAAAGTGTGTCTGGACAAGCTCTATGCGAGTTTTCATGATTAGCCAATAAACTGTCCCACAAAAACTCATAGCAGAAAATGTCTTAATCCAACCATCAGAAAGACCTCATTGATGTCATACAGAACCATTTGTACAGCTGTGATCCCGACCCATATCATTCATTTACATCCAAGTACCTTGCGAGAGTTGTTTCCAACCACCCGTAGTCACAGCCGGAGCATCACCTGCAGTTTCTGATTTGAGCTCAGAGGCAGACCCAGCCCTCCTGAGAAAAGCTAGCCTCAGCAGGGCTGTTCCTCCTAAGACAGGGAGGGAGATTTCCCCACAATAGTCACCAACTCAGCCCACACAAAGCAGAAACTTTCCACAGTTTTCAAGCTTTTTTTTTCCACAGCTTTTTTTTTTTTTTTAAATCAAATTTCCCTGCTTCACGTTAGTTTTTTCAAGGGGGTTAAGAACAAACACAAACAGATTTCCTTCCTTCCTTCCCGCTCTCTTCCTTCCTCTCTTTCTTTCTTTCTTCCCTTCCTTCCTTCCCTTCCTCCTTTCTTTCTCTTTCTTTCTTTCTTTCTTTCTTCCTTTCTTCTTTCTTTCTTTCTTTCTTTTTCTCTTTCTTTTTCTTTTTTTTTTTTTTTGCCTTTTGTCATTTTTAGGGCCGCACCTGCGGCATGTGGGGGTTCCCAGGCTAGGGGTCTAATCGGAGCTGTAGCCGCCGGCCTACGCCAGAGCCACAGCAACGCAGGATCCGAGCCGCATCTGTGACCTACACCACAGCTCACGGCAACGCCGGATCGTTAACCCACTGAGCAAGGCCAGGGA
>PVHT021183524.1:26308772-26573107 GCA_004024745.2 Catagonus wagneri
CTAGGGGTCTAACAGGAGCTGTAGCCGCCGGCCTTCGCCACAGCCACAGCAACGCGGGATCCGAGCCGCGTCTGCAACCTTCACCACAGCTCATGGCAATGCCGGATCCTTAACCCACTGAGCAAGGCCAGGGATTGAACCCGCAACCTCATGGTTCTTAGTCGGATTCATTAACCACTGAGCCACGAAGGGAACTCCTCTCCACTTTTTGATAATCAGCCTTTTGTTCTCCTTCTCCTCCTTATTCTCTTACTCTTTTATGTAAAATACCATCCAACTATTTATTTGTTTTCCTCTTCGTCTTTTTTAAGTACACAAGAAATGTGAAATACAGTTACATGGTGCAAGATGCAAATATTATGAACATACTTAAAATAAACCTGGAAGTCCACTCCGTGGGTGCCTGTATGCCTACGCCCCTCTTCAGAAGAAACCTCTAACAAAGGTTTGGTACTTATCTTTTCAGGTATGCATGTGTGCAACTACACAGACACACACACACACACACACACACACACACACACAGCTACACTCATATATATGCCTCCAAACACATCCACACATGAACTGCACATATGCATATACTACATACACATATATTACATCCACAACCAGCATAACACATACATCTACACATACATGCGTATATCCATATACATATATGTAATCTATTTACTTAATCAGAATCATGATATTCTACTTAGCAAAATCTTCAAGAGACAGGTGAAACGTTTGGTAATATATTATCATTGTAAGAGCTCCATGTCTAGCAATGCCTTGAAATTGTGTGTAAAATATGTAATCAGACTTTTTTGACAAGCACTCACGCCTTCCATCTCCGTTTAATAGTAAAAGTAGATCAGGGCTAAATTCTGGTAGCAAGTGATGGTTATCTCTTTTGATTTGTGTGTTCACTGTACGCCTTGGAGAGGTAATAGTCTTTTGAGAGACTTAGTAGAATGTTCTTCAAAATGCTTGAAATCACCAGTTGAGTTAGAGAATTCCACAGGCATAAGTTCTTACATGAACTGGGAAGTACAAAGATTAATGACCTAAGCATTTCGGTTTTTAACTTCAAGTCTAAAAGTTGAAAGAGACCCACCCATAATTACTGAAGTCATGTTGACTTAGATAGGCTGGCAGGCCTTTTTCCACAGAACAAATTATCATATCAGCTTTAAAAATAAAATTTAGGTCTTGCTTAGTCAAGAAACTTGGGATACAAAGTCCAAATGTTAAAAAACTATCAAAGGAGTTCTCCTATGGTGCAGTGAGTTAAGGATCTGGCGTTGTCAGTGTAGTGCTGCCGTGCAGGTTTGATCCCTGGCCTGAGAAATTCCACACGCCATGGGCATGGCAAAAAAACAAAACAAAAAAAAGCATCAGAACTTGACGTTTCACCAATTAAACGGATTCCTAACTTTATAAATATTTTCACCATGGGATTAAAAGAAATAATAATAAATGACTTCACTCATGCTAGAAAAGAATTCAGTTTTCAGGAGTGTTCTACTCTCAAACCCTTAGAAATAGCATAACTCTAGAGCACAAGTTCTATCCAGAAATGGTGAAAATTCAGTCTTTCAAAAGATGCAATATAATCTGTCATTGAATTTACCTTAGAATAGGAGATAGCAAAGCTTTCAAATTTAAAACTGGAAGCCAGTTCCTAAACCCTTACTATATAACATATATAGGATGAGGCAGGTAGAAATCGTATCAGCTTTATTAACTAGAAGAGGCAAAAGGAAATAATTTGAACCTTGTTTTACTTATATGCTACCTATGTGCTGATGACTACCATATTAATATTTTTGGCTAGTCATTTTTTTCTGAGTTCAGACTTGTATATACAAAGGTCAAGCTTTCATCTAGTTCCACTTGGCTGTCTCACAGGAATTACAAATGTAAGATCCCAAACCTCTGAATTCTTGATTTCTACTGTGCTCTCCCCACCTTATAAACCTACTCTTTTCCAAGAACATCCTTCTCAATAAAAACTCCCGCTAGCTGCTCTGTTGCTTGACTAAAATATGTAGGATTATTCTTGCCTCTTACCTTTCCTTCAAATCTTACTCCTAATTCATCACCTAACCTAGTTGATTTTACTTCCAAATAGATGTCAAACCTTTCTTTTTCCATCCTAGGCTAAGCCACTCTTATGTCTTACCCAGAATGCTTTAAGAACATCCTCCAAGTTATTCTTATTGTTGGTTTTACGCTCTCATTCTACTCTGTGCCTCGTCCCATGCCTGAAACACAGTAAGCTTTCAGTATTTGTTGAATGGATGAATCAGTGAATAAATAAGTGAAATGGATGGTCTGTGATCATAAATTGGGAGGATTTCAGACTGATTCAACTTTGGGTGGAATGGGAAGAAAACAAGCCACAAAAACTGAAAACTTGTTGAAAATCAGCCATAGATCTATCTTTGATTTGTGAACAATTATCAATTACACAGAAGCACTGAGCTAGGGACTGAGAAGATGAAAGTGAATAAAATAACCATATCATTTTCAGGAGCTGACATTCCTTTAGAAGAGATACACAAAGCAAGTTATCTCAGGACAAATGGAGCACAGAGGAGAAATAACCCAATGTAGACTGGAGTTTGAGGAGTCCGTTTTCAAGAAAGTGTGACTCCAAAATTGATTGAGTCCGATGTAGATCAAGTGTAACATTATAATTTTTTTTAAATCATCAATGAATAAATGCATTACAGAGGTGAACGAACATTTGCAGGGTAAAGTGCTTGCATTATAACCTTTAGATGAGTAGTTTACGGAGCTTTTTTTTAGCTCAAGACCACTTTATACCATCAAAAATTATTGAGGATCCCAAAGAACTATGAATTACAGAGGTTACGTCAATCTTCATTTACTCTACATCAGCTGAGGCATCTAAAATATTTATTCATTTGTTAACAATAACAAATTTATTACATGTCAACAGAAATAATCCATTTTCATGAAAAGCAACTATGTTTTCAAATTCAGTGAGAACAATGGCGCTGCTTTACATTTTTGCAAATCTCTTTAATGCCTGGCTTAGGTGGAGACAGCTGGGTTCTCCTAACTGTTTCTGCATCCAATCTACTGGTTATGTTGATTTTTTTTGAAATGTCAGAAGAAATTCCAGCCTCACAGAGATACACTGTTGAAAAAGTGAAGAATGCACAGACTGCCTGAAAGAGAACTGCTTCAGAGACAATAACTTCCCATTGGATTTTGGCTGGTAGGCATTAAACAGAGCAATGACTTGAGCTGATTTGTGTTTTAGGTAGATTATTTTAGCAGCTGTGTGGTCAGTAAACTTGAATTACTGAGACCATGGAGTTGGAAGCTAACCCATATGGTAATGTGACGGAAGTGAAAAGGCTAAGTCATTCTTAGATGTTGCAAGTGAGGGAAAGCAAAAAAAACCAAGGTGATTAAATGCAGGTGGAACACAGATTTCTTTTTGGGATAACCGAGACTACAGTGTTGCTACCAGCCATAGTAAAGATGACTTTGGAAGATTAAATCTTTGTGAAGTAGGAGGGAGGGGGTGAAAAGTTCTGTTGTGGGGAGTTCCCATTATGGCTCAATGGAAAAGAATCCAACTAGTATCCATGAGGATGTGGGTTCGATCCCTGCCTTCACGTAGTGGGATAAGGATCCAGGGTTGTTGTGAGCTGCAGTGTAGGTCACAGATGTGGATCAGATCTGCTGTTGCTTGGCTATGGCTTAGGCCAGCAGCTGCAGCTCAGATTTGACCCCTGGCCTGGGAATTCCATATGCTGGAAAAAAAAAAATTCTATTGTGAATGTGTTGAGTGGCAGGCAGGATGGACCATCCAGATGAAGGTGTTGAGAAGACATTTTTATCCTGTGAGCCTGAGATACACTGGAAATGCTTGTGATGGAGATAGACAATTGCAAATTATCAGTTAATAAGTGGAGGCTAAATATTCGAGAATGGAATAGTTTTCCAGAGAAAACAAATAGAATGAGAATAGTGAGCAGAACTGACACTGGGAAACAGCCAAGTTAAGTTTGGAAAGGCATGGAGAGTCCCACTGAGTGACCACGAATGAGAAGAACTAAGAAGGTGTGGTGTAACTAAAACTGTGAGAGTGGAAAGTTCATGAAAGCTCTGACAGTGGGTCAGCACAGCAGAAATGTTGATAATACCAGAGACACGGTTACTCGTGTTCTTAGACTATTAGTGGAATGGGTTGGGGAAGAATGTAGTATAGTCTAGATTACAGAGCGATGAAGAAGAAATTGGCAGAATGAGAAAAAATAACCCTTCCCTAGGAATTTGGCTGAGAATAGAATGAAGAATGGTGCTCTAACCTAGAGAGCCAAAGAGAATTTGTCTTGTTAGCATAGAGGAGACTTGAAGATGTTTACGGTGTGGGGCAATGCAGCCAGTTGAGGGAAGAAGTTGAACACATGTGTCATTCATCATCACAGAGTATTCTGGAGGCTAAAGGAAAAGATATTACCAAGAGGACAAGTAGAGGATCTTTTTCTTGCTTTCTCTCCAACATCACAGAATGTTGATCTTTCAGAGAGACTGCAAAACTGTAAAGACTAAGAAGTTCAGCCATAAGCAACGAGTCGTTTGCCTGGTTACCAGTGGAAGTTATCAGTGACTTTTCTGCATTTGGTAAGGTAAGACGAGAAACTAGAGACAAATACTGCATCGCCAAAATGAATGGGCAAGACCAGTGAATAGGAGAGAGAAGGAGGAAAGATAAAGATTAGATGGATGAGAAACTCTTCCTTGCCCCACTGGTTACAAGGAAGGAGAGGCTAGTCACAAAGCCAGTGTATTACGCAGAGTAAACTTGATGTATTCTTTTTTTTTTTGCTTTTTAGGGGCCACACCCTCGGCATATGGAGGTTCCCAGGCTAGGGGTCAAATTGGCGCTGTAGCTGTTGGCCTGCACCACAGCCACAGCAACACAGGATCTGAGCCACGTCTGAGACGTACACCACAGCTCATGGCAATGCCGGATCCTTAACCCTCTGAGCGCAGCCAGGGATTGAACCTGCGTCCTCATGGATGCCAGTCGGATTCGTTAACCGCTGAGCCACGACGGGAACTCCATAAATTCTATGTATTCTCATCACAGAGAACAAGTGTGGTTTTTCTCAACTATTCCTTTCATTGTCTTCAAAAAGAACTGAAATAAAGAATAAACTTTTCAGGAAACTTTTTCTAAATTGTGCCCTTTGGAACCCTACTGCCCTTTGAAATTTAATGAGTCATTAAACATAAAAGGGAGGGTGGTCTACAAGGCAAAGCAGTGTAGAAAACACTGGTTTAAAGCCAGTGGGCAGAAGAACTTCTCAGAATCATTACTATAATTACATGCTTTGGGAATTATTCAAGTGAGTGATACAGTGGGCACCATTTCCCAAAATTACTCAGTCATTGTTTTCACTAAACTATTGTTTCCATCGAAAACTTAACTGACTTCTTGCCAGAAGCTGGTGCACCAAAGAGAACAGTTTGGGAAACACTGCTCTGAAGTATTGTTAAACCCAGCAGTCCCTGCCTGATTGATTAGGGTTGTGGTTCTTGTGTCTAGAATAGTTAAATTAGTATGATATTTCCTTTCAAGAACTCAACCTTAAAGCTAATTTACAAATACATACACTAGAAATCATGAACACACCACAGGGACTTCCAGGTTTGGTGTTATGATTTTTTTTTTTTTTTTGGTCTTTTTGCCTTTATCTAGGGCCGCACCCATGGCATATGGAGGTTCCCAGGCTAGGGGTCTAACAGGAGCTGTAGCCACCGGACAGTCAGGGCTGCATCTACTGTTTTGGGAAACTGGGGAGAGAGCTGAGACACACTTGCCCGTCCCGCCACTCAAGTAACAGCTGAGAGCAAAAGCGCTATCCATGTGTCCCTGGAACACCTTAATCTCTATCTCCATGGACCTGGGTCCCAACAAGTTGAAGGTCTGGACTAAAGGACAGACTCCATCCCTCAACCTGGATGGCGAGAATCCGGTCTGACACCCAAACCCAACATCTGGTAATAGTCAGGGACGCCCGACATTATTGCCTGATGAGTCATTTTCAAAACCTTCAGACTTGTGAAGGGCACTGCTTTATTTTCATTCTCTTTTGATTTTTTTTTTTTTTCAGCTAGAAAAGCTTCCTGGCATTGCTCTTCCTGTAAAAACACGATTAATATTCAGTCCTTGATTAGATCCAAATTTCTATAGAGGGCAACGAACAGGTTGTTTTGTTCTTTCTCTCCAGCTGAGAACTCAGGGAAAGAACGTCATTTAATTTCTTTTCTACCTCAGGGAGATTCTTTGTGACTTTGTCCACTGTGATAAAGACCACAGAGAGATATGCCTTATGCTTTCAGTGCAGACTTGCAGCCTAAATCCCTTTTGAAATGAGCCAGTAAGAATATACACCAAAGAAATGTGGGCTAGTGAGAGCTGAAAGATTGTAATTTTCAACCAGAAGCTCAATTTGATAACTCTTTATCCTATACACGGTGTTCACATTTATTAAATGGCATAAAGATATGCAATAGAGGGATTTCTAATTGAGCTAGAAATTCTAAATATAGGACTAGAGGTACATGGTGTCAAAGCATATTCGGGACATGATAAATCTAGACAAAAGTGAATAAATTGAAAGGAACTGACGTATGAAGGAATACGGTTCACTGATGTATGTTCCAGGCATCCATTTTCAATAAAATAGAATCAAGTGTGATTTCAGTAGCATATACCATTTCCTGAACACAGCAGAAGCCCCAACTATATGCTGTAATATCTTTTTCATGCCTTTTTTATAATTCATATTTTATTTGTTAAGTTTACTTGAATTTCATTTTTTCCAAAAGGTATTTTTATTTATGATGTTTATTTAACAATGGTACTCTAAGCTGTGTAGCAAGAATGTGATAAACCAATTAATAAATGCATGTAACTGTAAGCAACCAGCAACCACGGTAACCTCAAATGGAGCTGACACCTATGGGAAAATAAAATAACAAATAAACAAATGATCCGTATATTTTTATAATTCAATATAAATATGTAAGGATAATATATAATGGCTGAAGTGTATGTCTACATAGATATATAAACATATTTTTTATAATCTATTGAAATGTATATAAATGCATATATAAGGTAAAAGAGAAGGAAAAAATAATTCATCGGAATTACAAGAAAATAGGAACAAATACTTCAACTTTATTTTATTTTGACACAGTTGCATAGAAATCAGTTCTGTGGAGTTTTGAGGGCATTTTATTTCCCTATTTAACGTCTCCTGAGGTTAGAAAATAAAATATTCTTAATTTTAAAGACGTGAGTTGAAGAGTTAGCAATTATCCATAAACATGTGTAACAAAACTACTTCCTTCCACGGGCTCCCAGATTTCAATAATCATGGGTAATATATTTGGCAAATTCTGAGACATTTCAGGAGGTCCCAGTGGGGCTAGGTCCTCGGCAAATAAAGAGACAAAAATTTCTGGGATACTCTTAGTTTTCATTTATAAATCAGGTCTTTGAGTTTTGAAAAGGAGTACACTATCAGAAAGAACAGATGATAGCTAAGCGCTATATATAGCCTCCGGAACACAGCACTCCTCAGAGTGATGGATTTGGAACATCCAGATATAACTATTAAGAGAATAATAACATTTCCATAAAGTTAAAAATGCACAGTTCCAAGAATATAAATTGGCTTTATTCATCATAGGCAGGAAATGAATAATAAATGTTTGAAGGTCCCCAAATGATTTATTAGCTCCTCAAAAATGCACCCATGGCATATGGTGGTTCCCAGGCTAGGGGTCCAATTGGAGCTACACCTGCCAGCCACAGCCACAGCCATAGCAATGTCAGATCCGAGTCGCAGCTGCGAACTACACCACAGCTCACAGCAACGCTGGATCCTTAACCCACTGAGCGAGGCCAGGGATCAAACCTGCAACCTCATGATTCCTAGTTGTATTCGTTTCCACTGAGCCACAACAGGAACTCCCATTAGCTGACTTCTAATATTAAGTACTGCATTTTAAACAACGTAATTACACAATTGGGTCTTGAATTTGACAGTTGTTCACTGTTTCTTGACATTTTCTCTGTAAGTAAGGACTTAACATTTTTTATGCGCTTCCCCGCACGCATCCTAGTTGTTAGAACTGAACCATGTAGGCTACTATAATCTCATTTCCCTTTTTGTGTATCTGACCATTTTCCCTGGAGTTAATCATGACTTTACTTTTTGGTTTTCTATGCAGGGAATACAAATTCATCCCCAAACACACCCAAGAAATCAGCAAACCCCCTTCTCAGGTGGTCAAATGTATCAGCTGAGTCTCTCAGCTCCATCTTCTCCTTCGAGTCTATTCTTTTGGAACCTTCTTCCCCCAGCTCAGGTCTGGACTGATTGCCCTGCGGACCTGCTGCACAACTGTCTTCCTGGAATATTTCTTCTCCTCCGTGATGGAGGTATCTTTCATTTCTCTTGTATGTTGGATTCCTGGCTTCCTAGAGCCCTCAATCTTCTCTCCTGGCTTACTTACTCCTTTAGGAACTCCTCTAATGAGTTTCTGGGAGTCATTCCAGAATGTTCAGCCTAGAGCAGAGCCTGGCGGACAACAGACTGTAGGTCAAATTTATGGCCTAGGGCCGATTTTTTTTTTAATTATTTTTTATTTTTTTTTAGGGCTGCACACTTGGCATACAGGATCGAATGGGAGATGCAGCTGCTGGCCTACACTGCCGTTCACAACACCGCTGGATCCTTAACCCACTGAACGAGGCCAGGGATCGAACGCGAATCTTTGTGGATACTAGTTGGGTTCGTTGCTGCTGAGCCATGAAGGGAACTCTGAAAATATTTCATGGTCAATATTGGGAGTGGATTTCTGCTAAGATTATTTCCACTTGATTTTCTGGGATGACGGGGGCACTAGTAATCTAAAGCTACCTCTCTGAAGTTGTCCAACCACTCTTGTCATTCACACACACTCCAGGTGACAAAATGATTATTGACCAAACTCTGGCACCCTTTTACCGTCAAGTCTTTACACTTGCTACTCCTTTTCGCTGAAAAGTTCTCTCTGATACCCTACATCTCAGCACGACTGGCTTTCATTTTATTGTCTTTTTGTCTTTTTTAGGGCCGCACCGGCAGCATATGGAGGTTCCCAGGCTAGGGGTCGAATTGGAGCTGTAGCCACCGGCCTTCGCCACAGCCACAGCAATGCGGGATCCGAGCCAGGTCTGCGATTACACCACAGCTCACGGCAATGCCGGATCCTTAACCCACTGAGCGAGCCCAGGGATCAAATCCGCATCTTCATGGATGCTAGTTGGGTTCATTAACCACATCTGTATGCTAAGTGTGCAGCCCTAAAAAAAAAAAAAAAAAAAAACAGGCCCCTGGATAATAATATCTTCGTGTGTTACCAAAACATCAAGGTAAAGAATTAGATGAATGTATAAGATTTGGGCTTTACTCATTGGGAAGCAGGAAGAATTTGAAAGTCAAGCCGTATTTCTGAAGGTCTTGGGTGGAATTCAGGTTTCTTTGAATTAAGCTGCAAGTGCAAGACCGGGTGGCAAATGTACATATGTGCCAGAGCGTGGTTACGAACTCTTCGGGGAGACTTTTTTTCCCATCTGTCCAAGGGCAAGTTCAGGATGGGATCTTTCCTCAGTGTCTCCTCCATGTGAACGTATTTCTAGGTTGCCTCGATAGGCCAGGTTCCAGGGTTGTTAGCTGATTTTAGCTTTTCCATTCCTGTATAAAAGCCGTATTTTCTTAAACGTCGACAATCTGCACTCTGGTGTCAGAGATGATTATTTTATTGTTAACAGCAAGCTCCTCGATGATTAGAGCACGAAACCTTTGAAAGCTGATCTGAGGCATGTGTACCTCAGGAAAGCATTTGCTCCGCTGGACAACATTCAGTCACATCCTTCCCCATGGCAATGACCTTCCCTTTTTTTTTTTCATTGGCTATTTTATGAAACATGAAACAAGCAAATCGCAAGGACAGTCCTAGAGAGCATTGTCATCAGTTTTAGAGCTATCACTATTGAAACAGCTTCCAACTACCAACATCTTTGGGGTGAGACGTGTGGGGGAGAGTGGGCCAGGCTTTCCTTTTTTCCTGCTGGTATTTGTTTTTGCTTCTGATGGTATTCCCTGCTCGGCAATATATGCTTTGACTTTGTGACCTGTCTTCCTGCAATAATTCTTTGGTGGAAAAATCCAGTAATGCAGCCAAGAGTTAGTTCTTCCTCTGGCCCCACGTGGCTGGCCCAGAGATCACAGCTCTTGGGGAACACGTCTAGCTCGGTTACTGTGTTAGTCATTCAGGACTCTTTCCCCAAGACTGGGTCAATGGGACATCATTCTCTTTCCAAGTTCAGGATTTGGGTTAATTTATGGATAGCGGAGGATGAGTATAACCCGGCACGAATAATGACCCAGTATACCGACTTCTATCTTTTTTGTAGCATAATGCAGGATAGTGGTGCTCTGGGAAAACGAAAGCAGACCTGAGGATCCAGAAAACTTACTCTCAATCCATTGGTTAAAATGATCACAGAGACTCTAACAGCGATCATCAGACAAAAATGACAAAAAAGTGTTTGACTTGTTTGATTTTTCTGGAGGTTTTGATGCAGTAAATAGGATGATGCAGGCCACTAGACTGTGTTGAGAAGCTCTGTCAGCGTGGTCCTATCTGACTTTGTACTATCTACGAGGCTGCAGCATACTTCTGGGTTTCTGGGGATATAATACTATCAGTTCTGGAGTATTTAAGAATTAAGTTTGACCTTTGTGCGCTGACACCCTTGTGGGTATCTAAAATATAAAGTGGTGCAACCACTAGCCCGGGAACCTCCATATGCCATGAGTTAGGCTCTAAAAAGCAAAAAAAAGTATAAAAAAAATATGATGACTAACAGAGGCATAACAAAAGGAAAACATGTAAGTAAGTAATGAGTAAGTTACATTTAAAAGGCAGTCTTCAGAAAGAAAAGGGTGTTCTTTTGATTGCCGATGAAGGATAGTTGGGTTCCCACAGCTAGGGTTCTGCTCTGGGTTGCAGAGGAATTTCATAAATGAGGAAGAAATCTATAAGTTTGTTGGGCAACACAATGAATAAACCGAAAGGGCTGGACTACTAAGGAATGATGTCCCAAATACACGGAGCAGAAATGGCGTGGCCACTCTCCACGTTGCTATCTCCTACTGCGGGCTGGACCTACAGAGGGAAAGCAACTGGACTCTGCCACGTTAATAGCAGGGAACCGCTCACTTGCAGTTAGTGCACTGCCCTCAGTCTAGTGGGAGGACGCTTAAAGAGAAGATCTGGAAAATCGGGGCTCGTGCTGATAGCAGTGGTATCAGACTGTGTTTCTTGGACAACAATGTCAGGAATACCTGGAAGGGTATTAAAACTTTGTATTAAAAATACAAATATTCAGCACCCCCCCATACTTCCTGCCTCAGAAACTTTGAGAGTGACATTGGAAATTTGCGCTTTACCCAGTCTTCCGGTTGATTCCGTTCCCTTTATAATAAAATATATTATAAGGGATGTTATTTATTAGTTACCCATGACCAACTTTATGAGGACCTAGAAGACAAATTCTTTCTGGTGTACTTTCTTGAACATTTAAAAAAAACCCTAGGGAAATTCCCTTGTGGTTTAGTGGGTTAAGGATCTGATATTTCCACAGCTGTGGCACAGGTCACAACTGTGTCAGGGGTTCGATCCCTGGTCCGGGAACTTCCACATGGTGCGGGTGTGGTGAAAAATAAAAATTTTAAAATTAAAATAGGTAAGTAATAAAACTCCTAGGTCAAGAGTGAGTTATGTAACTGTTCAGTTTCCATTTTCTCGTTGACTGCTAGAAGGCTAAGAGTTGCATCAGTATCTCTTACAATACTTTACATTATGGGGTGCATTGTTGTGTTACCTTCTCTCTTTGCTTTTATACCCCTTTCCTTTTCCTCATGTATACTTTTTTTTTTTAAACAGGTTACAATAGGCTATAACTTAGCTTATTATGAGTAAAAATTGTAGCACATCATATATTTTTCCTCATGTACACTTGACTAACCCACTTTACGCTATTTCGTGTGTTCCCCTAAGCTACTCCCTGCTTTTTGAAAACGTAGAATACGAACATCTCAGTGTCATAGTGTTAGTATTTGTCATGTGTCAGTCAAGGTTAAGCAGAGCTAGGACCTTCAACATTCCAGTAGGGTTATTTATTTATTTATTTATTTGTCTTTTTGCCTTATCTAGGGCCGCACCTGTGGCATATGGAGGTTCCCAGGCTAGGGGTCTAATCAGAGCTGTAGCCGCCGGCCTACGCCACAGCCACAGCAGCGCAGGATCCGAGCCGTGTCTGTGACCTACACCACAGCTCACGGCAACGCCGGATCCTTAACCCACTGAGCAAGGCCAGGGATCGAACCTGCAAACTCATGGTTCCTAGTCGGATTCATTAACCACTGAGCCATGACGGGAACTCCCCAGTAGGGTTTAAAATGTTCCTTCCCTAGTCCAATTCACCTTCCATCTTTGGATTTAACTGGCTGTGGAGCAAACCATCGTAAGTGTGCTACTTCTTAAGTTTTCCATGACCTCCAGAGCTCGAAAGAGTCCACATGCTTTAAAGCACTTTGGGAACTCTGGCTCCTAACTCACTCCTGAGTCACTCCTAACACATGCCACGTCAGCTGGCGGCTCTGTCTGTCTTGTGGTCGTCCCAGAAAAGTTACCTCTCTTGCACAATAGATGTGTTCCTAAAAAGTTGCATGTAATCTGAACCGCATTTATACCCTAGACCAATATTTAAAGGAATCTTCTGGTGAATACTTCAGTACTGCAAAGAATGGGTCTCTCTCCTGCAATTCAATATGTTATTTTGAAACCAGACTTTTTTATTTTTATTTTATTTTATTTTATTTTTTTGGTTTTTAGGGCTGCATCCACAGCATATGGAGGTTCCCAGGCTAGGGGTCTAGTCAGAACTACAGCTGCCGGCCTGCAGCACAGCCACAGCAACTCAGGATCCTTAACCCACTGAGTGAGGCCAGGGATCAAACCTACAACCTCCTGGTTCCTAGTCGGGTTCATTTCCGCTGCACCACGACGGGAACTCCAAAATCGGACTTTCTGATATCAAAATTTATGCATAATGAGATTTACCTGTCTATGGCTTATGGTACCCTAAACTTCCTTTCACTGTAAGATAAGGTAAGAGAGTTCCCTCAGTCTGGGGAATGAGAAGACTTTTTATAAAGAGTAGGGAGAAAGGCTGAGAATCAAAACACCAAAAATTTAATTAGGTGACGCTTTTTCACTGGAGAAAAGTCGAGTTGGGTGATAACAATAGAGCATTTGGGAAAGGCTCTTTTAGCCAAACTTTTTTTTTTTGTATGAAAACAGAATTAAGTTAAACCACACCACTGCATACTAGGAATTTTTGGAAACACAGTGGAACATTCCAAGATAAAATATTAGGTCATTTCAGGGCTTGAGGTGGGGTGAAATGAGCTATGTTGGTCCTCAAATTTGTTTTTTGTTTTTTTGAGAGCAAAAATGTGTGCTTGAGTAGGAAGAGCATGAGAAGGGGTATCAGGAATCACAGATCATTCACTCAGTAAGTATTTATCGTATGCCTATTATATGCCTGGCACTGTGCTAGTTCCGCGGATACGGTAAGGGAAAAAAGGACCAGCATCCTGCCTGTATGGAGCCCACATTCTTAACAGTAAACCTTGCTGTGTTCTACTGGTGGTGAGTGGTTGTGGTCCAGTTATTCATCTATTCGGCTCTAAGTTTGCTCACTTATAAAATAAAGTTGTTAGTCTAGATGGTCTTTCTCTACTGTCTTTTATAGCTCAAGATTCTTGATGCTTTAGTCAGAGACTCCCTTGCTCAGATAAAAGAACTAGAACGTCCAGAGCTTCCAGTTTTAGGGTAGTAAATTGACTGAAAGAGGGAGACTTGGGAAATGCATGCTAAAGCTACATTTCTAGAGTCAAGATAGTGTCTAACTGAGCTTTTAAGATGATGTGCAAATGGAAATTCACCAACCGTCTAGTCCCTGGCCATTCTCTTAGCACTGCTTTTGCTTTCTCTTCTTTTTTCTCCCTCCCCTTTTCTTTGCCTCTTCATCAGTTTGGTACGTGGAGCCCCTAAATTTGAGATTAACTAGCAAAGTCAGAGCTACTTCAGAGCAGGAGAAAATGCACTCGTTAATTTCATTTTGGGGAAAAGAGTGGGAAGAACTGGGATCGTGCTCCAACTTCAGAGTCCGTTAGCACAGGGAGAGGAAAAGCCAGCACAGCCGAAGTCTGTGTTATCTTGAGAGCTGTCTGAATCCAGGATGCGAGCGGGGCTCCAAGAACATTTCAGATGGGGCCTGTGTTTTCCTGTCCTAACGTCCACAGTAACGTCAGGCTAAAGAGACCTTAAGGAACGAACCTTCTAAACCTAGATGCCATTTGTGTTGTTAGTGATAACGACACCCAGTTTATCCTAGTTGAACAAGAACTTCTCTGGTTTTTAAAGACCCCAGGAAGGCGATAATGAGGATGATAATTATGTTGAAGTCTCCCTATTGAAAATCTCATCCTCTTGGTTGATCTGAACCTCTCCTACAATTCCCTTCCGTTTTCTTCTTCTGCCATTTCATTTATTGAATAGAGAAAAGGGTGCCCACCATATACCCCCTTTCCAGTTGAGCATTGTCCATCCTACCTGCTTCTTTGGAAAAAGTACCTCAGCTCTGCATCTGTGACCTAGGGAGAAGGTGAAGTTCATTGCAAACCCTAAACCATTTCCTCCCGTCATGCTATTTTCTGTATGTGTGCATTGTCTGGAACACATCCTTAAAATCTTCACTAAACTCTTCCCCCACATTGAATAAAGTCATTCTGAATTTTAATTTTCTCTGGGTCAGCCTGGGGTCATCTATTAACATAATGAACACAAATATGTTCTCGGTGCCATCACTGAGCTTTTGCTGAAAATATGAAACCCCTACAGACCTAGGACCTACCCAGAGATATCACTCCCCTATGTTATCACATTTCCTTCCTGGACTCATTTGCACTTTATAGCTCTCTCATTCAGGAATCACATTGCTAGTCCCTGAGGCTCTGGACATCTGTTTTCTTAACATTAATTTCATGTTCTTTTTCATGTTTCCCAGGTCCTTCTTGCCATGGATACGCCTTGACACCAGGGAGCACAGTCCTTTGGAAGGATGCAGTTGTTTGAAAATGCTTAATTTTAATTCTTTCAAAGTTTTGTGCAAACCTCTTTATGTTTGTGCAAATACCACTGGTTTGTAGAAATTCGCTTGGGACTTGTTATGTAGCCCGCAAACAGCTTCTTCTTAGGAAAAGCACATGGCATTATGTTTGTATCTTTTAAAATCCAAAAGGGTGAATCAGCTCTACACAATATTGAATAAAAACAGCTATTCATTGGAGAGCAGTTACTTCTAGGCAAGGGTGCCTGGGAGATCATTTTGCCTTTTGCCAAATTGAAACAGAACCCTTCATTTCAGATAGTAGCTCCGTTCTGTCCCTCTTGTCAAAGCTTAGCAAGCTGGCAAGTAGGAGACAGGGTCAAAAGACGACAGTAACTTATTGAATGGTTCCCAGTTGGGCAGATGGGGCTTTGGACTGCTTTCATAGGCTCCCCAACCTGTGAATGAATGCCTGCTGCCATTTTGATAGCGATGGAAAGATTTCTGAAACGTTCCTCTCAATATCATGCCAGATTCAGAACTCAGAAGTGTTCCCTTTACTTCATCTGGTGCTCCTTTAGGGGTTATTCAAAAGCAGTAACAGCAAAGTTGCCGGCAGCCTGGAAGCTGGAGACCAAGGCACAAAGCAATTAAACACTGATCTCAAGACATCCAATGGCAGCCTAGGAAATGAATCCAGCTTTTTTTTTTTTTTTTTCAAACCTCATAATCTACCGCTTACTGTCTCACTGACATAGGGTGTACTAGAAAAACATACATCTGCGTTCAAATCCCAACCAACAGTCACTTATAGATAACATGGTCTTAGAAAGACCATTTCTCCGAACTTCTGTTTTCCTATCAATTAGATTGTAATAAAACTTCTCCCAGTGTTGTTGTGAAGACTGCAGAGAAACGACACAACGTGGGGCAGGCGTGTGGAACACAGCCGCATGCACAACAAAGGGTAGCTATTCCATCAACACTTAGGCCTTTTACGTGTTTTCTTTAGTGATTTCCTTGAAAAATGAATACATAAAGAAGCCCCAAGCATTGCTAATTAACCTTGAGGCATCTGATTTCCAGTACACCAAAGAGACAAGGGGTATTGAGCAGGGCCCTGCAGTGAGAAGAGAGGACCTTGATCCTGGACACAAATACAAGCCTAGTTCAGAGCAGATGTGAGAAAGCAAACTTCCGTGTCTCCCTCTTTCTCGCTGTCTTTGTCTCTTTTTCTTTCCCCTCATATTCTCATATCCTAAGTTTCCAGTCACTGCTCATTGCTGATATTATATTTCCTTTATTTTCTCTCCTATCATATATACATTCATTAGATATGTTTTTCACATCTTAACTCTTTTCTAGTTTCTCTTGCTCCCATCCTGTAAATACATTAAGCCATGAAACGGGGATATCTTCAGTTGGTGAGGTCATGATATTGAGATTCTATGTCCTAGTGAAACAGTTCACACAATTTCCTGATATAAAGAGTCATCTGGGGAGTTCCCTTTGTGGCTCAGCGGTAACGAATCCAACTAGTATTCGTGAGGATTTGAGTTTGATCCCTGGCCTCGCTCAGTGAGTTAAAGATCCGGTGTGGCCATGAGCTGTGGTGCAGGCTGCAGACGTACCTCGGATCTGACATTGCTGTGGCTGCGGTGTAGGCCACCAGCTGTAGCTCCAATTCAACCCCTAGCCTGGGAATGTTCATATGGCGTGGACACGGCCCTGAAAAGCAAAAAAAAAAAAAAGGTCATATTAATTTTATTCTTGGGCTCCAATCCATATCTAATGGGAGTCAATCTGATGTGAGAGTGTGGGAATTTATAATTTTAACAAATATCCCAAGTGATGCTTCTGACCTGACGTATTTGAGAGCTACTTCTCCTTATGGCCAGGTGGCTTTCCACACTTTCCTGGACATCATGAGTCTGAGAGAGCCGAGTGAGAGAATATAGATGAAACTACATCAATTCACGCCCTTTCTGAGAAAGCGTATTCTTTAATGTATATTCAACGGGTCTTAGTTTGGAGGAATCATCTTATTTTTCAACAGTACCTTATGGAAAATTTAGACGATATACACAGTAATATTCAAAAAGATTTTATTGTTCACATTTGAGAGGTAGATAGATTATTACTGGAGAAGGTAAGCTTAATAAAGACCAACAAAGTCTTTTTCTTACCATTTGGATCTGTCCTTCTTTTGTTGCTGTGACTGTTCAGCTTGAGATGGCTTACATCACCCTTCCCAATTGCTTGCTTCTGTCTTAGACCCATCTCTCCTAGGGAAGAAAGCAGGGAAAACATGATTGGTCCAAGTAAAAGTTACAACTTCAATGTGTTGTAGGTTTGGGTGCATAAAAATCCACGGGAAAGTGATGGTGATTTTCAGCCTGTCCTATCTACACCCAACCTTATAAGAGATAAATATCCCCTTAGAGATGGATTCAGAGATCTTTTGAGAAGTTGTCAAAGACAGTTTTTTTTTTTTTCAGGCACACTGAAGATCCTGAACATTTTAAAGTTAGTTTTCTTGCTTCATGTTAGATCCAAACATTTTAACACTCACCTTGGAGGAGAAAAAAATATAACTGCGGTTTAAGTCAGTCCAAGGGGATTTTGAGAGAGGTCTTGTTGCACGCGAAACATGTTTTCACACTGAGTAAGCTCACCTTGATGGTTGACTAAAGCTCATCTTGTCCATAAGGGGTATTGACCCTCAAAAAGGAAGCCCAGATGCCTTTGATGATGGGTAATTAAGAAGGGATGTATTCAAGACCACTGTCAGTACACCGATCAGGGTCAGTGCAGGGAAGAAGGAGCACATGGAAGCAAGCCAGTCTGTTTAGCCAACACAAGCTATTCTAACCAAATAGCGTTCTGCTAGAAGAGCCAGAACAATGGAGAGATCACCGTGTGAGGCGGACCACACACACCTGGGATGCCGTGCCTGCAGCTCAGGGAGATTCCGTTCACACGTGTCACCAGACAGGGAGCTCTAATTTCTGAACATTTCTGGAAGTCAGCTCATGCCATTTGCCCCAGTGGGAATGGCAGTTGGCCACACTGGCGAATATTCAACAGTCCTCTCCAGTCTCAACAGTGCCTTATTGTCTCAGCATAAAAACATTTGTTTAAACATTAAACAGTGAAATCTTGCCTGGTCATTAAAACCCATCGAGAAAAAGAACAGGACGGAAATTGGTTAAGAGAGTAATCTCAGACTTTGGCCAAGTGAGTGGCTAGAATGTCATTTGTCTTGGTGGCATGTCACCCACCCAGAGGAAGCGCTGGGCATCACAACCCCAGCTTCGTTCTCACACAGTGTTTACAGCACTTTTGTGATACGTGCTTCTCTTCTCATAAAACGTGCCGTGGCTGAGGAAAATCATTTCCAGTTTTCTGAAGGACTGTTTTGAATAACTGTGAGACTCGAGATTCTCAGTTTCTATTGACTACGTACGTGTTTGGTCTAGGAAAGACAAACTGAATAAAAATGCTTCTTGAACCATATGTAAGTCAGTTAACTTTTACCTGGATGCTTGAAAAAAAAATTCCAGTCCATTCCAAAGTATTAGCTTCTGTTTAACAGGGAGTGGGAAGGCAGGGCGAGGGTTTCCCTAATCCACAGGCCACATACGATCCGACCAGAGGAAGTAACACCCTGGTTAATGTGTCATCTTCTTCCTAATGTCTTTTTCTGGAATGGTTTTACTGGTATAGCTTTCCACCAGTGTACTGCTCACCGATATATTCCCAAGAGTCTTTTTACAACTCCTGTCCTATACAATGTTAAGAAAGATGTCAAGCTGTGCTTTTCGATCAGCGACCTACTCCAATTTGAAACTTTGCCCTGAAAACGTGTGGTGTTCTCAGTAGAAGGAAATATTGTCATCACTTTACCAATAAACACTTGGTGGCCTCTTTAAACACCTTAAAGGACTTCATTATATAGACAGCATATTGATAAGGGATGGTTATTTTGTTAAAAGGACTTGATATTCTTGCCTCGGAATGTGACCATTTGGACTTTGTAGGAACAGATTTTTCTAACAAGCTTGCAAATCAGATTCGGAAGCATCCTGTTCGCAAGGGTGTGAATTTATTTTGTGATGCAGATGAGGTTCGGTGTCCCAGTTTCCTTTATTTAAATTGTTCTTTACTGAGCACCTGCCATGTGCCAGGCACAGTTCCGGGAATAAGCTATGACAACACCAAAGATCCAAAGAGAGTGCGGCATCCTGGAAACCAAGGGAAAAGGGAATGTCAAAGAGAAGACAACAAGCAAGTACAGCAGATGCTGGGCCTAGGAAGTCATGTCATATGAGAACTCAAAGTTGACAACAAGGTCATTGCTGCCTCTTGGACAACAATTTTAGTAGAGCAGCTGGAGTGGGAGTAGGGAGCGTGAAGGCCTGACTAGAAAAGTTTAAAGGGGAAGGATGAGAGACACTGAAGGAAATTCTGAAGGAATTGTGCCTCGAGGAGATATGAAGAAGCAGGGTCACAGAGAGGAAATTTGGCCAATTGCATCTCGCGGTTTTTTGTTTCTGTTTTGTGTGTCTTGAGAGAAACTAAAAGCATGCTTGTAAGCTAATGGGAGTGAGTCAGTGGAAAAAGAAAATCAGATGGTCCAGAAAAGAAAAGAGAGGAACAAAAATTGACTTCTGTTTTTTGCTTTTTCTTAGAGCGGCACCTGTGACATATGGAAATTCCCAGGCTAGGGGTCAAATCGGAGCTATAGCTGCCAGCCTATGCCACAGCCACAGCAACACAGGATCCAAGCTGCGTCTGTAACCTGCACCACAGTTTACAGCAATGCTGGATCCCCAACACACTGAACGAGGCCAGGGATCAAGCCCTCATCCTCATGGATACTATTTGGATTCCTTTCCTCTGCACCACAATGGGGGTTAGAACACGATAGAAGATAGTATGAGAAAAAGTATACATATATATATAAAATAGGTCACTGCGCTGTATAGCAGAAATTGACACAACACTGTAAACCAACTATACTCTAATTTTAAAAAAACTTGCCCAAATTGAATCTGTCTGCATGTGTACTATGTTCAACTCAGTAATTTATAATTTTAGACTGTTAACCTTGAGAATCCTTGCAACTTCTTAAGGTATCATCTTAATCATAAAAGATTCGAGTTCCCTTATACATTTCTAGGGTTAAGTATGTTTTATACCATTCAAATCTTCTTTAGGAAAACTTAGTACAATTCTCTTAGCCAAAAGGTCCTATTCCCCAAACATCCTGGATAAATAAAACCTTGTTGTGAAAACATTCTGCAGTCTCTCGTGTATAGGTCCAATTGCTACAGTTAGAAGTTACAAACTGGCTGTGGACTCAGCAGATTTATTCATACTAAAACACGCTTTGGGTTTTAATTTTGTTTTATGATCTCTCATTCGTCCAAGTTCAGTTGCTTGCTGGGCTTTTATGATAAGCCATGTGTCTCTCCTCCTTAGCTTAGGAGATCGGTTCTGCATTCTTCTACATCTGAAGCTACAAACAACCATACAATGAATACAAGTTAAGTCTTTTTTGGAGTTTGTGTGTGTGTCTTTTTAGGGCAGCACCTGCGGCATATGGAAGTTCCCAGGCTGAATCGAAGCTGTAGCCGCTGGCCTGGAGTTGGCCTACAGCCACAGCAACACCAGATCCAAGCCACTCCTGCGACCTACGCCACAGCTTGTGGCAACGCCAGCTCCTTAACCACTGAGCGAGGCCAGGGATCCAGCCTGCATCCTCATAGATACCAGTTAGGTTTAGTGCTGAGCCATGAGGGGAAATCTGGGTTCTCTCAAATTTTGATGAAAACACGCAAGAATAAATAACATCAATGATATTAAGTACTTGTGCGAGAAAGAACTGGCTGAGATGATCTTTAACATAAAGAAGAAAACTTGTGTCAGACTCAAGATGTATACATTAAATAGGCGTTCCACTGTGGCTCAGGAGTTAATGAACCTGACTAGCATCCATGAGGACGTGGGTTCAATCCCTGGTCTTGCTCAGTGGGTTAAGGATCTGATGTTGCCATAAGCTGTGGTGTAGGTCGGATCCCACATTGCTGTGGCTGTGATGTAGGCTGGCAGCTGCAGCTCTGACTGGACCCCTAGCCTGGAAGCCTCCATATGCCTCAGGTGCAGCCCTAAAAAGACAAAAAAAAAAAAAAAAAGATGTATACATTAAATGTATATAGTTTTGTTTTTTTTTGCATGCCCATCGTACTTCAATAAAAATAAAATAAAAGGGAGTCCTCATCGTGAGAAGACTCATTGGTAAACACTACATTTTATTTCAGGTGTATTTGGCACTCCTCAATCCTACCCATAACACAACTCTATTACAAGAAATAAAATATAAACTCAGCAAGATGGCAGAGAAACAGTAAGAATAAGGGCTAATAGGGAGAGAGGAAGAAGCTACCCCATATCTTTATGTGTTGTTCTTTCCTGTCTAATCCACTCATTTTTCCAATCACCCCCCTCCCCCCAAGCACATGAACAAAGATGCTCATAGTGTTTCCCTCCTGTGGTTACTTATCCTGATGGGTGGTAAGTCCACTGGGCAGAGGTCAAGTCTACACTCTCCAAACCTTTCAAAAATATTTACACTCTAGGCGGGGGCCAATCTTTGTTCACACACCTGACCCACCAGAGAAAAGAATGCAGAGTCTCTAGGAACAAACCAGTCTCCTCCACATGTGTTCAGGTTCAATGTTCCCTCCTGATGCCAGACCACAAAGAACAGAGGGCCAAGAAGCTTCCTGGAAATGAGGCAGCACTGAGCTGACCTTAAGTCAGTGTTGCCTTGGAGACAGTTGCGATGTGTTGGAATCAGCTGTGGGGCTGCGTGTCTGCTGCTACTGACCTCGCCAAAGGGAAGGGCAAGTTCAAGAGGCCTAGGAAGAACTGTCTTTGTGTGGCATACTGATTTGGGCGAACATGTTTACACATTAAACCTCTCTTTCTTGGTGCTCCCATTTTCCAGCTAAATGATCTCCTCTTCTAAGTCACAGCACAGTTACTTCTCTTCTCAGAGAAGGCTCATGTTATGCCAGATGGGAAGGGCAGCTATGATGAAAACCTGAGTATCGGACAGACCTAAGTCTTTATCTCCACGTTAGGCATTAGAAACTTGATCAAATGCCAAGGAGCGAACTTGGCTTGCCTTTCGTCCACGCCAAGCCAAGACTGGTGTTCTCCGTCCTTTTCCTTCCATACCGTTAAAGGAAGACTAGTTCTCAGCACAAAGATACAGCTCTTGGATCTAAAATTAAGCCTCATGGAAGATAATATGAGCCAAAGAATGTATAGTCAGGTATGACTGGGTCACTATGCTGTACAGCAGAAATTGACTCAACACCGTAAATAAACTATACTCTAATAAAAAATAAATTTGATTAAAAATAAAATATAATTCTCCTTCTGTGGCCCCTGCCTCAAAGGAACCTTTGGAAATCTCAGCCTCGCCTGCTGTAACGTGGAAGCTTGCTTAGATCCTTACTATTTATTCTTAAGGAGCAAAGAATTTGCCATTTACCAGGTAGTAAGAACACCCACACTCCTTAAACATCATTTTCCTATAAGGGCCACACTTGTCAGCCTCCCTGTCATTTCAGATATGATTCCTGCAAGGGACATTCTTTCATTCTTCTCTCCCTGCAGGCATAAACCTTCTGCATTTTAAACTTGCAACATACAATGTTATCTACTTTGGGGTGTCTTATGTAACTTTTCAGGAATGCTGCAAGACTTTCCTGGCTCCGCCAGGCTGAAAGAGGGAGAAGGGAATTGGAAGGAGGGGGTGGGCACGGGAGGAGGGAAAAAGAACCAAGTGTTTCCATACATCGCCGCTCTGGCTGTTTGGGACACGACGTTATTGCAATTAAGATACAAGCCGGATGTGTGGGCTAAACACGCTCTCAGCTGATATCACAGGCATTTATTGATAATGAAGTCTTGGAGGAAGGGAAATGGAAAACTGTTGTCTTGAGGCAAGAGGACAGACCATACGGATTAATCAAAAAATGACTTCGCCTTATCTAGGAGACGGGAAAACTGTTTATTTTACGGCAAAAGGCATGTTTCTGTCAAGCTTTAAGTGTCAGTCTTCTAGGTTTGGGCTGTACGTGGTACAGTTCACCGCGTAAGCACATTGTCTTGCTTTAAACAATCATTTTGGAGTCGCCCAATGGCCTGGCAGACAGGAGTAAACATTCGGGGGACATCACATCCAGAAATCCTTGGTTTTGTGGCTACTCGAACCCAACTGTACCTGACTCTGCCTAGCGGGACCCCCTAGACCTCATAAAGCAAACTGGATTTCATGGGAAATCATGCTATTTTCAAGGAAGACATTCTTAGGGAAAAGCCTAAAAGACATGTTCTGGAATGTCTTTGGAAAGGCAGTGCTACGTTAGTGGGAATAATTCGTGAAAGTCAGAACCCCTGGGAGACTAATTTAAAAATAAAATATAAGAAAAGAGGACCTTCGATAAATGCGGAGAGTAAAAAAGCTGGAGATGTTAACGTCACACACAAAAGAACATGGTGGCCCAGAGAACGCATGGAGCTTTCTGGAGAGTCACACTTCGAGATCTTTTATGAAAAAACTAAACGGTACCTGTGAAATGAGCCTTCATAATTAGACATTCATCTCATCTTAAGAAGGCACTTTGGAAATTTCCACATTTCAGATTTTTCTCGGATGGGCACATCAGCATGTTTGATATATTATCTTCTGTAACATGGAAGTAAGTTGGGTTACTTCTCACCAATCAAACAAAACTTGAATGAAGATGATTCCTTGAAGGGGACTTATCAATATGAAAAAGAATGGTCTGCTGCATTGTTGAATTAATATGCATATGGCTCATGATTATGCAAATAGGGTAATATCTCATTGGAATCTTTATCAAACTCAAAATAGCCCAAATCTATTGTCTATACCAGCTCACATACCATTTGGAAATCATTCAGGTAATTTGCTTGCGTTGGAACACATCTAAAATTAAAATGAGAATTTAAGTTGGCGTTCCTGTTGTGGCTCAGCAAGTTAAGAACCCAGCATAATATCCATGAAGATTCGGGTTCAATCCCTGGCCTCAATCAGTGGGTTAAAGGTCCAGTGTTGCCATTAGCCCCCAAGGTGTGGGTCACAGAGGCTGCTCGGATCCAGTGTTGCCGTGGTTGTGGAGTAGGCCGGCAGCTGCAATTCCAATTGGAAACATCCATACGTCACAGGCGCTGCCCTAAAAAAAAAAAAAAAAAAAGGGAGAATTTAAGTTGCTTCAGAAAGACCTTCTGGAGTTCCCGTCGTGGCTCAATGGTTAACGAATCTGACTAGGAACCACGAGGTTGCGGGTTCGATCCCTGGCCTTGCTCAGTGGGTTAAGGATCCAGCGTTGCCGTGAGCTGTGGTGTAGGTTGCAGATGCAGCTCGGATCCCACATTGCTATGACTGTGGTGAAGTCCGGCAGCTACAGCTCCTGTTAGACCCCTAGCCTGGGAACCACCATATGCCGCGGGTGCAACCCTAGATAAGGCAAAAAGACAAAAAAAAAAAAGACCTTCCAATAATAGCTGAAGGTCAGGAAATTCAGATAGCTGGTCCCGGCTTTAAAGATTTAGGTAACTTTATTTTATTTACTTATTATTGTTACTTAATCGGCCATGCTCGCTGCATGCAGAGTTTCCTGGCCAGGGATCAAATGCACAACATGGCAGCGACCTGAGTCACAGCAGTGACAACACTGGAACCTTAACCCCTTGCGCCACTCTGAGATTTAGGTAACTTTAGTGTCGATTCTAGTTACAATGCAGTCCATGTGGACCTGACCAGAGTCATAGAAAATTATGACGCCCTCATGGAATATGAAACACGTACCTATTGGAAACAAATATTTAAGCTCTCTTGGTCTCTGGAGAACTCACAGGAAGGCATTCAGTAGAGAGCACCTGTTGGTACCGTCTGCTCTTCGTGAAGGTGGAATGGTCTCTCCTCCAGCTTCGCCCTCTTCCACTCAACACGTTCCAATCAGGTAGCCAGATAGACTATTCTGTCTCTGACAATCAGCTGACAAACGTGTTTGTGCAATAGACACATATGAAGAAAACAACTTTCTTAGACATAAAGAGCTTCATGTGTGTTACAGACCAATCAAAGGACCCAGTAACTGGGACACTGCGGCTTAATGCAGCTGCGTTCTGATGAGGCGCCCTGTTCCCCTGGCAACGGCAGCTCAGCGATGCAAACCCTGGATTCCCTTTAACTGTTAGAGAGCAGCACACACGTGAGACCACAGACGGACTTTCATCTGAGTATGTTTACGAAACCTCCCTATCCTTTCCCTCTCACAGGGGGAGAAAAAGAAGATTTATAATATTTTCCAGATATGGGACACATAATTGCACAGTTTAGAGGCTTTTATCCCAGTGTGTCTGTTCTATTATTTCTTGAGTGTCTTTGGAGGGGTCTTATGGAAGTTTCCAAAAACAAATTAACCATTAAATCGGCCAACCCATTAGTGAGATTCATGCCGCTAGCCATGTACGTGGGTGTATACACACATACATTTATAGACAGGTCACACTCTTCAGGAAATAAGGGGATATCCTACAGCTGCCCAGGATGTTACTTCCTTTTATATACTCAATGCAGTTTCCAGAAAAGAAATTGTCATTTATGTACCACTCTTCAATTCTTCGTGCTCAACCTTCTGCTTAATGGGCAAAGACCGCTATTCAGAATTACACTGGTTCCATGTGCTTTGTTCACCTTCCTTTAACCCCTGGTCTGGGGTAATCTGTTGTCTTGCCTTTCATTTATTTTATGCAGAGTTTATTATATAAAAATAAAAAATATTATATAAAATTATATTATTTAATTAAAATTATATTATACAATTTAAATATATTTTATAAAACACATTATCTATAATTTTATATATAATAAATTAGATAATATAATATATTAATTATACAATAATTATATAATAAAATTATAGAATATGTGATTTTATTATATAATTATAATTATTTAAATATAATTTCTTATATAATTAGTAATTATATAGTATAATAATTTTATATTATATAATTTTATACAAGGGTAATTTAAAATTATATTATAATGTTATCTATTTTACATAAAATTTATTATGTCTTTCCGCAAAATAACCACAAACAGCAATGTTGGAAGCAGGCTGAGATACTACCTACTCCAACAGTCTAACCCACGCACGACTCCTCTACCATCCATCATTCTGGGTAGACATAGAATTACTGTGGATCCCTGTCAACAACAGGGAACCCACTCCTATGTTTAGTAATTTTAATTTTAAGAGTGTTCTTCCTTGTGCTTCAGTCTGATCCTCCGAAGTTGTACAGATTAATTTGCTCTTTCTTTCAGGACAGATTTTTAATTTAAAGGCAGATACTGTAGCCCGTATTTCCTTTCCTCCCTTTTCAATTCAAGTTCCTCTGACAGAAGTTTCCGGTCAAGACCAGACGGGCCAGCTCTGTAGGGAGCTGGCATAAATGTACACTTAGCACCATTTTTATAAAGGAGAGCTAGTGTTGCTGGAATGTTCCTCCTCTCAGGTTAGGACACTAGGGACGCATTAGACTACTCTTCTTTTTCTAACGTAGAGAGATGAACAGCGCCTCCGGTCCCGAAGGTCTGCAGGCTGTTGCTTGTGGTTTGGGAAGTGGAATGAGCTTCATAGTCATATAAAGTGGTTGGGCTGTTCAATCCCTTTCAGGAATTGGGCTGAATAACTGCCGAGGACTATGGGCTTCTAAAGTGCAATGCAGCCTCTGCCGGTGGTAGAGACTACCAGTAACAGCATCAGTCAGGACTAAATGCAATTTGACGCAGATAACATGAATTATCCTTTCTGTCACCACAGGGGGAACTCAATTCTAGGTAAAGCCTGGGAGGAGGGGCAAGGGAGTGCTTTCAGAAGGCCCTCCAGACACTTCTATGCTCTGGACAGAAGCCTACCGCTGGCACCCAGGCAGAGCTGCCAACCTTCAGCACCCCCGGGAAGTGAGTTTCCCGCTGGGCATAACCCCTGCTATGGAAAAAAGCAGTCGAAAGAGTAAGGATTGGAAATCTGTAAAGCTGTGTTGCATGTGGTTTGATTTATTTATGTCGGAGAGGCTTTTTTCTTTTCCTTGTTTAAAGAGCTCTTTCTCAGTATTATTCATTGGGGAGCGTATAAGTGGAGGGCTGTGTTCTTGCTTCTCTCTACCTGTAGGAATTTACTCATACACCCAGCCCAGAATTCGTCCATCAAGAAAGGGACCTCCAGCTCTCTCACGGCAAAGATGTCACCTTCACTCCAACCCACTTAGGGAAAAAAATAATCATCCTCTCCTCTGTGTTGTATGTTGACATCATTTGCACAAATGGTGGTGACTATTGTATTGGGGTTAGTGGAAGTGTATTTTTATCCTTCACTGGCCTGTAGGCATCTTTAGAGTAAGACGCCTGTGTTGATTTCCTGGTACCATCTTAGGAAATTTCCCATCTCCCTTCACACACAGATACGCTTACTAGCTTAGAAGATTTTTCTTTCAAAGACCAGCAGCTTCCTCTAGAAAAAGAGTGGTAGGTTCCAAAAATGCTTTAGGGAAATGAGAAAATGGACCCACCCGGCCCTGCAGGTTCAAGATGGCCCTAAGAACTCCAGCCTTTCCGGAAAGGGAAGTGCTAAGAATGTTCTTGAAACATAGATCCACACAAAAACTCTACCCAGATGTTCATTATAACATTATTCATAATAGCCAAGATGTGGAAATAACCCACATGTCTATCAACTGATGAACCGATCAATAAATATGATGTATCCATACAACTGAATATTTTTCAATAGTAAAAAGAAATGAAGTTCCCCAATGGCCAAAAAAAAAAAAAAAAGGAACGTTCGTGAATGTTATATATATTTATTATATACAATTCTTATACACATAATTATTATATATATTTTGGCCACACCTGTGCCACTGGAAGTTCCTGGGCCAGGGATCAAACCCATGCTGCAGTTGCAACCTGTGCCACAGCTATGTCAACGCCAGATCCTTAACCTGCTGTGCCACAAGGGAATTTTCTGTCCTTGAGTATTTAAGGAGACACTTGCTTAAATAAATGCACCAGAAACAGACAACTGATTCAGGTAAAAGAAAGTTATTTTCATGATTTTAATATATCACATTTGCTTTTGTATCCTCAAATTAAATTAGCATACACTTATAAGCATTCTGCTTATATGTAATTTAACATGCATAGATAATGAGCCAGTATTTTGTTTTCTCTCTGTATGAAATAGGTCAGGAGAAAAAAACAAAGATCGATGCATACAAAACACGAAACCCTTAATAGCAAATATTCTGTATTAAAAATATCTGGATTTTTGATGGATAGGTACAGTTATGAACTAAAAGTTCATAAGTATAAGAATGACCCCATTCCCTCAAGTAGATCAGAAAAACAGAAACCGCACACAGATATCTAAGATTAGAATTAGACTGATTCTACTCCGTTTCTGTGCGATCTGGGCCTGAATCCAAACTCAAACAATTGCAACCTCAGAAAATCCCACCCTGAAAGGCAAGGTTGAATTTCCCTCTGGAGAATTACTGGGTCTGAAGACATGTAAAGATCGATGGGTCAATTTTTAAAACGGATCTCATTGGTTTGGTTACCCCACCTCTATAGGCATCAATTGTCTTTGTGGAATTCTAAACAGAATTCCACATCGTAGCTAAAAAGGACCATGTATTATCCAATAAAGCTTCCAGAAATGCACTGTGGCTAGGCACTCTCTCTTTGGAAAAAGTTTAGCAATGTTACCTTTGGGTCTTTACCTGAATCACTGACTGAAGCAGAGCAACTCCAGTGGAAAGCATATATGTAGGTTGATATTCACAGAACGAAACACATTTCTATTCATGTTCAAAACAGAAGATACCACAAACGGGAAACAATGTCTACCATCAGAGTCTAAATTTTGTTTTTGGAGATGCCTCTTTTATATTATGTATTTATTTTTACTTCAACATTTCTTTTATCTCTGGTTATAATCTATAAGAAATAAAGGTTCTTTTTTTTCTCATTTAAGCATTTGTTATGCAGAATTGCTATTTACCAAAGGCAGAAGTTAAAAAAAAGTGAAGCATTCATTCTAAGAAATCTTTGAAATGACTTTAGACTGGATAATTTATTTTTGACGCTTTTAAGAACAGAATTACCACCTATCTTGGTTGGGTTCCTAAGAAACCGAATCTGCCAAAATCATGATTATGAGAGAGAAGCCAGAAGAACACTTAAGCGAGTATTCTTACTTTGTGAAATTGTGGCTATTTATTTAGAAGTTAACATCTGTTCTACGGTTTTCCCAGGATGACTGTGAATATCAAATCCGATAACATGAGAAACACCTTTGCACGTTAAGAGTGCTATAAAGATGTGCTGTTCTAAATAGGGGCTTCCGTGTAAGCGACTCTTAATTTGACACGTTGTAAAAACAAAGTTTACTACAAAACAGAAATCTGAGCAGCAGTCTTTGAAATCCATTTCCAGAATTATCTTGAGACCAGACTTTCAAAATCCTTTCGAGTGGAAATTTATTAAAGAAAAAAAATTATTTTTATTATGTTCTTCTTCCCCACCCTTACTTTACCAGACAAGTTAGAACATTTCTGGAAGATTTACCATTTCAAAAGCCCCTTGAGGCTAGCTGCCAAGAATGAATCTACAAAAACCAAATTCCCTAAGAATGATAGCCTTAAGTGTGAATTTCCAGCCCATTCCCCTCTCTATAACCAATTCATTCAGGAATATTTTTCATAGAACTGACTTCCTCATAAGTCTTCATGAAATCAGCATTAAAAATTATCTCCTTTTATTTAGAAAAGAGGAAATGCGGTGTACAATGCCAACAGAGAGTTGCACAATAAAAATTCAACTTAAAAAATAAGGCATTGGGAACTGGGGGAAAATGGATCTTTAGAAGTTTGGGGAATGTAATGGGATAAAATGAAGGAAATTTTTTTTGTGCGTCATATTTAAAAAAAATTTTTTTTAGCACTGCTTTAGATTTTTAAAAAAATTGAACTGAAAGTACAGGGAGTTCCCATAACTTCCCTCTCTCCTATACTCATTTTCCCTTATTATTGCCATTTTTTCATTATTGTGGTACATTTGTTATAACTGAGGAACAAATATTGACACATTATTATTAACTAAAGTCCACAGTTTCCATTAGGATCACTCTTGGTGTTGTACATTCTATGAGTTTTGACAAATGTTTAACAACACGTACCCACCACTTATCCTACAGAACAGTTTTCCTGCACCCTCTAATGCTCCCTGTTCCATCAGTTTATCAATTTCACTACCCCTGGCAACCATTAGTCTTTTAGTGTCTCCATAGTTTTTTCTTTTACGGAATATCACATAGTTGGGGTCAGGCAGTACACAGTCTTTTCAGACTTTCTTCTTTCACTTAGTAATGTGTGTTTAAATTACCCCATGTCTTTTCATGGCTTGATAGCTCACTTCTTTTAAACGCTGATTGACTGTATTTATCCACGTGCCTATGAAGGACATCTTAGTGGTTTCCCATTTTTAGCAATGATGAATAAAGCTACTTGAAACATTTGTGTGCAGGTTATGTGGACATGAGTTTTTAAGTCATTTGGGTAAATCCCCATGAGTATGACTGCTGGATCTTATGGTAAGATCACATTTAACTTTGTACGACACTGCCAAACGCTTCCCTAAAGTGGCTATGTGGGAGTTCCCACTTGGTGCAGTGGGTTAAGAACCCAGCGACAGCAGCTTGGGTGGGTGCAGAGGCACAGGTTTAATCCCTTGCTGGGCACAGGGGATTAAAGGATCAGGCGTAGGTTGCAGTTGTGGCTCCAATTCAATCCATGGCCTGGGATTTAATTGAATTAAAAAATATAAAGTGGCTATATGAAGGAAATATATTAAATATATTTAAACTATTTTTGGATGCAGCAAAATGACTTATATTGCATGATATGAATCCATGCATCATTCGTATATTGCAAGATATTAAGGATAAACTACGTAATAGAAAAGAGTATGATTTTTTTTTCTTATGTTAAGGGAAAGCCTAATACTATTCACATATGATGAAGAGACAAACATATATTATTTTAAGTTATATAATCTTAAATTTAACCAACCACTTCTATCGTATTTCTAGCCCTAGGACAGTGCCTGACACAATGATGAGTGACTCTATATGCAAATGTTTTTCCTGCCTTGGTTTCTATCTTATCTCATGCTTTTCCTGAATCTCAAAGTCTTTCAGCCTCAAACAGAAACCTCCCAAAGAGCCCTCTGCCACTGTCATGGCCTCATCATCGTCTCTGCCAAAAAGCCATGAGAGCTGTAGGGGGTAGGCCCTGCAGGCTGCATTCTTCCTCTACAGCTAGTCTGGACCCAAGGCCAAATCACTTTTGGGGCTGATTCCACCGTCGTTGCTGTGAGGGTCAAACTTTCTGTTGTCACAGTAGGTTAAGACGCTGCTTCGTCTAGAAGGTCCTCAGTTCCGTAGAGATGGACAAACACATACCGGGAAAAGTGCAGGGCCACGTGTGAAGTGAGGTTTGTGACCCAAATGCTTTCAGGTCACAGGTGGAGGTGCAGCGAAAGATGAAGCTGAGCCTGGAACTGGGAATAGAAGCTTCTTTAAAACATGTGGACGTGTGGAAGGTAAGACTGAGTGAGAAGAGTCCTCCTGATTCACGAATTGTACAGAAGTTCAAAAAAAAAAGGAGCTGACTAGAAAAAGGTAATGATTTGGAGACAGTAAAGAACCTTTTAGAATGTCCTCACAGGGCCTTCCAGAAGGAGGAGAGGCTGCAGTTCCCAACGTGGCTCAGAGGTAATGAACCCTACCAGTATCCATAAGGACTCAGGTTCGAACCCTGGCCTCCCTCTGGGTTAAGGATCCGGCATTGTTGTGAGCTGTGGGGCGGGTGGAAGACGTGGCAGCTTGGATCCCAAGTCACCGTGGCTTGAGGTGTCGGCTGGCAATTGCAGCTCGGATTTGACCCCTAGCCTGGGAACTTCCATATACTGGAGCTGCGGCCTTAAATGGACAAAAAATAAAAATAATTTTTTTTTTTTTTAAAGGGAGGAGAGGGCCAGCACAGCTGGAGACCGCCAAGACTGGCAGGGTGTCCTCTGGTCCTTTGGTAACTTGCGATGTGTGATTGCCCATGTGAGAGGGTCACCAATTCTCTAATTTTGCCCAAGGCAAGCTCAACTTTCTGCAAAGACGAGCCTTAGTATTCTGAATGGCTCAGTGTACAGGACTGAGGCAGCCCCTTGCTGGAAATCAAAGTTAAAGAGTCAATATCCTTGGTTCTTCTGATGGAACAATCAAAACAGTGCTTTAGATTCCTGGACCAGCAGCATCAGCATCACTGGGAACTTGTTAGAAATACTAACGGCTGGGCGCCACCTCTGATTTTCTGGATCAGGGACTCTGAAGCAACCCTCTGTTTTGACAAGTTCTCCTGGGAACTCTGATGCCTGCTACAGTTTTGGAACTGCTGCCTCAGACAACTGTAGCTGTCAATAAGAGGAAGACTGAAATTTTAATCAAGGCTTTGTTCACATCATTAATAAACCAGATTCTAACTAAAGAAAACTCACGTGTAACTCCAGGAATGGGGCAGTTTGGGGATTTTAGTTCAACTTGTCCTGAGTTATACAGTTAAACTAATCTAATCTATTGCTTCACTTTCCTATGATAAAGCAAATCCTCCGGACCGAGGCAAGAGTATAAAAAGCCAAATAAAGTTACTAAACTGTAAAAATGTACACTGCTTCATTTATCCGTGTGGACAGTTCAGTTGTAAATGTTTATAGCCCTTCCTAGACCACAGGAGCAAACACATGGGCCCCCAGGAAAGACACCGCAGTAATCAAGGCTTGAGAAGGGTTGGCAGGGCCTGGGGGCTCCCTGCAATAAAGGCAGAGAAAAGGGGGGCTCAGGGCTAAGCTGTATTGATAAATATTTACAAGCGAATCACTGAAGAACGAGCGGGGCGGGGGGGGGGGTGTTCTATTATAGCCCGAAGGCAACAAGTCATTTTTTGAATAGTGGCATCTGAAACTGGAAACAAATTTGTTGCTGAAATACAAATTGGAGGAAATCGCTTTTGTGGGAAAACATTTCCTCTCCTCATTGGGTTTCTCTTTTGTGTTCTGCCCGTTCTGATCGTGGAGTTTCAGAGGCAACTGGGACCTCCTGATAGGGACTGGCTTCTGTTCCAAGCTCCCTTCGGCGGCCTTAGGAAAGGTGCCTTCTCGCCTGTGCCGGCTTTTTCTCGTGGGAGAAGGTCCCCTTCCTCCCGAAGCCTCTGTCCAATGTTAGGTCTTCAGGCGACTGTTTCTAAGTGCAGAGCATTAAAAAAGCGAGCCTAAGGGGGATCATTCCAGCCTTCCCAGGGTTTCCCTTCCCCCTTCACCGAGAGTCCAAAACTCCGAAGATTTTAAATCACGGCCTTGAACTTGAAGCTGTCAGGAGTTTTTTCAGCCACAGAAAGAAGAGGCATCTCTCTGAAAAATATGAACAACAGGAAACAGAGCCCGCTCTCCTTTTCTTCAAATAATACTAACCAAACATTGGTATCCTGCATAAGCGCTTTGTAAAAGTGCCCATTGAGGAGTTTCCGCTGTGGTACAACGGGATCAGCGGTGTCTTGGGAGCGCTGGGTCCGCAGGGCAGGTTCTATCCCCAGCCTGTCACAGTGGGTTAAGGACCCAGTGCTGCCACAGCTGCAGCTTGGGTTGTGACTGGGGCTCCGATCGTCCCTGGCCCAGGAACTCCATGTGCTTCAGGGTGGCCAAAGATGAGGGGAAAAAAAGGTGCCCATTGAGTTCACCTCCTTGGAAGCTATTGTTGAAAGGTCATTTGAGCAGAGTGAGGAGGAATGGAAATGGGGGGAGGGTCATTGCTGCCACCCTGTGACCAGGACAGGGACCACCTGCAGGGGGCGACCCATGTTCCACTATTGCAGTCGGCCCTTGGGGACACCTAGGCACACGCAGGGAGGGTGGGGCTTGGGGGAGGGCCAAGGCGGAAGAGGTCACTGCCCTGGGCTGACGGTGCCATGTCCTGCTGTTAGGCGATGGCAAGAGCCACTTGTCGGCCCTCAAGCCACATACCAGTCCTGTGTCACATGGAAGCTGTATCCCCTCGGAGACTGTCCATCAGCAGTGGGTGGGAGAGGCAGGTCTTTGGGAAGGAAAGATCCACTTCCCTAACCCAGTCTGGGCTCACATTGTCATTATGCCCCGATCCCCACAAATCGTGTAACCAGCATGCTCAGAAACGCGAAGTGACAGACTAGACTTTGACTCCAAGTCTGCCTCGCTCCAAAGCTCCTGCTTTGACAGTCGCCATGGTTAAGTCGTCGTATTAGAGTCTAGAATGTATACAGGTAAGAACCAATTGCAGTTCCTTACATCAGGGAGTTTAAGATGATGAACAAATTACAGTCCCCGCCTTTCACAAAAAATGCAGGTGGAAGAGGCGGAGAATAGTCAAACTCAGATTGCCGCACAGTGTGACAAATGCAAGGACAGAAATAGGCAGAGGGGGGATAGTTGTGGGGTAGCTAACCCTCTGGAAATCAGGGAAGGCTTCCTGGAGGAGTGGACTTTTTAGCTCTAATCTAACTGATAAAATGGATAAAACTAATGAAGAGTATAAAGGGTATGAGACACCAAGGGATGTTCAGTTAGAGAGAACACAAGTAGTTCAGTATGTCCCCAGCTTCGAAATGAGATCTGGGTTTGGGGGAAAGAGTGATGTGAAAGGCTGGACAAGCGGTAGTTACCTCTTGTGAAACAGAATCACTGAAACTGGAGTTCCCTCTGTGGCTCAGCGGTAATGAACCTGACTAGTATCTATGAGGACAGGAGTTCGATCCCTGGCCCCGATCAGTGGGGTAAGGATCCAGTGTTGCCATGAGTGCGGTGTAGGTCTCGGACGTGGCTCAGATCTGGCATTGCTGTGGCTGTGTGGTGTAGGCCAGTAGCCACAGCTCCGATTCGACCCCTAGCCTGGGAACTTCCATATTCTGTGGATGCGGCCCGAAAAAGAAAAAAAAGACAAAAAAGAATCACTGAGACATTTTAAAGAGATAAAGGATGTGAGAAGATTTACATTCTGATGATCAGGATTGTGAACTGAATTCAACTTCTCTTTATCATCCGTCAGTCTCCAAACCCAGGAGACAGACAAAAAGATGATAGGAGAATAAATCAATAATAACCATAGGGAACAAAAAACATTGGTAGCCCTGAGAGTTGGAGGAATTCAGAGAAGAGAAAGTCTAAAAGAAAATGTACCTTCCCAGAGAAGTTAGAGCAGCTTTGCGAAACTCCAAGCTGAGAATCGAAGGACCCAGGAAGACAGCCTCACGGCGCTTGCTTGGGGGTTGTGGCCAAGGGAGCTGAGACTTGGTCCCCCACCACCGCCACAGGGTCTTCCTTCCTCATTTGTGCAGCCCTTGGACAGGCATGGTGTGTATCCTACACTGCACAGCGGGCGTGGGCACCGCGGCCAGGAAGATGGAGAAGCAGTGCAGAAGGACAGGGTTTTCTTTCTCTTCCTGGGCTTCTTATAAAATTCCCTCCGGATTCATCCATGTTATCACAAATGGAAAGATTTCCTCTTTTTTAAAAATTTTTATTTTATATTGGAGTATAGTTGATTTACACTGTTGCGTTAGTTTCAGGAGTACCACAGAGTGATTCATTTATAGATATTTTTCCTAAATGGAAAATTCTCCAAGACAAAAGCGTAAGGGAAAAAAAACAAAGTTGCAGAATAATACATACGGTATAATCACGTTTTCGTAAACACAAGGGAAAAGATATATGGAGGGAGACTGGAGGGAAATGAAATTTAGGATAGCGACTGTGTGGGGAAGTCATATGGGAGGTAGGCAGGAAGGAAATGATTGGATAATTTGCTATCCGAATTTTCTGCGTTAAAAATACATTTATACATAACATATAATTGTGTAATACCTGATTGTACAATGAAAAGGTTTTAGGAAAGAATATGGCTAAGGCATTCGCGTGGATTGGGGACTGCGGTCGGATGATACCGGCGAGTGAAACCGGAAGCGGTTAGACCATTTAGAAGAGAAGCTCTGAAGCCGGAGGAGGGAGAGAATGGATGCTTGGGCCGGAAGGTTGGTTGGGAAGAGCCATTTTTTGAAGTTAGGAAGAAGGCAGTGTTGAAAGGACTTGGTGATGAGTACATTGGCGTGGACAGGGAGTCATGGCTGATTCCGGCTTTAGTGCCCCTCCCGCTGTGCCCCCTGCGCACCTCACCCTAAGTTCCCTTCCCTGGGGCGTTACTCTTAAAAGTTCGTCATGCACCTCTGCAGTCTTTCACTTTAATTCCTCTGTGCTTTAACAGAAATACATACACATAATTTTACTCCCTTCTCCCCCCGCCTTTATTCTCTCCTCCCTTTCTCTTTCTTCTTAAGATTTGTACCTTACATATTACCCTGCGAGCTGATGTTTTCACTTAATAAGATGTCCTGGGGAGTTCCCTGGTGGCTGGCCTTGTCCCTGCTGTGGTGAGAGTTCAGTCCCTGGCCCCAGAACTTCCGCATGCCGGGGGTGTGGCAAAAAAAACCCAAAACAAACCAAAACAAAAGATGTCTTGGGAAACTCTTTCTTCCTTCCTTCCTTCCTTCCTTCCTTCCTTCCTTCCTTCCTTCCTTCCTTTCTTTCTTTCTTTCTCTCTCTCTCTCTCTCCTTTCTTTCCTTTTCTCTTTTCTTCCTTTCCATTCATTCATGCTTTGAATTCAGAGAAAAAGGAACAAAACAACAACAAGCTATTAGTAGCGGATGCCATGGTTACATTAAGGGCTGTGGCCTTGAACCTTAGTGTACAGTCAGGAAGGGAGGGGCAGCTAAAACTCACCAGTATGATTTAGTGACCACGTGAAGAAGCCTGTGTGAAATAGTTCTGGGAAAATTTAAATGTGGTTTGTCGTTATTACCAGGGCATTATTTTCACTGTCAGAAAATGCAGCGCTCTCAACAAATGTCTTCCTAGTGCACATAATCTTCTAAGCTATCTGCAGAAGAACCCTCATTAGTTCCTATTTACTCAATTAGAGAATTATTACACTGACTCTTTTACTGTCAGTCTGACGTCCCTTGATGATGGTGGGGAAAAAACACATTTGATCCCAACGGTGTTTGTGTGGTTAAGGGTGACCCATCTATTTTAGGGAAAACATAGTACTTCATTTGTCTTTACACCGTTTGTGAGATAAGATTTTTTTTCATCTCATCGCATCATATGCTTTAAATCTCCAACATGATAACAATTTTTATATTTTGTTTTAAGCACAGTTTTTTGTCTTTTTATTTTACTGTATCTGCATTATAATTTGCGTGCTAGTTGGGAGCATATGAAATTACATCTCCTTTTGATGTCTTTCTATGTCTGATGTTTCAGTCTTCTACGTATTGGTGCCTGCCTTTATCAGTCTTTCCACATATCTCTAAATTTCCGATCAAGTTAATGAGAAACTATTGATCACAGGAGCTCATGAGAGACTTGCATTTAGTGCCGGACCAGGCAGGGAGCCAGGCAGCAGCAGGTCCAGCATCCATTTTTTCTGACATCAGTATCATTTGGGTAGCACAGTTTCCAGAGCCAGTCATTCTAATGGCAACTCCCCCATCCCAGACCACAGCTCAGGACAAAGGATCCCAGAGGTGGTGGCAGTCTCAGCGCTGGATGGCAGAGAGGTTTAGGAAGGCGACTTCCTGATTCCTAAGCATTTTGATCATGGCAGAGATGGAGCCAAGTTCTCCAGTATCTGATGCTCTGTTTTGAAACCCTTACTGCTTGAGATGGCCGGAATATTTCCTGTAATCTGCAACGGAAACTTGACTGACATGCATCATTTTCACGTAGTGGCCCTAACGGATCCATGAGAGAAAATTTAGGAGGGACTACCTCAGAAGATAAAACTCCATTTTATCATTACAGACTCAGAAGTAGAAAACGCCTTATGGTCATCAAAGGGCAAAGGGGAGAGGAATAAATTAGGAGCTTGGGATTAATAGATACAGACTATTATATACAAAATAGATAAACAACAAAATCCTACTGTCTAGCACACGAAAATATATTCAATACCTTATAATAATCTATAATGGAAAAGAATCTGAAAAAGGATACATATATATAGGTGTATATATGTGTGTGTGTGTGTGTGTGTGTGTGTGTGTATGTACAACATTGTAAATAACTATACTTCAAGACAAAAAGTCCAGGTAGCTCCATAGAATGGCTAGATTCTTTTTTTTTTTTGGTCTTTTTAGGGCTACACCTGTGGCATATGGAGGTTCCCAGGCTAGGGGTTGAATTGGAGCTGTAGCCGTTGGCCTGCACCACAGCCACAGCAACGCGGGATCCGAGCCATGTGGTCTACACCACAACTCAAGGCAATGCAGGATCCTTAACCTACTGAGCAAATCCAGGGACTGAACCTGCGATCTCATGGATGTTAGTCAGATTCGTTTCCACTGAGACATGCCAGGACCTCCGGAATGGCTAGATTCTTAAACTAAAATTCCTAGGGTCTAAATGTTCCAATCCATATAAATTTGAAAAATTTAAACATTTAGATCTCCATCTATCACTGCCACAGTGCAAGAATTTTTAAAAATGTGTTTTGCAATATGTTCTTGTGGCCAAGGAAATACATTTTGTTAGACTTAAGAAAGAATAAATTTCAAAGCAGAAAACTGCAGTTCCCATCCAGGCTCATCAGAAACAAATCTGACTAGTATCCATGAGGGTGCAGGTTCAATCCCTGGCTTCAGTCAGTAGGTTAAGAACCCGGTGTTGCAGTGAGCTGTGGTGTAGGTGGCAGAGGCGGCTCAGATCTCTTGTTGCTGTGGCTGTGGTGTAGGCCGGAGGCTACAACTCCGATTCAACCCCTACCCTGGGAACTTCCTGTGCAGTCCTAAAAAGAAAGAAAGAAAGGAAAAAAAAGCAGAAGACTGTCTTCTTGTGTTAGACAATTGTGTTATCTAATTCCATGCATTTCAAAACCAAGATTTACGGGGTATCTTACAGGGATTTTTTTTCTTTCTTTAACTTCCCAATCATCCATAAAATTTCACTATACCTAAATAGTATGTATATCTTTCACATACATACAATGTAATCTTTTGTCAGTTAAGAAGATGAGTGAAGGCTAACTTTCCACTCCGTTGAGAATAATGGCCAACCTCTGCAGAATAAACAGAAAGCTATGAAGATTTTTTTTTTTTAATTGTTACGGACATGGCATATGGGAGTTCCAGGGCCAAGGACAGAATCTGAACTGCAGCTGCGACCCATGCCACCGCAGAGACAATGCCTGCCTGCAGGACAGTGGGAACACCAGAAAGCTATGAAGATTTGACATCTTTTACCTTTCCCAAATTATCTCTTGCCTACCCCTTCTGCACCAGTCCCATCCAAGTTCCTGCAGCTCCAAACAAGCCAGGATGCTTCAGGCTGTTGTGCTTTCACACGCAAGGTCCCTCCCTGAGGACTATCTCTATCCAGCATCTTCTACATTCACCCAACTTGATAGATACCTGCTTAAGCTACAAGATACCTGTGTGTTCAACGCCAGATTCACGGCTCAACTCCATGAGAGTATTTTGTGGAGCACACCATCTTGGCCAAGTTGAACTGACAATTTTTGTTCCCTTTATGACTTCTGAATCCCTTCACTCTAGCATCTGTGATATTTCGTTCCTGAATTTCCATGTTAGGCTGTAAACCTGTGGAAGGACTCATGTGTCTTTGTCTCCACAGTAGGTTGCCCTGCATCTAATAAGACCTGCATTGGACAAATAATGTAAGAGTTGAAGAGTTGCTGAAGGAGATGGTACTTGATATAGGTTTGGAGATGTTGGTAGGATATGGGCATGATTCTGGGCAGGGGAAGAAATACGGGCAAAGGTTTAAAGACTATAGGAGTTCCTGCTGTGGCACCATGGAAACAAATCTGACTAGGAACCATGAAGTTGCAGGTTCGATCCCTGACCTCGCTCAGTGGGTTAAGGATCCGGCATTGCTGTGATCTGTGATGTAGGTCGCAGATGCAGCTCGGAACTTGCACTGCTGTGGCTGTGGTGTAGGATGGCAGCTGTAGCTCTGATTTGACCCCTAGCATGGGAAACTCCATATGCCTCGGGTGTGGCCCTGAAAAGCAAAAAAAATAAAGACTATATATAATTATATAATGCTTGTGTGACAGAGGGAGAGAAAAAGAGTGAGATGATTGGGACGGGGGAAATTGAATTTGAATATATAGCATGAGACCACATTCTGAAACCTTGAGAAGTTACAAACAATGATACCACCATGAAATAAGTTGGGGGAAAGGGCCTGTGCTTTCTGCAAAGGCTGAAGAATAAAATCTTGTTGATTTTGAAATGAAAATCCCTATGATCTCTTCCTTTGCCTTGTCTGTTGTATTTTTTTAAACAAAATCTTCTTTCCAGTGGAATCAATATATGTTAAAACCTAATGAAGTGTGAAGTACTGTATGATTAGGAAAATAATACCAATAAAGCACATTTAATCTAACGCTTTGCTTATAAAAGATATATTTACATTTATCATGAACAATTTGCCTATCATCATTTGATGATTAAATCTATTAATAATATGTACAGTTGGTTACCATGGTACCAAAGAAACCTACAATTTAGCTGGGGTTGAATGGGTTATGGGGGAACAAATATTGAACATCTGCTATAATCCAGGCACCAAAAATAATGTATGCAGTTTATCAAATTTAGTCCTCGTGACTACCCTGGATGGTAGGACTCACTAGCTTCATTTGTGTATATGAAGACACTAAAGCTCAGGGAATCAAAATCCGCTCCCAAGATTACTTAGCTGTGATGAGAGAAGCTTTCGTTCAGTCCTAAGACCCCAGCACTTGAAAATGAGAATCAAAAGTCATCCTTATTTAGCATCTTAGCAAATTTATTAGGAATAAATCTTATACCAAAGATATTTTAGCATCTTAGTTATCAGGAAAACATTTCTGGAAGGAAATTCTAATCCTAATAAAGCCATTCCAATTCACACACAAAAAGGTGTACTTTTTGTAAATAACGTGGAGATAAAGGCTTGGCGTGAGGGGAAGGAAGACAATTATCTGCCTAGATTTGTTGATTAAGCCAGTATTTTGTAGACCCTAAAAATGTTGTGTTATCGAACGCCCCCAATTAATTTAGTTGCTTCGTATTATTCAGCTCCTCCATAAAGCTCTGCCTTAGTTCGTTTCAGAAACTCATTCTGGGAGTTCCTGTTGTGGCTCAGTGGGTTAAGAACCTGACATAGTGTCTGTGAGGATGCAGGTTCGATCCCTAGCCTCGCTCAGTGGCTTGAGCCTCTGGCGTAGGTTGCAGTTGCAGCTCGGATCTGGTGTTGTTGTGGCTGGTGTTATTATAGGCTTGCAGAGGCAGCTCAGATTTGACCCTTGGCCCATATGCTGCGGGTGTGGCCATAAAAAGAAAAAAAAAACTCAATCTGGAGTCATATAGTGGCTTTTAAAATTCAAGTGTAGAATTCTTCCACAAGGTTTTAAGGCGGACAGGGTGTGTGACATTCTTTAGTGAGCTGTCCTTCTCCACTTGCCTAATCCTTTCATCCCACCCCTCGGGGAACGTGTAAAATGACTAAAGCTATCTGGGCTCTTGATACATAAATCCTCATGTGCGTAGCGCAGAGCTTAGCAAAGACAAAAAGCTGGGTTCTTGGGTGTTTTTTTTAGCCTGACTGCTGCTATCGCTAAACCCTTTGCTTTTCACTCTTCTTGCTCAAAGGTGTCACGTAATTGAAATCCAGAGTAGTCTAGTGAACTTAGTGAATAGGTCTTTAACTGGAAGTAGCGTGGTCCTTTAATGAGGTGGCCACATCATATTGGGCAAGAATTCTAGACTTTTGTAACTCAGTGACAGCATTCCCAGTATGGCCTTATTTCTTCACCGGAGGAATCAAGGGTTCGTAGGCAGCAATGGCTCACTATTTGAATAAGATCATCAGAAGCTTTGTACATCTATATGATTAAATGTGAGTGTCTCCGGTAGCCTATAAACTATACAAGCAGATTTACTTCCAAGAAAGCAACTTTTCGCTATGTTTCCAATTTATCATTTATGACCTCTAATCAGATCCTTCTTAAAAGGATGTGTCCTTGAATAGAACACAACCTGCATTTCAAAAACCAGGCTGTGAACAACTTGGGTTTAAAATGTAATGAAGCTCCATGGATAGTTATTACTCTGTGTAATTATCAATGGCCACTGAAGTCCTCTGAGCAAAAAGTTTCTGGCAGAATGGAGGTAAGAAGTTAGATTTTAGAAGATTCTTGTTCCTCCCCCCCCAAATGCGTGTGGGTATTTTTTAATATTTCCTCATCCTGGCAGGATGGAGTTTATAACGTGAGTGAACTCCGTTAACACGGATAAATTCCACAAGTAGCTAGGAAGTGGCAGCCCCATTGATAAGCTTCCCCAGCATACCGAAATGGGACCACAACATCCCCATTAACTTTGTTTGCAGCCGTGATTAATGATAAAGGGTAGAGACAAATCCAAGTTAATATAGATAGGGAGCTGTTATTTTCCTCATCCTCTGAAATTTGGCTATCATTAGATAAACATTCCCTCCTATGGGAGCCTTTCTTCCTCCCTCTCCCCGGCATAGCAGCCAGGCTGTGTGGACACTCTATAGAATAGGCTGGATATAGAATCCGTCCTTGCCTGACCTCGTGCCCCCACCCCTTCAGAGCAAGTCTTTCCTCTACATTTTTATCACCTCACTTGCCCTGACATCCACCTCCACTTCCACCATGCTTTTGTTCACCCAGCTTCGAAACTTCCCTGGAATGAAAAATACAAAGAACAAAAAAAAAGAAAAAAAAATACACAGAGGATGATAGGAATTTATAAGCATTCCCACATGGTGATATCTGAAAATTGCTTCCAGCGGGGCAGACCTGCAGTCTGACCGGCCAGAAGGACCCAAGAGAAATGACTACCGTGGACCCCAGCCTGGGACGTTCCAGCCCCAAGGACTCTAAAATCAGACTTTGTTGAGGCAAGGAGAGCAGGCAGGCTTGGATTAACCAAGGAAGAGCGTAATTCCTCTGTACCACTGTGTTCATCTGCAGTAAGAAATGCAACTGGCGTAGAACTGGAAAACTCCTGCTGGCATCATCGATGAAATTACCTCCTGAAGTCAGACCTACATGGAGAAACAAATCCTACAGAATTCGCTTGGATTCAGAGCATAAGGAGTTCCAAGAACCGAGGGGTAACATAGATCAAGCTCTCAATAAGGAAGGTCTAATCTTAGCAAGGACTTCGGCATTTAACGATGTACTTATTTGCAAGAGTGCCTAGATTTGCTGAGGCATAAAGCTTGAATTATATTTAATTGGGCAATCGCTTTCTGGTTGGCATAACACATAGAATGTTGCCAAGATTCAATTTCCACTAAAAGATGATTCCTGTGCAAATAGAGAGGTTTCCAAAATGTCCATGGTCAGATAAGAAAAAAAAAAATCCAAATCAATTTTATGAGGCTCTAACAAACCAGAAGTTAACCCCAAAGGGTGGGTCCTGCCAGTTGACAGAGGCTTGCCCTGACAACAGCAGAGTGTCAAGAGTTCCGCTACTTTGTAGCCTGATGACTCTTCATAAAGGAAAGAAAATCATCCAGTCTCCATTCGCCTGTCAACCAAGAGAGATGAAGACGTAGAAATGGCACCTGCAAATGCAAATAAATATACTGAGAGTCATGCCTTCTGGCTTCTTTCCCAAAGTACCTCCACTTTTATGGGATTGAGAGCTATTCCCAAATGGGCATTTTCATCTTTCTGGATAATACAGCCAAAGAGCAGAAAGTTTTTAGCCTAAAGATACTTTCCCTGGGAGGTGAAGACCTGCAAAGTGGACTCTCGAATGAATATACCTCCTAGAGATAGACTTCAGCATTGCTCTTGCAGTGGACATCACGTGTAATCATTTCACGTTACAAAAAAGAAAAGTTTTCTCCCTGAAGATGTTGTACAGAACAAGTCCTTGCCTGCAGCCCAGGCGCAATTACTTCTTTCTAAGGTAAGATCAGGCCCAAGAAGTGTCAGAAGTTAGAAATGGGTTCATGCCCATTCTCTCTACACGTTTATTCATATATATGGAAAGTTCTCCGCGGCCGTGGCCAAAAGGCTTTTCTAAAATGTTTTGTAATGCGTGGTTGCTTGGTGACATTTTAATTTCAAAATAAATAGTTCTGCCTTGTCCCATATGTCTGCACGCTCCACTAAACATAGATTCTTGGCATCCTACAAACCTCTCAGGTTGACATTGCAAGGCCTGCTTCAAACGCATTTTTGGCAGAACCAAATCCTTGATTATTTTTGATAGAGCGAGACATTCGAAGTGAGCATGCTGTTATCCCTAAAAAACACCCCAAGACTATAAAGAAGTCCTTGGTCCTGCCAAAACTCTGGGGCTGTTAGTGTGGATGTGAGGAGTTAGAAGAGAAATCTGTACCAGAGTCAGCGAAGAACTATCCGTCAGGCAGTTGCGTCTCACTCCCTCTGTCGCTTATAGGACTCAGCAAAGTGGGATTAAGGAGAGAAATTTCATGTTCTTGCTAGCAATGAGCATTGTCACTGATAATAACCTGGGGTTATTGTGCCACCTGGAAACACCTGGAAACACGCCCCAGGATATGCTTAGAAGACTTGCCTAGGGTCTTAACAACCCGAAACAGATTTTAAAGCAAACACAGACTATCTCAAGACAACTCCAAAGAGGTCAGTCTGGGGCTGGGACAGGGACCCGGGAATGCGCTTCATGGTTTAGACACGAGAAAATGCCAATTTGAATATTTCTACCGATTCTTATTTTGGTACAGTTATTGAGGTGCCCTACGGAGCATACAAACGACACAGTATTATAAAGCTAACTATCGACCTTTAAGGCACCCCTCCCAGCCCTATTTTTCTCATATAGTAGCTAGGTGAGGAGCAGATTAGCTGTTCCCAGCTTACCTAAACTGAGATCATTTGTCTTGACATCAAATGCGATTTACAGCTATGGTGTTTCTCAGGCATCTCGTCTGGGTTGCTTTGCTACTTTTGCCCATCGCTACTTGGAAATCTTTTCTGGGCACTGAGAATAAAAATCTCATTAACTTCAAAAGTGATTTCCCTGCTTGCTGCAGACTTTTCTTTTTTCTTTCACTTCCAATGAAATAAAAATTTTCAAGGACAGCAGAAATCTGAGTACTCTCTGTTCATCCCTGAGCCCACGGTCTCCTTTTGTCAGACTGTACAAGAGCCTAAGTAGTTACACGTGATGACATCTCTGGCTAATTCAGAAGCCAAATAAGCAAATCTCCAACACAGACAAGACACATTAATTTGTGAGCAAAGCTGCCCACCTAGCTGGCATTTCTGTCTACGAGGTTCACCCCTGGTTAACGAAAGCAGAGACCTATAATTTCTTTTTGAAGCTCAGTTTTTCTTTTCTCATCCAGTGTTCTGAAAGTTTCCAGGTTTTCTTTTTGACAGAAGGAAAATAGCTTCAGAGTTTGCTTTTGCATCCGCGTGTTTCTAGTTAACTGATTTTAATTTGATTCTCTTTTTTTAATCTTTGTAAGTGAAGTACGCTATTTCCATGCTCTAGATAATAGCTTTACTTTTTACTTGCCTGCTTACATCATACATGTCAGAAAAAGAAAGTCATTTGCGATATCAAGCCATGGCCAAGCAGTTAGCGTTCATGTGACATGTTTCTTTTAGGTTCACAACACGCAATCTTACCTCAAATCTGTTTTCCAGTTGAGTTTGAATTTTCAACAATTCTGAAGGTGTTTCGCCCTGTGTTTCGTCCTGTCATAGCCACTAGCCACGTTAGCTGATGAAAGGGGGGGCTGTATGACGTGAGATAGTGGTAAGACTGGCCTCCTGAGTTTGGTCGATCAACACTTCTCCTTGTTCTCCATGTAACCTTGTGTAAGTCAATGAACTTCGCTGAACCTCAGCTTTCTCCTCTGTTAAGTGGAGAAAATCATTGCCTGCTATGTCACCCTGGCTATAAATTTGAGTAATTTAAAGATGTCTTCCTCCATTTTCACTTTAAACGAAATATTCCAACAGATTATCTTTAACACATGCTTTTTTTTCCATAATTATTTTTTTGTAGGACCATGTTCAAATTAAAGAGAACTAAGTACATTCTCTTGCTTACCTTCAGAAACTTCTGATGGGGTATAAATTGGTACAACCTTTCTGTTAAATGATTTGGCAATATATGTCAAGAGTTCTCAGAAATTTGCATCTTTGGCCTTGTAATTTCATTCCTAGGATCTTGAGAACGTCATAAGCAATAAGGAAAGGGATCATTAGCAAAAACACTTAACCCAGAATTATTTATATTAAAAAATAACAGCAAACGACACTGCTGTCACACAAAATTGATCCATTTATAATCTTTGCATAGACTTTTAATAGCATAGGAACTTGCTTATGACACGAAGTGAAGAGGAATGAAAGTAGGATGCAAAATTGTGGGTAAATGTGGTCTAATATAGGTAAAACATAAAATGCATAGGGAAATATAGCTAAATGTTAGCAGTGACTGAATCTGGGTTTGGAGATTTGGGTGCCTTATTTTGCAACTTTGACGTTTCCTAATGTTTGTCACAATAATGCACTCAACACTAATCTCACCCTCTGTTACTTGGTCTCGGTAACATTTCACAATTGTTGACATAACCACATATTAAAAATTCTTTTCTCTGTTCCTTGTCAACAATGGATGACATCAGTGATGTCTTAGCAAACAAGGAAGCTTATGCTCAGTTGTCATCATTACAAAGCTGAAAACCCCGACCAGAAAAGAATGTTCACGTTATAACCTAGAAAAAATCCCTTGGTGTCTTTATTTCAATACCAGTATATGCTTAGAAGATGTGCTTTGAGAGATTTGTGTCTTAAATGACCCATTGGATTTCTGACCTCACTTTCTGGTCTTTTTCTTTCTTTTCTTTAAAATGATTTTTATTTTTTCCATTATAGTTGATTTACAGTGTTCTGTCAGTTTTGTACTGTACAGCAAAGTGACCGAGTCACACACACACACACACACACACACACACACGCACATTCTTTTTCTCACATTATCTTCTATCATGCTCCATCACAAGCGACTAGATATAGTTCCCAGTGCTATACAGGAGGATCTCATTTCTTATCCATTCCAAAGGCAACAGTTTACATCTATTAACCCCAGATTCCCAGTCCATCCCACTCCCTTCTCCTCCCTGTTGGCAACCACAAGTCTGTTCTCCAAGTCCTTGAGTTTAATTTTCCTGTCTTTTTCAAAGCACTGAAGAAGATGAACTTTTTAAAATGAAACATATGCAAAACCTAACTATGTTTGCTCTTACAACATAACTTGAGAGAAGTTCTGGGAAGTACATTGTAATAGGTCAGCTAGCTCTTATACTTGACTTATAAAGTATGTAATAAGCGAATATGCCCTGGACTAAACCGAATTAGACATTTTCTATTCAAAGGAAAGACCCCAATGTCAGGCTACTGGGTACTCTTATTTCTTCTAGTCTGAGAGAGCATCTGTACAGCAGTATCTTAGGAATCCATCAGAAATTACCTCCAGTTGCTTGTAAATTGGCCCTTGCCTTGTTTCAAATTCAGTCTAGAATGTTCTTGGGACAGAATGGCTCCAGCAAATGACCAAGCCCGAAACAGCTGCACTCAGCACTAATAGTCTTAGCACTCTTAGTCTCTTCTGCCAGCTTGTCATTTTTCACCATTTTTTTTTTTTTGGAGTAATGACAAATGTATGCGCCTCCCCCACCAGGAAAATAGAAGCTACAGTGTAAGTTGCCCAGCCAAGACCACGCAGTAGACAGTAATTTATATGTCTTTGACAGTATGTGCCACATGCCTTCAAAAAAATCCACTGTTCAGTTCTTATCAGGCAAACTACACAAATAGGAGTTTTGTTTCCTGTTATTGCAGTACTTGTGGAGTTGGAGAAATGCTCTTGATTTCCTTTCATAAGGTTTTCTTTCTGAAACAATCAGGATTGTAGTAAACACTGACCCAAAAAAGAGGGTTCATTTCATGAATTTCCAGTAATGCCGGTGCTCTGAGTATTGTTTTTGTCATAAAAGATAGGAACGTTTAATTATTAATGTCAAAAGGATATTTCGTTTGTTTCAATTGCTGATATTCTCACCAAGGATTTCCCATATCCTGGGCACTGCCATGTTCCTGGAGGAACAGGTGGGTAATGCTTTCTACTTTCTGAGCCCACTCCCTCCAAGACCAAGGTCATCAGTTTAGAAATGACTTACCTGCTGCACTGCAGTGTGAAGTAATGTGAAGTAATCCTGAGGTACAGCTTTCCACAATCTTAACAGCACTGAGGAATTTTAGGTATTCCCTACAGTGTTTATTCTTCGCGGGGGTTATGCCCAGAGCATCACTGTATGTTTTTTTCATAACTCAGTCTGAGGTTTTCTCCTTTAGTCTCTTAAATCTCCCAAAAAGTTATGTGAATCCCACTGGAAGGCTTGGGCCACCTCTTGGTTTTAGTCCTATTTTCTTGATGTCTTTAAGTGGGCTTGGCGGGGTTCCACGGTTCTATGACTTTTCAGATCTGTTAACTAGCTGCAAAGGCTGAAAGTCCATCATGATCTATACTGTCTGGTTACAGGTTTCATCAGCGCCAGTTGCATTTCTCCCTCCCCTTGCATGTGCTTAATACGGAGATTTTTATGGGCACTTGGACGAAACTTTGCCACTCTGCTCTCAGCTAAATTCTCCAAAGAACCAGTCTTTGTCTTTCTCCAAGGGCTTCACCAAATATGCCTCTTTCTCTTTCTACCTTCTTTATAGTTTCACCATCTTGCACAAATGTCCCCTCAGCCAAATGGGACCTCACCTTTTCTAACAATATTTGGCATGCCCTTTTCTTTGTCAGCCATGGAGCTCAAGTGACAGGAAAATAATAAAGATGATGGCTGTTTTTCTGGGGAAAAAAAAATCCATTAAGATTTCTTCCTTCCAAATCACATATTTACAATGTAAGACCTTCCGTTTGCTACTCACATTCCAATCTTCATATCAGAATTAAATAGTCCCACCCACTGGTTTGAAATTCAAACCAGTCAAATCTGTCTTGCTTGCCTGCTTCTTGCTTGCTTGCTCCCCTACCCCTTGTTTCTAGGAAAGCAGGTCCTGACTTTTTCTCCGGGGGCTCAAATCCCTGTCTTGATAACCAGCCTGGTAGTCCAGTGTTTCTGGGAGTAGGGTCTTGCTTAGACTTCATGGGGCCTGGAAACAGCCAAGTCCAAGATATAGTCCGGGTTCTTTTCACTACCACACAGATGCAATCCCCGGATGTTCAGGCTGGAATCCATCCCCTGAGAGTATTCTTTTTTGCTGAAGTGCTCCACCTGCTGGTCTACACCCCTTCCCGTCACCAGTGGCCACCTCTGCCCACTCTCCACTTAGGCTTGTCCAGGGTCAGCCTCAGTCTTCAGGTTCTGATTCTTCTCTTTTTCTCCGGGTGCCAGCTTGAGTCCTTATTCGTGATAGTTCTGCCTTGGTTGCGGGATTCTCTCTCCGAGTGTGCTCTTAGCCAAGTCTCTTGACCCCTTGAACCTCGGTTTCTCCTTCTATGAAAAGCGTAGGTGGTAGTGAGTGAAGGCCAGGTCTTTAGAGATCTAGGAATCATTTTTGTTTATGGTATAAATGTGCAGTGGCCATAAAACTCACCTTCTCATGATCCACAGCCCCGAACTCCCACCATTCAGCTCTTTGGGGATAAAGCTGAGATCCTCAAACACTGATCTTTATTTAGAAAGAGCTGCCTTGGGATAAAGCATTAAATGAGCTCTGGCTAATTCAGGCATTTCAGTGAATTTTCCCCAAAATTGTAATTTTTAAAATTTAAAAAATTTTCTTTGAATATGAAACAAAAGCTCTTCCAGATTTTTGGTATTAAAATATCTTTCCTATTATAAAATTTTGGTGATATTAAATTAAATAGTAGTTTTGTTGTGCTTACTTGTAAGGTTCTTAACCTACCAAAATAAAATGCTTTAAAACGCTAAACCATCCTTTATTTTTTTCTTTTCCCTTTTCTTCTTTTCTCGCTTCTCCTTCCCTCCCCTTCCCTCCACTCTCTTCTCCTCCTCCCTCTCTGAAGCATGATCCTTCTCTCTAACTCTCAACTACCAGTCTACAAAAATCTCAAAGTCTGAAAACCACAAGATTAAGGGATAGCCTTTTTTGAAACATCATTAGTATCTTTTCTGGTAACAAATAATTACCAGATTAGTTCACATTAGTCATCAATTTCCCTGAAGGTCCTTAGAGTTTAATGCATAGGGTGGGTCATCTGGGAACCGAGGCGTAGAGTCTTGTGTCACTACTTATGCGTGGGACCTCAGGGCCAGATGGCTTGGGATGCAAAAGTGCTTTGGTGGACAGTGGATGGAAAGGGAAAGAAAACAGAGCCCATGGAAATAAGAAAGAGTGATCCCAAACACAGCTGAGTTCACAGTCTTATCCAGGACCAGACCAACCAGCAAAGTACAGTGAAATCAGTCGAAATTGCGGGTGCTCAAAATCCAATCCACAGCTCCACTGTCCACCTCACATTATGACTAACACCAGCCTCATTCAGGATCCTCTGAATGAGAAGTATATTCAAATATATTCAGGATACTCTACTGGAGAAGCTTATGATCTCAATGAATGCCCCATCAAGGGCTCCCCATGGGCTGTGAACCTACGTTTCTATTTCTCTCTAAAACCATCAGAGGGGACCACCTCTCCCTCAGTCTGCATTAACACCTTCCCGTCCTAGAGAGTCAGATGATTCCCAAGTCCCTCTCTTTGTCCAGCTACCCACAAGCCTTAGGAATGGACACTTGACTCAGTTCTGACCACACAGTATCAATAAATCTTGCCGGCCACAAAGATGGATTTAGGAATGGGCCTGTGATCCAATCTCTCTTGACCCTTGCCAGAGCTATTGGAAGAGATGGTATCTCGTTCTCTGAGATCACAAGTTCAAAGACCTATGCAGACTCAGGGCTGCTGGGGACCAGTCTGGGAGTCAAGAATAGACAAGGGGATGTGCGCTGCTGAGGACAACCTTAAAATCTGAGATTTGGTCACATCTAGACTTCTAAGGAATTTTTCTTGGTTCTTTTATTAGGCCAGGTTGAGTTAAGCTTCTATCCTTTGTTGCAACGAACCTCAGAGGCATGTACAGTTCTCGATATGAGGACCTCTCTGTTGAAGGACCTCTTGTTCTAGGAAAGTTTGTTGGAGATCTTCAGAATCTCAAGGACCATTCTCAATCAGCTGATTTTTTAAAAAATTTGTTTTACTTTTTTTTTTTGGTTATTTGTTCGTTTTTTAGGGCTGCACCTGTGGCACATGGAAGTTCCCAGGCTAGGGGCTGAATCAGAGCTGCAGCTGCTGGCCTATACCACAGCCACAGCAATGCCAGATCTGGGCTGCATCTATGACCTACACGGTAGCTTGTAGCAATGCTGGATCCTGAACCCACTGAACGAGGCCAGGATGAGAACCCACATCTTCACAGACACTATGTTGGGTTCTTAACCCTCTGGGCCACAATGGGAACTCCTCTTATTTTTTTTTTTAAATAAAGTATAGTTGATTTACCATGTGCCAATTTCTGCTGTACAGCAAAGTGACCTAGCCAAACATTCCCTTTCTTGCATTATCTTCCATCATCGTCTATCCTAAGAGGCTGGATATTGTTTCCTGGGTTATAGAGTAGGACATCAGTGCTTATCTATTCTAAATATATAGTTTGCATCTGCCAACCCCAAACTCCCAGTCCATCCCACTCCCTCCCCCTACTCCTTGGCACCATAAGTCTGTTGTCTATGTCGGTGAGGCTCTTCAATTAGCTTCATTTATCTGCATCTTTAGCACACTTTCCCTCTGGGGGTCCCATCGAGGGAAGGACTGGGGAGCTGAGTAGAGATTAGAGGTCTGTCTCTAGGGACCCCCTTCCTCTTCGCTCCGCTGTCTGGTTTAACTATAATGGAAAGCCCTATCGGGTCACTCTCTCAGAGGACCTGATAGAAGGTTGGCCATGCACAAAATGCATGACAAAGTCTGGAAAAGTACTGTTATTTCCTTCTGCTGCTTCTCTCTGGAATTACTTCTCACTGAGGACTGACAGGAGAGCCCCTCTCTCCTGGCTGAGTGCCAAAGCCCCTCCTGGAGTGTGCCCAGCCAGCTCCCTAGAGAGTTCCCTCAGAAGGCCAAGGACCCAGCATCTGAGAACAGACCCTGTTCTAACAGAATTGCAAGTTGGAACAGCTCTTTTCCCACTGACAGTTCTCTCTCAGTAAATAGGCGGGAGGGCTCAGAGTGCAGATACCTCTGTTGCTTGAGAACTGGAGCGGGTATCATTGCTGCCTTTTGGAAACACTGTGAATCCTTACTGGCTCTTCCATCCCCACAAAGAGTAAGGCTTAGCCACAACAAAATGTATCCTCCCATTGAGAATGTCTCAAATGCTTCATTCAAGATAAAAAGTGAAAACAAAAATAAAAACAAAACAAAACACAACATGAAGGAAAACGTGAACCATATGGCCCATGGCTGAACGTTACGATCTTTTGTTTTGATGTCTACCTCTAACATATGGTAATTTTCAATGACTGACAGATGAAATGACTAAGAGGGAGAAGGAAAATTGTTTACTCCTAGTAGCAAGGAACAGAATTTTGTTTACTGAAATTCTTTTAAAATGATATTAGGATGCTTTAGCAATGAGAAAACCTTCATTTGGAAAGGAAAGCAAACACAATCCTGAAATCTAGAACACAAACATGGACACACAATGAAAACTAAACTTTATAGTAAAAATTGTAAATATCTTCCCAAAGAGAACCTAGCCTTCTACTTGTTCATGCAAGACAATCTTTGCTTGTATCTGAAATTGTTTAGGGACCTGCCAACAAGGTAATGATGGGAAGAGAAAGGAGCTGGAGAGGAAGCTAAAAATGGGGAAAAGCTATAAAACTTATTAGTATTGATAACAGAGAAAATTTTATTAATATAAGAAATGTATTATCTGGAAATTAAAAGCATGAAAGCATAATCCTTGAAATATCATCCTGATTGACTCTGCTGCTGATAATGCCTAACAAATATTTCGATAATAGTAATAAATTGGAAGTAATAATAATGGATCTGGACTGATTTGGACACAGGCACTTATTTGTTTATTGACTCCCTTCACCCATTTTGTTCATCCCTTAACCTCCTTCCCCATTAATCTGTTCTCTGTATCTATAACTTTGTTTTTGTTTTATATTTCTTGTTTCTTTCTTTTTTTTAGATAGCTCGGGTTCGATCCCTGGCCCGGGAACTTCCACATACAGTGGATGTGGCCAAAACCAATACACGCTAAGAAGAAAACTATAGAGTCTTATTGCTGATTGATAAAAGAAGTGTCTCTGTTTCCTAAGCTCTCAGAGGAGAGATGTATATATGTGCCTCCTTGCATGTTTTATTTCTTTCTCCCTTTGCCACAGCGTTTGCAATGTCTCTACCAGGTCTGAAATTATTTTTCCCCAATTCTCAATCATATTATGCTTCTGGTTCTTCACCTGTTTTTGCCCCTGACTGCTCTGCCCACATCAGAATTATGCCTCTGCTATGAGGGCAGTACATCCGCTTCAACCACATCTAAGATGACAATCAGCGAAAAACGAAAGACCCTGAAAGCTTCGCATTTCTTCCAGCACTGCTGATGGATGTTTCTTTCTAGGGGTAGGAGGTGCTGGTATGTATAGGCAGACTTTTTTTTATCATACATTTTCATGGCTGTAATGCAGCCATGAACGAGAATGGCTGTTGGTGTTGCCTTTGACTATAAGAGAAATGGACATACGAGAAGATAAACTTATTTGGCTCAGTTTCATGAAGGAAATTTACCATGGCAGGTGTCTCAGCTAAACCTGTTTTTAGAGTCCCCATCTTTTTTTTTTTTTTTCACCTGCATCAAGAAGACAAGCAAATGCTCCTTTTGACCTGGGAAATGCAGTGGAATTTAATGGGGAAGAAAGCTGACATAGTTATGCATGGCTAACAAACTTGCCAGAGTAAATGAAATTCTGCAAGTAAATGGAAAATTAACTCAAGAGTTAACTGAAAAGGATTTGGGTCTTATAAGCTCACCGGCCAGCTTGGACAGTCACCTGAATGTACAAAGAACTGCTTGCTTTATGGAATATTCTCATACTTGTAAAAATTGATAATGTAACACTGTCAGGTCTAATTTTCCTTCCTGTCCTGGTAGGAAAAGTCATCCCCCTCCTTCTTATTAAATTTGAAAAGTAAATAACCACAGCAGTATCCCAACAGACTTACTGGGTTTATTTTACACTATAAGAATGTGAGATAATTGGGCAGCATGCTGTGGGGTGGGAGGGGGGAAGAGCAGGAGAACAGCTTGTTGTGTTTAACAAACTCACTTTGACCTTACTGGCTGAAAAGATGGTTATTGACAGTTATATATCTTTTTCATGAGACAGACCTAAAACTTTATCAGGAGGAAAGAAAACAATTCAAAGTTGTAGCTGACGAAACAGCATTTAGCAGCTTAGGGCAATCCCTTCAAAGAAAAAGTACAAATGTTGGAACTTCCCATCCTTTTGTTATTGGACAGGGGAAGAAGGAAACATGTCACAGAGATAAACTGCCCTATTGAATACAGAAGGAATTTAAAAGCAAAAATATCAGTATCGACATGATCACAGACACAGAATTGCAGCTTACTTGAAAAAACAGTCACACCCCCCCCACCTTTTTTCCTCATGGTTTAAGAAAAAAATCATTTTGCCAATATCAGCCATTCAAATGCATTGAATATAAGATAGAAAAGTTCTTTCTGTTCTCTTTAAAAGCTGAGAATATTTTCTTTAAAATGTAACCTGGGATAGAGGCTGCCAGGGGCTAGAGAGTGGGGGAAATGGGGAGATTTTGGGAAGAAGGTACATTAAAAAAGTTTTTAGTTATACAGGATCAATAAGTTCTAGAGACCTAATGTATAGCGCAGTGACCATAGTTAACAATTGTGTATACTTGAAGTTTGCTGAGAGAGCGCGCGCACACACACACACACACACACACACACACACACACACATGGTAACTCTGTGAGTTGATGGCTGTATTAATTAGCTTGATTGTAGTGATCATCTCACAGTGTACACGTAGAGCAGAATATCACATTGTCCATCTCAACTATATATAATTTTTTTGGTCAATTAGGATTTGATAAAGCTGGAAAAATATTAAAATAATAAAAAGCAGGAGGCAATTTACCTTCCACGGGGAGTGAGATTGAGTAAGGAAGGAAATGTTCAGAGCTAACTTTGAAACAAATCATTTCTGAATTTCTAAGGTATAGATGACTCACCTGCGATGAAAATTAATTAGTATTATTAATGGTAATTATAAGTCTAGGTTCTGAGGATCTTCTAGGACTTGCTAATTCTGACAGCACCTGTCAGAGAGAAGTCATGGGGAGAAACTCGTCTTCAGGGCACAAAGAATTCCTGTGGTTTGCCAAAGATCACAAAGTCCCAGAGGGAGCTAGAAATGTGCCCGTAACTTCTCTCCAAACAGCCCGCACTTCAGCTGTGAAGGTAGATTTAGTCCCAGAAGAGAGCTGAGCTCGGCAAACTAGACCCCAGAGAGAATTCCTGCCACTACCAGACTGTGACCCAGAATGTGCTTTTCTGCCAAACTTATTAGCCTGTAGATCCCTTATCTCCAAGGAGAGCTGGTGCCCATGGGTGACACTGGGGTGGATGAACAGACTAGAAAGTGGAGTTGAGTTCCCAAGGTCTTGGACCTAGGACACGACTATTGCTTTAAGAAAAAGAACCCATGAACCCACATGGGATTCCTGAGGAAAAAAGCTTCCTGATCTCAGTCCAAATCCATCAAACACGTGGGAGGCAGGAATATGTTTTGATCCCAGTCTGTCATTATTGATTATCAGGCAGTTCTGTGAATTAAAAGACAACCAACTGCAGTGCTAACGGTAATCCCAGGTCACCACCAACCACTGCTTTTCCAGCTGAAGTTCTGCACTCCCAACAAAATTATCTTATCAGAAAGCTGTTGCCACTTAAAGCATTTTCACCCGACATAAAACTGCTCCTTTATCAGTCTCCCATAAAAATAAATCAACACAAATTTAGAACAGGCCAAACCTAAGACAAGCCGGAGACTCCAGCTCTTTCCAATTCAGGTCAGGAAAGAGGTGAGAAAAGTCTCAGGCCCGTGTATATGGAGGGGCAACGATGTAATAAGAATAACAATAAAAGCAGGAATTCCCATTGTGACTCAGCAGTAAAGAACTAGTATCCATGAGGATGCAGGTTCGATCCCTGGGCTTGCTTAGTGGGTTAAAGATGTGGTATTGCTGTGGCTGTGGTGTAGGCCAGCAGCTGTAGCTCCCATTTGACCCCTAGCCTGGGAACTTCCATGTGCCACAGGTGAGGCTCGGAAAAAAAAAAAAAAGGAATAACAATAAAAGCAATAACAGTGATAACATCTGTCATTTAGTACTTTTAACAGAGAAAAAAAAATTTTCTTGTGAGCCCCAAGAATCACAAGATTTCTTGTGAATCTCATCTCATTTCACAAAGGTAGGAAGTGTAGCTGAGAGATATCTGTGTAGTTTTCCTGAGGTCTTGGACCTAGAAAATGACAAAGCTGAGACAGTAACCCCCTGGCTTCAAGGTCTAATTTGGTCTCCTTCCTCTTTTCACCCCATAGACCATCCGCTGGTAGAATCCTTAGAGAGAGAAGTTTCCCTAATTCTTGTCTGGCTGTGAGAGATTGAGGAAACATACGGCTGAATAACAAGAGTTGGAACTGTGTAAGTCCACTGATACATGGATTTTTTTTCCAGTAAATATATGGACGAGATACTGATCTAGCCTCCTCCTTATTTCTCCCTTTGAAACATATTCTAAGTGTATCTGCCAAAATAATTTTCACCAAGTGTACTTGCTGTCTTATCAGACCCTTGCTCTGAGGACAGCAGTGGCTTCCACTACTCATGAAAGTAAAGCCAAGCTCTAGACTATGAACTGGGCTTTCCCTGCCTTTTTTTCAATCATTCCTTCCCTCTCTGATCCCTATACTTTACCCCACAAAAGTTCCTTCAACAGCCATTCTCATGAAGCTCTAGTCTAAGTGATTAATAAGGGCAAAATGTTAATAATTCGAGTTTTATTCTCACTCTTCCTTCTTAGGCCTCATCGGTAAAGGTGCTAATAATTAGCTTCTCCAAGTTAACACCGTCCAAAACAAATCTACGAGCTGATCTTTTCATCATCCTCAAAATCCAGACATCTCTTCTAGTTTTTACCTCAATCTGAGTAAAGGATGTTATCAACTGCCACAGTTTGGGGGCGGGGCATGGCTTGAATAGAAAATATATGCATTACACAGACTCATCATCCATTATTTTAGGGTGATTTCTTCCCTAAAGCTAATTCTGCTCATGGTAGAAGTTCAGGACTAGTTGTTGGTTTAGTTTAAAGACGAGAACGGTACAAAATGCAATCACGTGGATAACTTTAGCCAAGGTCAATCTGAATCAAAACCTTAAACTGTAAAATGCAACCATGGCCTTCAAAGAGTGTAGAATGGATTGAAAAGGCCTCAGGGCAGGGCCAAATGGCCATCCTCTGGATTTTTCTTTTGATGAAAAGATTAAAAGGCTTTTTAAAATAGAACTAGTGTTTTAAAGCTCTGGAAGCATTCCTTTTGGAGGCTTGTTTATTCTGTTCACTTCTTTGGCAGATCTTCGCTTCTAAGAGGAAACAAAGGGAACTGTAGGGCAGTCCTTATGCAAATAGCCCCAAGGGTCAATGGGATGGAAGAAGAGAAGAGTGAGGTTTCAGGATGTAGGTCAGGAGGAGTGGAAAGATACATTTTCCAGTGGATGAAACATTTGCCCATTGTAATCAAATTCATAACAACCCTGATTGATTTTCACAGCTGGAAAGTTTCCTTCTGCCTCCAGCCACTAGCTAAATGGCTTTATTGTTGGGATTTTTTTTTTTTTTTGTCTTTTCTAGGGCCCCAGGTGTGGCATACAGAAGTTCCCAAACTAGGGGTCAAATAGGAGCTGTAGCTGCCGACCTACACCGCAGTTTACAGCAACGTTGGATCCTTAACCCACTGAGAGAGGCCAGGGATTTAACCCACCTCCTCATGGATTCTAGTTGGATTTGTTACCTCTGAGCCACGACAGGAACTCCCTGACTTTATTGTTTTTTAAAGCTGTGGTTCATAAAGAATGAACCTACCACACAAACACCTGGAGATGTTCTTTTCAGTGTGCAAAGGGCTCTGCTTTGGCAAGCTGTCCCTTTTATTGTCCCTAATACCTACATGCATTTTCTACCTCTTTGCTTTTATCTGAGACATATCTGTCTTTTATTCATATTCAGTCTTCACTCAACTTTCAAAGGATAAATCAACTTTACTTCCTCCTTGAAGCCTTCCAGTACCATCCCAGGTTCAAGGGTCTCTCCTTCTGGGAGCTTTCATGCCCTCGTTCTTTTGAATACTCAACACTTATCCACTTCCTGGTTATATTTCCAGGTATGTAAAATGTATCTCCTTCCAAATAACTGTCAGGTTAAGTGTGTGGACCATGACTGTGCAAAATTCAATAGTGGAAGACTTGAGTGTGACCACGTTGTCCTTTTCATTTTTATCCAAACTTTCCACCCTCCTCGTGACCCTTATATGAGTTTTAACCACAGAAATTTGACTTGCTATTTTTGCTGCCTCTAAATGTCTGCAATATTCCATCACTACATTAGTTGGCTAAAGCTGCTGTAACTAATTACCACAGATGGGGTGGCTTAAATAACAGAAGTGTATTGTCTCACGGTTTTGGAGGCTAGACGTCAGGGTTGGTTTCTTCTGAGGTCTCTCTCCTTGGCTTGTAAACGACTGCCCTCTCTGTTTTCTCACCCACCATCTTTGTCACGGCTTCTTCTTCTTGTAACGACACCAGACCTATTAGATTGGGGCTCATAATAATGACCTCATTTTAGTTCTGTGAAGACCTTATCTCCAAATATGGTCCCATTCTGGGAGCCTAGGTGTTCCGACTTCAACATATGAATGGGGAGGTGGGGTTGTAAGGAAGATAATTCTGTCCACGACAGTGTCCTTTAATTTTTTTTTCTTTCATTTACTCTGTGGTGGAGGCTTTCTGGACCTACTACAGGAAGTCTAAACTACCCATGTCAGCCCTTCTCCTTCCAAGTCCCTTTGATATCAGGACTTTCCCAACAAGTTGATTTTTTTTTTAAAGGAAAAAAAAAATGAACCCTTCATATTCTGAGAGAGGTAGCAGTGCTGTTACGGCTTGGGAAAGTTCTCTGACATTTTTCATATCTACTGAAGCTCCTCCCGCCCTCTTATTCACAGTCCTTGAAGCCAAGCAGCTGTGTCACTGCAATTCCTGGCACCCAGTCTGCTCCGAAAGAGACCAAGTTACACTTGGTTTTTCTTCATAGCTGAGACTTTGGTGGGGCATTAGGCAATTGCCAAGACATGTCAGAAAATATCTGTCGGGTTTCCTCAGTCTACACTCAATCAGGCAGTGAAATACAACGTCTAGAGTAATTACCTGGATTTAAAACTAAAACACATCCCAGAGACAGCCTTTTCTACTCAAGAACTTTCGGACTGAATGACACTACAAATAGCTTTCACCCAAAGGTGACAGAGGATAAAATCTGTGGATCAAGCTATGGAAGGAATGATATGACCCTAAGTTTTCACTATCAGACCTTAGAGCAATTCAATTGTGTATAGTTTTATTTTTCATCCCATGCAATCTCAAAGGACGTTATGTGACTGGGTGCATTTTACTTTCCACCTGAATTACTCATCATTGCTTAGGGCATAAATCTGTCTTGTTCTATCCAGAAGGCCATCATGACAGTTAAATACCATGAGAGGGAAAGAGGCAGACGTGTGCTGACCAAAACTCCATCAGACTGTCTAAAAGGGTAAGGATACCGTGTTGACAAAATGGTGACACAACAGATTCCCGTGGGCACTGGTTCAGGCTAAGACTACTCTCTAGCCTCCTTTCACTTAAGTTTCAACCTTACTGGACTTGTGGTAAAGTGAGAATAGAGCTAAGAGTATGAGCGCCATTGGTGTACGGATCACGTAACATTGTCATTCGTTCAACAACTAACTGCTTACTGTTTACCACGTGGCTGACACTGCGCTCACAAAAATTCATGCCGATGTCAGCATTTCTGTTTGCCAAGGCCTAAACTTCACTCTGATCTGAAAAAATAAAGGAAAACACTGCTATTTTTGAGATAATAATAGTAAACATTTATAAAGTCCTTTCCACGTGCCAGCCGCTGTTCTAAAAATATTAACCGTGGTAACTGGTAGTGAATTTCTAAAGCAAAAACTCTTATTATAATCTCTACCTCACAGTTGAGGGAACTGAGGCATTTTTATCTCTATAAGTAAACGGAAGGAAGATAGTACCTTTCCTTTCCAGGAGCTAGTCTTTAAATTGATATCAAGTATTGGAAGGCAGAAGCATAACTCACTATAGATTTTGGTATTTGGCTAAATTGTGTGAATCTGGGATTTACAGGATGGCTATCTGGCTTGAGATGGGGAAAGTATAATAATTAAGAAAAATGAAAGGGAAAACAAGAACTTGCTTTACAGAGATCAAGAGTTTCTAGTAGTCAAAACAAAACAAAACAAAACAAAACAAAACACTAGTCAACTAGTATTTACCTCGATCACTGGGAAGATCTGAATTAGACTAATTCCTTTTCTTTGCATCCTACATTTCTGGGACAGCCTTTGGTCCTATGGACTTTGACAACCTCCCAGCATCCAGGGAAGTCCCTCCAGTTGCCCAATACCCAGCTCAAGAACTTTCTTCCCAACAAGGAGAAAAAATAACTCTCCTTTTGATTACTTATTTACACTGGTGTCTCTCCATTCAAACCACAACTTAAAAAAGACAGCTTTACTTCTCTTCCAAATCTTCTAATTTGCAAAAGCCTTCCCCAACTGGTTTTCTATTTGACTGATGACTTTATTAACCTCAATTCAAATAGAAATTTGTCACTTTAGAAAAGAGTAACATCCCCTTTATATTACTGCCATGATGATATATTAATATTTATAAAAATATTGACGAGAAAGTAAATCCTAGTCTCATATAAATTTAGATTATATGTTATAAATTCATATTATAATGTTACTTTGGGGTTCTATTATATTTAATTTATGCAATTTGACATGACATGGGTATTCCTTTTTTTTTTTTTAAAGTGGATGGTTGGGAGACAGTTCTTAATGGATAGCTCATGGTCTGAACATTTTGTGAGCAAAAGCAGAGGTACTGACTGTCTATTTTTCTGGGCTATGTTTTCAAAGATGTATGTGTAGTAAATAGCCTTTATTCATTTTTAAATGTTTTTTTTGAAGTATAGTTGATTTACAAGGTTGTGGTAAATTCCACTGACCACAAAGTGGTTCAGTTATACATGGGCACACAGCCATTCTCTTTTGGATTCTTTTCCCACATAGACCATCACATAATACTGGGTAGAGTTCTCTGTGCTACACAGCAAGTCCCCATTGGCCAATCATTCCATACACCTCAGTGTCCATATGCCAATCCCAAACCCCTAGTCCATTCCTCCCGCCTGCCCACCTGTCCCTTTTGGGAACCATAAGTTTTTCAAAGTCTGTGAGTCTGTTTCTGTTCTGCAAGTTCATCTGCATCCTTTTTTAAGATCCCACATATAAGTGATATGGTATGCTACTTGTCTTCCACTGTCTAAGTTAATTTAGTGGGTTAATCTCTAGGTCCATCCATGTTGCTCAAAATGGCATTATTTCAGTCCTTTTTATGACTGAGTGATATTCCATTATTATGTATGTACCACACAGAGACACTATCTCCCTCTGGAGCGAAGGATAAGCATGCTTACTATGAAAGATTCTGGTTCCCTGAGCACCGGGTCCCTTTCCTGTAATGCAGGCAACTGTTCTTACAGAGGCACCCTGGCTCTTTGAGTTGCACTGTGAGATTGGGACTGTGAAACTGGTACAAGACAATGCCATCCTTGGCCTGTTCTTAACACTGTATATCACCAAGGTCTTTGTCTATGACCCAAGAGTATGATGTCTCCTGCCAGCATCCATAAAAGTGTGGCAGGCTAACTTATTAGCTTCTAAGTAATCTAAAACCTTAGATCCTTCACAGTTTTGGACATGTTTCAAATGAATAAGAGCATTTCATTTTGAATGGGAACTCCCCCCCCCTTTTTTTTTTTGGCCATGCCCAGGTCATGTGGAATTGCACAGGTCTGGGATTGAACCTGTGCCATGGCAGCGATCCGAGCCACAGCAGTGACAACACCAGATCCTTAACCAGGGAGCCACCGGCGACCTTCCAGAATGGGTACTCACAAATAACATATTTCCTCTGAAATCTTTCCTGTCAATGAAATCTCTTATTTTATTTCAAGTCAGATTTCCAAGAAAAACAAATACACCAATTTCACAGCTTACACTTCATCCTAAAAACTCAGTAGTGAAATATCCCTAAAACCAGTTGTTTCTGGAGGTAACAGAGGGAGGTGGGGGATGGGATGATATCACCTCTATGTTGGCTCTTATCTTCTTATGAGGAATGTCCCCAACGCAAGTAACATGCCAGCCAAAGACAATTCCTGGCATTTCCGAGCTTGTGGAAGCGACAGCAAACAAGAGAGGACTAGCTGCTATCTTTTTTCAAACTTCTGATCATTGCATTGGGATGAGTAGGCTTTGGAGCCATCCAATGTCAGATAACAAAGGAGATGAAGGTGGAGATTGCAGGACTGGCTTAAGGAGGTGAGATCTTTCTTCCTTGGGTGATCTCCGGGCTTGAGCGGAGCACGCTCTGCTGCCGTGTTAACCGTTACGAGAGGCAGGTATTAAGGTTATTACTTGTTTCACTCCTCTAGCCATCAACCAGTTCCCCTCCGCCTTCCTGATCCAGCAGAAGAGAGAGGCGATAACTGGAGAATCGGTGTGTGGTCGCTCAGAGAATTCCACTCCATGAAAATATGGTGTTGCATGCGGGAGCCACATCACTCACTAACGTTACCTAACCCCTTAGTGTATTCTCTTCTGCTCCTGTTTCTCTCTCAGTCCAGGGGCTTACAACCCCCTGAAGTCATTCTAGAGACCAAAGCTCTCTAACGAGGCTAAAGAGAGGAAAAAAACTGGAAAATGTTGTCCACATAACTCACCTCCCCCTTTCAGGACTGAGCTGGATTCCAAGCCTTTTCTCTCTCTCTGTCCGCCCAGCCTGCTCTGTCTCTGACTAGCCTTGTCCTGGAAAGAACTGTCTCAACTACAGTTCTCTTCATAAGCGTTGGCGAGGCTCCAAAAATCGGGTCAGGAAAATCGTCTCCAACATGTGGGTACAAATAAGGTGAGGCTGAGTAATGAGCCGCGTTTACTGGCTCACGGCACCTGCTTATACAACGAGGCCCTCACCTCCGCCGCCCTAAGCCTCTGCCACCTGGTATGGATTCCCTTGCTGGTTCTCACGTGGGTTTCCCGAGGGCTGTCTTCTGTTTGTCCACACTGGCCCCGGGCTCTCTCCACTGCTACCCCTGCCCGCTAACACCCGGATCTCTGCCCCCGGCTGTGGGCATCTGAACCACGTTGTTTGTGTCTCACTTGTACACAAGGAGAAAGGTCTTCTCCTCATCCTCCCCCTGTCCCATTCCGCGCTGTCCTGTGTCACCGAGGCCTCCAAGCAGTTCTGCATGAGTCACCGCATCTCTCAGATTCCCCTCTTCAGTTTCTGTCTACAGATACTCCTTTTTTTTGGGGGGGGGTGCTTTTTGAGGGCCGCACCTGTGGCATAGGAAGGTTCCCAGGCTAGGGGTCGAATCAGAGCCAACGCTGCTGGCCTTCCCCACAGCCACAGCAACGCCAGATCCGAGCTGATTCTGTGACCTACACCGCAGCTCACGGCAACGCTGGATCCTCAACCCACTGAGCAAGGCCAGGGATCGAACCTGCGTCCTCATGGATACTACTCAGGTTCATTAACCACTGAGCCACGAGGAGAACTCCCAGATCTTTTGAGAAAGCCCCGCCTAAGCCCCCAGGCCCTGTGGGGCTGAGAGGCCTACGCTCTCCATGGCTACCTTTCCCCCACCTCTAACTCTAAGGTTTTTGGGGCAAACCTTCTCCTCAGACGCCCTTCCCTTCCATGCAAATCATTATGCAGATAGGCCTGGAGGCTAATTCTCCACCAGCAGTTCATTATTCCTGATAGTCATCAGCTGAGTACAGCCAACCTGAAACCTGAGACCATAGTTTGGAATTCTTTCCGATCTTTCATAACCACCACCACAGAGCTGAGACAAACAGCCAAACGTGAGACCTAGTCAATGCTTGTGGACTGGTGATCTAGACTAATAAATGCTTCTCCTGCCGTGAAGAACCCCAAGTGGAGGCTAGAGGCCAGACCTCAATTACAAACAATCTATGTACCTAACCTGAACACCATCGAACGAAGATATCCTTGGAGTTCCCGTCGTGGCTCAGTGGTTAACGAATCCGACTAGGAACCATGAGGTTGCGGGTTCGATCCCTGGCCTTGCTCAGTGGGTTAAGGATCCGGCATTGCCGTGAGCTGTGGTGTAGGTCGCAGACGCGGCTCGGATCCCGCGTTGCTGTGGCTGTGGCGAAGGTCGGCAGCTACAGCTCTGATTAGACCCCTAGCCTGGGAACCTCCGTATGCCGCAGGTGCGGCCCTAGATAAGGCAAAAAGACAAAAAAAGAAAGAAAATATCCTTAGGTACGTTTCCTATTTATAGAGACCAGATGAAACTTGCATTAATCAACATGACTCAAGAGAACCTCTTAGTCAACAATATAAGCACCACTGGTTTGTAAAATCTTAACCAATATTTGTCCCCAAATCCAAGTCAGCTGAGTCATCCGAATTTGTCCCGGGCAAGGCAACCTGATCTGGAGGCGCCTGCCTCTTCATGCAGGGACAAGAAGTCGCCGGCTGTCTCACCTTCGTCAGAAAAAGCATTTTGGTTGTGTGCTTGGTAGTGAACATGGGCCAGAGGGGGCCTTCTGAGAGCAGGTACACCGGCTTCAGCTGTCTAGGGACTTGAGGGAGCACCGGGTCATCAGTGAGTCAGAAGATCGCCAAGGCGAGGGCAAAATGCTTTCTCTGGCAGGTTGACTCTGCCTCAGTCCGAGAGGGGTTATAAAAGAGTTGCAGCCTAGAGAGTAAAGGTCCCCCTTCTCCCTGATTTTTGTGATGTTAAGGCTTTTCCAGTCATCCAAGGAGAGAGAAATCTGAGAAAGTTCGAGTTCTACTCTGAATTATTTGGAAACAGGAGAATTAGAAACAGAACACATTAAACAAGGTGACCTGGGTTTGGAAAAAGTTAAGACAAAGAGGAAACACTCCCTTTGCGCCAAGCCCTCAGGAACCCACGTCCCTAAGTTTATAGGAGTGAGGAAAAATTACGCTCAGGGTTTTGGGTAGCAAGTTCCTACAATTTAAGAGATTACTTCAATTCGATTAGACACGTGCAATAAAGTAAACAACGTTAGAATAAAGTACGAAGGCATTTCTCGAGTCTCCATCTGATTGTGTGACCAGAAGACTAAGTGGAAACCTAATCCTAAAAGTCATGCAGAGAATGCCATCAAATGATAGGCATCAAAAGAATCTGCGTGTGGAACCTAAAATATGACACTAATGAACCGATCTACAAAATAGAAACAGACTCATAGACACAGAGAGCAGATTTGTGGTTGCCAGCGGGGAGGGAGTGGGCTGGATGGGGAGCTTGGGATTGGTAGAGTCAAGCTATTACATTCAGAATGGATAGGCAGTGAGGTCCGACTGTGCAGCACAGGGAACTATATCCAGTCTCTTGTGGTAGAACATGATGGATGATAGGAGGAAAAACAGAATACACAAATTTATATATATACATATATGTGTATATATATATATATATACACGACTTTGGTCACTTTGCTGTACATCAAAAATTGGCACATTATAAATCAACTAAACGTTCATTAAAAAAAAAACAAAAACGAAGACTTAGGATGGAAAAAAACCTGGATGTCAACAATTTTTTTACATTGATTATGGCAATGATCTGATAGTTTGGATATGTTGCATTAAATAAAATATATCAATAAAATTTAAAAAACAAAGAATCCATGCAACTCCCAGTTTTCAAATGCTTTGTTTTGTTTTTCAGTGTATAGAAAGATAGGAAATGTATGAAAGAACGAGTTTTTTTTTTTAATGTTTCAGAACCACGCTGCTCAGGATTGCTGGGTGTTACGTTGCCGTCTCAGGGCATTTAACAAACCGGGAAGTGCACTTTATTACTAAGATAGTAACTAAACACGTGTGTTACTTACTCTCATAGGCCACACACGGACTCAGAGCTGATGCTCACTCACTAAACGGCCATGACTTCTCCTTTTGCTTGTTCCTTCATCAACCCACCTTTGACCATTTGGTTCTTGTCAGACGCCTTTCCTGGGGCCGGGGAGGGCATGACAGGTGTGACGCCTGCACAGACAGGTGTGAAAGGAAGGTGGCACCTTCTCCAGCTGTGGCTTCCGATGAAAATGTCCCTTGAAGAAGGGGCTGGCTTTTCCTCCTTCTGTTGTACGTCTTCCCTCACTTCTATTCTATGGCTTGGTAATTCCACCCCCAACCTCCTTAGCCAGTTGAAGCAAACAATGTAACCTAAAAAGTTTAAGAGTAATTTAAAAAAATATTTTATTTCTTTTTAGGGTTATACCTGTGGTATATGGAAGCTCCTGGGCCAGGAGTTGAATTGGAGCTGCAGCTGCAGGCCTACACCACGGCGACAGCAATGTGAATCCAAGCCACATCTGTGACCTATGCCGCACTATGTGGCGATGCCGGATTCTTAACCCACTAAGTGAGGCCAGGGATCAAAGCCGCATCTTCACAGAGGCAATATCAGGTCCTTAACCTGCCGAGCCACAATGGGAACTCCCAGAAGTAACTTTTGAAGCCCATGCTATGTACCAGACACTGGAGCTGACCCTGGAGAGACAATAATGACCACCATGGCTTAGTTATCACTTATCAAATTATCTTAATTTATTATCTGTATTTTACTTTTTATTTGTTTTTAAAATTTTTTTCATTGGAGCATAGTTGATTTACAAGGTTGTGTCGATTTTTGCAATACTATAAAGTGACCCAGTCATACATAATATATATATTACCTTTATTTATTTCTTTTTATTTTATTTTTAGGGTCATGCCTGTGGCATATGGAGGTTCCCAGGCTAGGGGTCAAATCAGAGCTGCAGCTCCGAGCTGAGGCTGTGACCTACACCACAGCTCACGGCAACGCCAGAACCTTAGCCCACTAAGCAAGGTCAGGGATCGAACCCACGTCCTCATGGATGCTAGTCAGGTTCATTTCCACTGAGCCATGACGGGAACTCCTGCATTCCCTTTCTTACATTATACATAGTTCCCTGTGCTGTATGGTCTGCTGGTTACTCTTCATTATAACCGATATCTTTTAGACATCTTTCCTGATTTACTTCTTAACTATACTTATTTTGTATTTCCCTCTTTGAGGGCAGGAATGTCTGTGCTGTGTGATTGTCATAAGCGCCTAGAAGAGTGGCCGCATCCAGTAGGCGCTTAATAGGTATTTTTTTGAATGAATGATTGAATGAATGAGCTGGAAATGAACTGAATCTGATAGAGGATCAGGGTAGCTACCTCTTCTGTATCTAAATCATGGGAAAAAAGAAGAGATCCTGTTGTGACTCAGCGGGTTAAGAACCCGACTATTATCCATGCAGATGCGAGTTCGATCCTTGGCCTTGCTCAGTGGGTTAAGGATCTGGTGTTGCCACAAGCTTCAGTATAGGTCACAGATGAGTCTTGGATCTGGTGTTGCCATGGCAGTGGTGCAGGCCTGCAGGTGCAGCTCCAGTATGACCCCTAGCCCCTGGGAACATATGCTGCAAGTGCAGCCCTAAAAAGAAAAGCAGTAGATCTGTATCAGGAGGAACGGGAGTTCAGTGTTGGGTTGGCGTAGCACGAGGTATCAAACAGGATGGTCTGTTAAGGTAGTCCTCATCAAGAAGGTGGCGTTTGTATGAAGATTTGAGGAGGTGAGGGCATAAAAATAAGCAAAAATTAATCAAGGAGAAGGAAGTAACCAACAGCATAAGTGGATGGAGAATGACCATTGGACCTAGCAGCTTAGGGGCCAGACTGTGGTTTCAGTGAGTGATGGGGTAAGAGCCTGGCTGGAGTTAGTTTAAGAAAGAATAGAAGGAGAGGGATTAGAGACAATGAGAACAGACAACTTTTAAAAGATGCTTCCTGCTCCTTAAGAAATGTGGAGTTCCTGTCCTGGCTCAGCAGAAATGAACCTGACTAGTAACATGAGGAGGCAGGTTCAATCCCAGGCCCCACTCAGTGGGTTAAGGACCCAGGGTTGCCATGAGCTGTGGTGTAGGGCACAGATGCGGTTCGGATCTGGCATTGCCTTGGCTGTGGTTGGTGTAGGCCGGAGGCTGCAGCTCCGATTCAACCCCTGGCCTGGGAACTTCCATAAGCTGCATCCGCGGCTCTACCCCTCCCCCCAAAATGGTGCAGTAGCTGTGGGGGAATGGGTCCAAGAAAGGGTTTTTAAATTCTGTTTTGCTGGGTTTTTATGGCAAAGATTCAGGAGGGAGTGAAAAATAGGTTCTGTTCAGACAGGACTGGCTGTGGGCACAATTTTGAGGTAGCTGCATTTTGTGTTTGGTACTCTATAGACCTTCTGTTTTTCCCTTCTTTTCAATAACCCTGGAAGGTAGGAATTATTCTTTCTACAGATGGGGAAAATATGATGCGAAAGAGATGACATAATTTTCCAAGGGCACACTGTATTCTAGTGCCCCTGGCACACACATGCCTCCAGGCTCTATCATTTCCACACTTGATTTAGATCTGTGGCCCTCATTTTTGGGTTTCTTTTTCCATTTGCCATCAAACTTTTATAGCCAATGATTCTTGCATTTTCAGCCAGATAAACAATTTTTGTAGAAATCAACAAAAATAACATTATAGTTTTTGTTGCTGAATTACAGTATTGAGAGATTTGTGTTCATCTATATATTTCTAGATGGTTAAGTCTACTATAAAGGTTATTAATGTGTTATTTCAACTCATTTTCATGTGTATGTGCATTTGTACCCTGCTCTGTTGTGGAAAGGATTTAAAGTGGCTGGTTTTAGGTGACTAGAAGAAGCTCAAATTGAGCACTGAAAAACTAAGATGTTTCACAAACTAAAAATAAAGTTTTTCAGGCTTTGAATGGCTACCATCTAAATCGCCTCTGTCAATAAACTCTTTCCTCTAAATTCACAAACATGCACACACACTCACACTCACACATACTCAGGCACTCACAGCATGTGAACATGCACAAAAAATAATAAAAAAAATAATCAATCCTCTATCCTAGGGCTGTTGCAAACTACCTACCCGTGGGTTGAATCCAGCTCAGTGTGGGTTGTTGTGTGGCCACACAAACTAAGAGGAGGTTGGAGTTGCTGGCGTGGGGGTTGGGAATGACTGTGGAAAAAGGAGGAAATGCAAAGAAATGAAGGCCCTTCAGCCAAGGCAGTTATGTAGCCCTCAAAGTCTAAAATATTTATTACATAACCTTTTGCAGAAATAGTTGGCCACCTACTGCCCTATTTCCCCTCACATGCCTGGAACCTCTGCTGCAAATCCTGGGACAGCCCTTTGCCCTGGGCTTTGCGGAAAGAAAAGAAAGTCATGGAGACGTGGAGAGTTCATTGCATGACATAGAGGCAGTTCTTCCTGTGTCCCTATATCTTGATCTTTCCATTCAGTTCTAAGGACCGTAGGCGCTCTCCCTTGCGTGGACAGATGGAGAATAAACCAATATACATTCAGATAATGAATTACAAAAAATAATAAAAAATAATGGTTTTTATTATTTTCACATACGTAAAGAAGTGTAGACAAATTTAGCAAAATTTTCCCGGAGAGAAGTTTTGAACGTGACAAAAGAAAATGACACCCGGTGAGCAAGATTCATCGTCTTTCAAACAAAAGCTGTGTCTTTAGAAGTTCTTCCCTTGGAGTTCCCACTGTGGCACAGTCGGTTAAGGATCTGTCATTGCTGCAGCTATTGCATAGGTTGCAGCTGTGACTCAGATTCAGTCTTGGCCCGGGAACTTCTATATGCCATGGGTGGGGAAAAAAAGAATGTTCTTCTCTTTAAGTAGATTGACTGTTTCTTTAAACTATTTCTACTGTTAAAGTTTATTTAGTAAACCTCCTATTCATGGAGCGCAAAGTTAAACTCCAGCCAGACCTGGGTTTTTTGCCAACCCCCCCCCAAAAAAAAAACCCTGGAGTTCCACTCAGAGACTGACATGGAACATATTATAGGAAGAAGCAGAGGAGATAATCACAGCCATGACTGGGAAGAAAGAAAACAACTTGCTGGGGTGACAATTTGAATCACAACATTGTGCTACATAGTAAAAGAATTAAAAGCAAAACAAACAAGCAGGCATCACTCTTTTCAGTGTGAGGAACATTTGGTTCCAAGCTAGAGGCAGAAAAACCCACAGCAGAGAGAGAAGATCTGTAACATATTAAGAGGACTAAAATGTCTTTATTGACTCCTACACTGAAATGACAGACAAGAACATAGTTGGTGTACAAACAGCGAAACGCCCTTAATCCTTGCCTCCTGAAACAGTCAAACCTGGCAAGGTGGCAGACATGGCCTTGAACTTCCCCAAGGAAAGAAAATTTCCTCACCCGACAGCGGAGGGAAAGAAAACCATAGATATTAGCCTGCTAAAACTCAGAGAAAACGATGGAAAACTTAAACAAGAACGGAGACTAACTAATTAAATCTAAAGGTATCCTGGAAGACGTCAGCACGATGAAGCCACAGTAGCGGAAAAAGCAAAATCATATACTGAGAAATGCCACTGATTCTCCTGGTAGGGTTCTTACACGGAGACCCTTAGGCTAGATCTGAGAGACGCCACCATTTATCACTTTGGGTTTTGACCCATGCTCTTGTTTAATGTATTGAGGACATGACTGAAGTGGCAAATCAGTTGGAGGTTAATCATTCATGGAGCTGGCCGTTGAGTGGAAATGTACCTGCTCACTTATTTATGCACTTTTGGACAAATCTAGTCGTACATATTTAAAGTGTACGGTGCGATGATTTGATTTACATGTACATTGCAGACTGATTACCCACATCAAGATAATCGACCCATCTATCCTCTCACATGATTAGATTTGTGTGTGGGGGTCTATGTGGTGAGAATGCTTAAGATCAACTCGCAGCAACTTTCAAGTATATAATATCGTATTATTGACTCTAGGCACCACATTGTACATTCCATCTTCAGAACTTATTCTTCCTTTAATTGAAAATAAGTACTCTTTGAACTGCATTACCCCATGTCCCTTCTCCCCCAGCCTCTGGCAACCACTGTTTTATTATTTTATTCTACAAAATTAGCTTATTTTTTTTTTGGTGGCACCCATAGCATGCAGAAATTCCCAGGCCCACACCACAGCCCTGATCCAAGCCACAGAACTGACACTGCCAGGTCCTTAACCCACTGAGCCACCAGGGAACTCAAAATCAACTCTTTTTTTTTTTAGATTCCCCATATAAATGATAACATACAGTATTTGTCTTACTCTGGCTTATTAAATATAGCTTAGTGTCCTAACTTTTTCACAAACGGTGGGATTTCCTTCTTTTATGGCTGAATAATATTCCACTGTATGTGTGTTCGCATTTTCTTTAACCATTCATACATCAAAGGATATTTAGATTATTTCCATATCTCGGCTATTGTGAATAAAGTTGCAGTGAACATGGGTACACAGATATCTCCAGATACTGATTTTGGTTTGTTCAGATATGTACCCGGGAGTGAGCTTGCTAGGTCACAGGATAGTTCAACTTGTAATTTTTTCAGAACTCACCCTACCATTTTCAAGAATGACTGTGCCAGTTTACATTCCCACCAACAGTACATGAGAGTTTCCTCTTCCCACAGCCGCACATTTGTTAGCTTTGGTCTTGGTGATAATAGCCATCTGAAGAGGTGTGAGGTCATATCTCATTGTGGTTTTGATTTGCATTTCCCTGATGATTAGGGAGGTTGAGCACCTTTTGTATACTTCTTGGCCATCTGTATGTCAGCGGAAATCTATGAAGGGTCTCCCACGTTCTAGGCGTTATGTCAAGTTCTGGGACCGCAGAGACGACCACGAACGGCAGTTTCTTCTACAGAGTCCACGGCATCGTGTGGAGAAGTTTGTGTATACAAACAGCTACTATGATCCTATATGGAAGTATTACAAAATGCATTGAGTGTTTCATGATTATGGGACAGGAGAATCACTTTTGGGGGGTGAAAATCTAAGGGAAATGATCCTAGAGGAGCTCATTAAGTCTGGAGTCGTACTTGAGGCTCCTCTGGTGAGCAAGTGTGGACTGAAACAGTATCGAAAGAGAAGGGAGTCAGCTAGTCTAGAGTAAACAATTGGGAATCAAATATTCCTTTGAAAGACTCAAAACAAATGGCTTTACAGGGCATTTGCAGAAAGCATGTCGAGGCCGTTTTAAAACTTAAATTCAATTTCAAAAAGAAAATCTTGGTTGAATTCAAAATGGTTATTTTTGAGACGAATCCTTATATTCCACTGCTGCAGCCCCCTTGACGTGAGTGTGAATGAGCGCTGTGGAGTGCGTGTTAGGTGTGTCGTGTGTGTGTGTGTGTGTGTTACTACGTGTGTTTGTAAGAACATTTGTGTGCTTCTAGAAATAAGGATCACACAGTCTCGCCCAAGGATCTGAGACCACGTTTCACCCTACGGAAAAAATGTTACTTGGTTGTGAGCTTCCATCGTCATGGCTTTCCAAATGAGAATGAATTAAAACTCATCAAAATAAGGATCCATGCCTGAGGGTGGCCCCTAGAGCAGGCAAGCAAGAGCTGAAGCTTTCTGATGCAGACCCAGCCTGCAGACCAGGTTCCGTGGACGGACGAGGCTGTGTGCCTGGCATTGGAGAAGCGTTTGAAATCGAGGCAGGAAAAGACGGTGGATGAGATTCACGCTCTGCCGGAGAGCACATCTCCGTAATATGACCCCCGAGAGGCTATTTCTTTCTGCTCGAAGCCTCAGGACAAGACAAATGGCCCTTCCGGCCTGCTGAGAACAGTCAAGGGAGCCGCAAAAAGAGCGCAGAGATCTGAGCATCAGGGTGTGGCTGTCAGGGTCCCGAGGCCAGGCTACTCGGTGTGGACTCTGGTTGGGCAGGCTGCAGGGCCAGGGGCTGCTCTGTGGGGCCAGGCTCTCACCAGCCCCCCCAAAACACACACACACACAAAAACCCTAAGAGAAGTGAGGATGGATCCGGAGAGAATTAGGAATGTGATGAGTGAAGTCATTGGCCTGTGGCCCAGGGCAGAATCCCTCAGAGGCTATAAAATTGGGAACCTTCCCTTGCAGTGCAACATAAATAAATAAATTAATTGATTTAATCTTTTTTTAAAAAAAGATGCAGGCTTCACTGCAGAGAGAATTGCTGTGCATGGTAGAAGCAGGACTGACACAGAACTACATGGCACTCACAGAAAGGCATTGCTCAGACAGGAGACAGTGTAGCGCCTTTTTTTCCCCCTTTATTCCTTTTCTTTTCTTTTGGAGCTGTAGCCACAAACCTACGCCACAGCCATGACAACACCAGATCCCAGCCAAATTTGTGACCTACACTGCAATTTATGGCAATGCTGGATCCTTAACCCACTGAGCGAGGTCAGGAATCGAATCTGCATCCTCACGGACACTATTTCAGGCTCTTAACCCACTGGGCCACAGCGGGAACTCCAGTATAGCACTTTCCCTGGAGAGGAGATCGTGTATTATCCTGAAAAAATTCAGATTTCCAGCCAATTCAAAAGGTGCCGAGAGCTTTGACTTCAAGACAGTAAGAACTAGAGAAGCACCCCAGAGGTGGCAACGCAAAATCAAGGCGCTGTCGTCAAAGAAGCAGGTCAGAGACTCAATACCCTGGTTCCCTGGACAAAAGGACTCCCTCCCTTAGTGAGGAGAGATGGGCTGTGGGACAGAGAAAGGGAAGGGAGGGAGACGAAGGAGCAAGAAAGGATGTAGGGATGAAAGTCACAAGTAATTAGCTGGCGGTATATACAAGGAATATAAGCTGGCATTATAAGAAAAAGTTTCCTGATTGAGGACAGTTGCAATCAGGGCACTTCGGGCACTTGTGCTCCCTAGGAGATGACCATGGAGATGGCACCTGGCTAGGATGCTACCCTTTTTTTTTTTTTTTGGCCACGCCCATGGCCTGCAGAACTTCCTGGACCAGGGGTCGAACCCACACCACAGCGGTGAACAAAGCCACAGGGCGATAATGCTTGATCCTCAACCTGCTGAGCCACCAGGAAACCCCTAGATGCCCCCTTTGATCTGAGGTTTTTAGTTCTTCATACAGAAGCCCTCAAACCTGATCCCAGCACTCACTGTATCTTGAAGTTACACTCAGTGCTTTACTCTCCCAGGATCTCAATTTCTTCTTCATGCAAAATGAAGGTCCAGGGTAACGATGAGGCTTCCACAGGCAAGGGGGTTACGTCAAGAGAAAAATTAAAATGTACAACCTTTATAAGGTTAGTATTTAAGGAAAACCTCTTTACCAGGATCAACATATACACTGATCAATTTCTTTTTTTTAAATCTCTTTAGGGCTGTATCCTTGGCATATGGAGGTTCCCAGCCTAGGAGTCGAATCGGAGCTGCAGGTGCCGGCCACAGCTACAGCCGCAGCAACGCCAGATCCGAGCCGAGTCTGTGACCTACACCACAGCTCACAGCAACGCTGGATCCTTCACCCACTGAGCAAGGCCAGGGATTGAACCCGAGTCCTCACGGATCCTAGTTGCGTTGTTATTGCTGAGCCACAACGGGAACTCCAAACACTGATCAATTATAATCCGGGGAGTCCAAAACCATTTTATTTCCAGAACTCTGCTTGATTCGGTCCATTGTTTCCCATGTAGAGATTCTGATGTAAGAATCTCCTAATTTTTTTTAACAAATTTACTCTGAAGGTTGAGCACTGTTTGTTTTTTTTTCCGTTTCCAATCTGCAGTTCACTTAAGACTCCTCGTTACCTTTAGTCATGCAGCGAATTAAGTAGGGAGAAGAGTCTCCGAGCACGGCCACGGTGATGGGAGGGATAACAGAGTGAAAGACCCGAAAGACAGCTTCAGTTAAGGCAGGAACCTCAGGATTTCCCAGATCTGTCAGCCTCACAATGTGGTGTCTCAGTAAAGCCTGAGTCACGACTCCTTTTCAATTACTGCACAAAAGAAAGAAAATCATACGTGACAGTAGACCATGAACACCCAGAGCTGCTAAATCCACAAAAAAAGAAAGGACAGGAGTTGTGCACTTTATCAGTAATAACGGAAAGTGCACCTCGATGTTTGAAAGCTGGATGTGAGGTTTTGTTCTGTGTGTGTGTGTAAGAGAGACAGAAGGAGAAAGCAAGCAGAGGACAGGGGACAAGAGAAAAGAGAGAAAAGAATAAAGAGCGGAGAGATACAGAACTGAAAACCATCCATTCTGGTGACACCCATAGAACACGCCTTGTTACTAGTGCTCTCTGTGTCATCCTGCTAATTCACTGGAAAATGACAGTAAGGCCAACAACGTTATAATCACTATTATGTGAACAGAGACAAATGAGTGGACACTGGACTTTGGGTGAATTTAATCATGAGACAATCGGGTGTTGGCCTATCCGACAAGGAGAAAAAAGTGCTGGAAGAATTCTGTGTTCACGGTCTGCAAACTATGAAGCAATTCGTTTTCCTTTCGAAGGACTGAGTATCTAATTCGGGCAAACTGAGTTACACAAGCAAGAGTTCCCATTTCTACGACAACACCTAGTACAAAGCAGGTGCTCGATAAAAATGCCCTTTATTTTATGAGGTTCTCAGCCTGATTCTTCCCCACCTGGGGGGAAGGCTCGTGTCCAGGCAACATGCTCAGTGCTTCCTTGCTTTACCCATTCTTTTTTTAGCATCCAACTTAAAAATCACCCAAGGGCCGACTTGCTTCTCCCAAACCAGGAGCGACAGAGCTTGTGTTGTTTAGATGAAAAGAAATGTGAAAAGGGTCTTATTCAGGCCCCGGGAAAAATCCCCGCGAAGCCCCTCAAATCTTGAGAGCAGAATGTCCCTCCAGCCCTGGGCTGTCCCCTGGGGCCAGAGAGGAGCGCTTTCCTCTTGACCTCTAAGTTTCTCCCAGGGATTTTCTCTCTCTGCTCCGGGCGTCTGACGGCCAGGTCCCCTGGTGAAAACACGCAAATCGCTCAGTCACTGGCTGTACTTTCTTTTCACTTACCGCTTTACTCTTTTTTTGACAACTTCTTTTTTTTTTTTTTGCCTTATCTAGGGCCAGACCCGCGGCATATGGAGGTTCCCAGGCTAGGGGTCTAACAGGAGCTGTAGCTGCCGGCCTACGCCAGAGCCACAGCAACGCAGGATCCGAGCCGCGTCTGCGACCTACACCACAGCTCATGGCAACGCCGGATCCTTAACCCACTGAGCAAGGCCAGGGATTGAACCCGCAACCTCATGGTTCTTAGTCGGATTCGTTAACCACTGAGCCACAACGGGAACTCCCTTTTTTGACAACTTCTAACTCAATTGACTCTTGGCTGAAAAGTTAAAGAATCCATATGGGAGGGTTGAATACTCAATTGTAGGAAAAACAAAAAACTTGAAATTCTTGATTATCAATTTGAGGTCTGGCAATGTGTATTCTCCACACTCTTCAAGTCTACAACCCAGCGCAGGAATAGGGAGCTTAATACTCAGTCGTAGATGTGGACAAGGTTAGGGTCATGATGAACGGACAGTGGACGAGAGGAACCTACACATGGGAAGAAAGAGCAGTGACGGGATCTTAGAAACGGTGAGAGGGTAACCTGAAGAAAAGCCAGCTGTAATATTCTTCTAAAGGAAGGCCTTTTTCTTTTTGTCTTTTTAGGGCCACACTTGCGGCGTATAGAGGTTCCCAGGCTAGGGGTCGAATTGGAGCTATAGCTGCCGGTCTACACCCCGGCTCACAGCAACGCTGGATCCTTAACCCACTGAGAGAGATCAGGGATTGAACCCATGTCTTCATGGATACCAGTCAGGTTTGTCACTACTGAGCCATAATGGGAACGCCTAAAGGAAGGACTTTCTATGAATAAGAATGGTGGGAAAAGTCACAAAGAAGGGTGAGATTTGACAACATAAAAAAAATTAAAACAGGAGTTCCCGTCGTGGCGCAACGGAAACGAATCCAACTAGGAACCATGAGGTTGTGGGTTCGATCCCTGGACTTGTTCAGTGGGTTGAGGATCCGGCATTGCTGTGAGCTCTGGTGTAGGTTGCAGACGCGGCTTGGATCTGGCATTGCTGTGGCTGTGGCATAGGCAGGCACCTACAGTTCCGATTAGACCCCTAGCTGGGAACTTCCATATGCTGCGAGTGCAGCCTTAATAGGACAAAAGACAATAAATAAATAAATAAATAAATAAATAAATAAATAAATAAATATCATTAAAAAATCAAGAAGCAAACTGTAGACTGTAAAACTGTAACAACATGACAAGCAGTCATTATCAATTTCCTGAATATATAAAGCATGCTAAAACATGGAGCTATATCTAGTCACTTGTGATGGAACATGATGGAGGATTATGTGAGAAAAAGAATGTATATATAAATATATGTGTGACCAAGTCACTTTGCTGTATTAGAAATTGACAGAACACTATAAACCAACTATAATGGAAAAAAAATTAAAATCATTACAAAAAGAAAAATCAATTTTAACGAGTAACTCTAAGAGAGGCCCAAGTGTGTGTGTGTGTGTGTGTGTGTGTGTGTAACTATCATTAGTTGGTATCACAGAATTCAGAATGGAAGTTATTTTATACATTAATATATTAACAGACCTTTAGTGTTTTCACTTTGTCACTTCTCCTATTTGTTTTCATGGCTTCTGCCCTCCCTTCACGTCACCTACATCCCCTATTCCTGCCTCATTCTCATGAATGGCTTTGCCTCACACATTACAGAGGATTGAAGGATTCAGAAGAAAACTGTCATTCCCTTTCATCATCATTCAGCTCCCCGCCTGTGGATCCAGCAGGTCTGGTTTGTCTCCTGGTCCAAGATCAGAAATGTGTCAAAGGATGTGCCACCGAGGACAGGGTGCTCCTGCCCCGGTCAGAGGTCAGTTCCAGCCCTTCTCAGCTTCACAGGAGTGTAACTCCCACAACTGACTCCTCTTTGTTTTAAAATCAGCTTCCCATAGCACAGAATCTCATGATTTAATTTTTTTGACTAACAAAAATCCTTTTACTACTATCTTCTGAAAACACTCATCGCTTATCTTTTAGGACACCAGACTAAAAGTCCTGGTTTTCCTCTACCACCATCTCCTGTTTCTTCCTCTTCTGTTTAGCCTCTACATGTTGTCAGAATACCCCAGGCCAAATCTCTGAACCTCTTCTCTGTCTAACCTTCTCCTGGATGACCTCATCCAGTCTTGTGGCTTCAAAGACCATCTGCTGTGAGTTGAATTGTGTTTCTCCCAAACATACTGAAGTTCTAACCCCAGATCCTAAGAATATGACCTTATTTGGAAATACACCTTTATAGATGCAATCAAGGTAAGAGGAGATCATTAGGATGGACCTTAATCCTATCAGAGAAAAATTTGGACACCAAAAAAGGGCAGGGAGAAGAGTGCCATGTGATGACAGAGGCAGGGATTGGACTTATACAGCTGCAAGCTAAGGAATGCCAAGATTGCTGGTGACACCGGAAGCTAAGGGAGAGGCACAAAACAGATGACTCTGGAGCCTTGAGAGAGCTTGTTCTGTCAACACCTTGATCTTTGACTTCAAGTCTCCATAATTGTAAGGCAATAAATTTCTGTTGTGTTGCGGAGTGGATAAAGATGTGGTACATATACACAATGGAATATTACTCAGTCATTAAAAGGAAAGAAATAACGGCATTTGCAGCAACATGGATGGATGTAGAAATTATCATGCTAAGTGAAGTCAGACAGACAGTGAGACACCAACATCAAATGCTATCACTTACAGGTGGAATCTAAAAAAAGGACACAGTGGACTTCTTTTCAGAACAGACACTGAGTCACAGACTTTGAAAAACTTATGGTTTCCAAATGAGACAGGTTGGCGGGTGGGTGGATGCACTGGGGATTTGGGGTGGAAATGCTATAAAATTTGGTTGTGATGCTCGTTGTACAACCATAAGTGTAATAAAATTCATTGAGTAATAAAAAATAAAAAAAATAAATTTCTGTTGTGTTAAGGCATCCACTGGTGGTAATTTGTTACTGTATCCTTATTAATACTATTAATTCCCAAATGTTACACCCGGCCCTGACCAACTCTGAAGACTGCACTGCTCAAATTCCTGGCTCATCAAATCGTGAAGAACTTTTAAAATTTCTTTACAAAGCCCAACTTTGTCAGCCAAGGGATGTGTCAAATGATGTTTCCATCAATTCCTGTTTGAGGAGGAAAATATGATGTATTTCTCTGTTACAGAGAAAACTTGTCTAATTACAACTATCTCACATAACTTATTACAAAACCTACTGATGCATTTATCTTGATTTCTGAGTTTGGGTCCCAAAACTTTGAAAATACGTGTTATATTTGAGACCATATCTCTCATTCAGAAAAAAATGTAAAATGTCGTTTCTAAGGAGTTCCCGTTGTGGTGCAGTGGAAACCAATGTACTAATAACATGACGATGTGGGTTTGATCCCTGGCATTGGTCGGTGGGTCCGGGATCTGGCCTTGTTGTGAGCTATGATGTAGGTCACAGATGCAGCTTGGATCCCATGTTGCTGTGGCTGTGGTATAGGCCAGTAGCTATAGCTCTGATTCAATCCCTAGCGTGCAAACTTCTGTATACTGCGGGTGCATCCCTAAAAAAGCAAAAATAAAATAAAAAATTAAATTAAAATAAAATAAATATCTCTTCCTTTAGGTTTCAGTAACTCCCAACTTCAGCCATGTTTCAAAATTTTTCTTCCTATTGCATTTAACAAAGGTGATAAAGAACCTAAGGAAAAACACCATGTTGCCTCTCTTTAGTCTGCTAGTTAGAAACATGCTTTAATTTATCAATACGTGTTGCACTGAACAATAACATGAACTGCCAACAGCGGATGATACATGCACATTAATTTTTATACACAGGATCTCAACGCTCATGATAGTTCTCATTATGCGCCCAAGATGATTTTCAAAAGCCACCAGAAAATACTTTACCCACACAGAGATAACAACTTACTTTTTAATAATAATGAAATTCATCTAACTATCTTAGTGACGTGTAAATTATACTAATGTGCCTTCACAGTGCCGTAACTTCGACCCAGTGCTCCACTGGGACTCTTTCTGCTTCACAGAGGGTCATTTACACATTTCTTTAAGGGACGATACGTAGGTTGAGTTTTCATCTTGTCTCTGAAAACAGAAAATAATGCATTCTTGGATTTCAGTGTTATTCTCTTTGGAGACTTTAAGTCCGCATTGGAAAACTGTGTGCGTTTGGTGTGGAGCAATTAAAACTGATTACTGAGTTCCAAGTTTAAGAGAACGCATGATCGTTTTTAGGTCTCTAACCAGTCGAATTAGTAAAGTAACTGATATTGTGTTAACAGATAGATTCAAACAACTGTCCAGGAGTTCCTGTCATGGCTCACTGGTTAAAGAACTGGATCCATGAGGACGAGGGTTTGATCTCTGGCCTCACTCAGTGGGTTAAGGATCCGTTATTGCCATGAGCTGTGATGTAGGTCGCAGACATGGCCTGGATCCTGCATTGCTGTGGCCATGGCGTAGCCCGCAGCTACAGCCCCGATTTGACCCCTAGGCTGCGAACCTCCACATGCCACAGGCGTGGCCCTAAAAAGACCCCCCCAAAAAATCGTCCAGCTCCACTCAGCTAGAAAATGATGTGACAAACCCAGTCCTGACTTCTAAACTAAATATTCTGAGTTAATTCAGCCTTCCTTCCAGTGACTTGAATTTGAATGTTTTCACCATTCTTGCTTCTCTTCTTTAAATACACCCCACGTAGTCTCCAGAAAGCATAATACCCAGAATCTAGTCCACGACTACAAGAAAGTTCTGACTAAGACAGATCTAGGTGGGGCCAGGACGTACGTTGTTGTAAGTATTATACCTCTTTCAGTGCAGCTTAAACGTAAATTGGCTTGTGCAATGGTCACCATGCATTTTGTCTGTAAGCATAAGATTTTAGCAAATGACTTGCTAACGTTCAATAGCCAAATTATATCAGAATCTTCTAGGTATCTACCTCATGCTAATCTTATTAGTTAGCTCTATCATTATTAAATACAGCAAATTAATTTTACACTTTGCTGGAAGTCATGCAAGATTCATTTTCTTATTTGTCTCACCCCAGAGGTCAACTGTATCATTACACATAAACTGTTCTCACTCGTCTTTCTAATGCAAGAAATGGTGTATGTTCTGCTGCTTGGGTTCATAGACAGGAGTGATCGGACAGAGGGTGATGTAAGTGACAGAGCATTTCAATAACTGAGTCAACAGTATAAAGGTTTTTGAGCAGAAAATAATGTCATGGTGTTTTGTTTTAGAAAGATGACTGGCAAAAACAAGACTTCTTGCTTTTCAGTCGCCGTGACCTTTTCCCTTAATCCGAAAGTCATCATCCTGCGTCAAAAGAGTAACATCATACTCAGACAAGAGCTATAGGAATAGTTTTATCAAATAATTCATTCTTTCACTGGCAAGCTGTTTTGGTAAGAAAGTAGTCGTTATTTCGCTTTTTCACAGAGGCCTTAAAAAGGGCAAGATTCCGGACTAATGTCTCACAAGTTAGAACCAATATCTACTGTCTCAGAGTAGTGACGGTGGAAATAACCTTAAAATAAAGTTCATGGCTTCACCGTATAGATATGCAAATTATCAAAATACAATAAGGGAGTCCTACAGGTGCTCTCATTGCATATTGAGTTCTAATAAATCTGTGCCATGACCGGAGAGCCACCCCAGCCCCAAAATTCACTCCAGAAAATCCATCTCAGGAAGTTGACCCCAGAGACAACTGCATTTACACTGGGATAGACACTGTGCTTTGAAATCTATAGGAAGATGACAGTGGGAAAAAACTCACTCCTTTAAAAAGCAAAGAATGAAAGCAACATGCTGCCAGTCATGCAAAATTCTCCTTCTGAGTGCAGCCTGACAGCATCATTGACCCAGGGTACATTGTCTGAAAACTCAATCTGACTGTCCTGTTCTGAAGGAACAGGAAACAGCGTGCCCTGTAGAATATCTCGATAGCATCAGCATGCAGAACACTGAGCCCATGTCTCCTGCTCACGTACACACCCTAGATGAAAAGGTGATCAAGGCAGGTGTTCTTTTGCATTCTCATCAACACCAAACTGGAGAATAATAAAGATAAACTTGTTGGCCATTGAATGTATACATGGTGGTGGGAGACACCCACCTGTTTTCACTGCAGTCAGGAGAAACGAAGTCACAAGGTACCTTTAGAATTTGCAAAGCACGGTATGTCCCCCACGCCACCCTCGCTCCATGGTTGCTCCTTCGTGGTTCTCTCCTCTAGTGCAAAAGAGAGTATGCAAAATCAGCATTTTGAGGGATAATTCCCATTCTTTCCTTGCCTAGTGAGGTCTTTGAACAGTAACTAGGCCTATTAAGCACAGCTAATGTTGGGAGAAATACTCACGAAGTGAGGATCCAAAGGAAAAAAGTAGAAAAGCAAAACCTCTACAAATTACCCACAAATCACCAGTAATTTTAAATAAGATGGTGCTGTCTATTTTACTTTTTTAAAGTGAAAGGTATACTTGCTCGGCTGCTTGAACTGAAGCAGAAATAGAGAAGTATCACTGGAGGCAAACCCAAAGCTTGACTGTGTAGACAACGGAATCCCCCTCACTTGTTGGCGTTATTGTAGTTCAGTCTTGGACATGACTGTGCTTTATGCATGCTAATGAAGGTGCTACATCCAGAACATGAAGAAAAATAATTAGCTAAGATGTGAGGCTATAAAGGAAAACAGAACAGAAAAACCAAAGGAGTATTTATATTGTACTTAGTTTCCTGGGGCTGCCATAACAAATTATGGTAGAAAGGTACAACGAACCCTTCAACAACACGGGTTTGAACTGCATGGGTTCATTTATACTAGGATTTTTTTTTTTACTAAATATGCACTACACTATCCATGGTTGGTTGTGGAGGGCCACTGTACACGGTGGAGGGCCCACTATAAAGTTACAAGCAGATTGTTGTGTACACTGTGGAGGGCCCACTATAAAGTTACATGCAGATTGCTGACTATGTGTGGATGGTTGGGGTTCATAACCCCCATACTGTTTAAGGACCAACTGTATCCTCTCAAGGTTCTGAAGGCTAGAAGTCTTAAATCAAGGTCTTGGGAGGGTCATGCTCTCTCAGAAGCCTCTAAGAGAGAAATTCTTCCTGGCCTCTTCTAGTTTCTGGTGCTTGCCAACAATCGTTGATGTTCCTTAAACTACAGATGCATTATACAATTTTGGCTTTCATTTTCACATGACCTTCTGCCATCTGTGTCCAAATTTCCCTCTTGTTATAATGATTTTAGTTTATCCAGTATTAACCCCATCTTAACTTCATTATATCTGCAAAGACCCAATTTCCAAATAAGGACAGGTTCTAGGAGTTAGAATTCAGCATATGTCTCAGGGGGACACCATCCAACCCATAACAGTATTCGTTCAAATCACTGACTCACACGAAAAGCCAGTTAGCAGTACTGATACAACTCTTGGGTACCGGAAGATGAGAGAGAAATGGGGAAGGAGGTATGTGGCCCATCGAGAACAACCATGTATGTATTTTTGTATCAGGACCATGGACAGTAGTTCATGGTCCTTCCACCACTTCCCAGTCCCACCCCAATATTAGTTGGCTTATACATATGGAAAGAAATGCCTTGCACAAAGCAAAGCTTATCAGAGAACAATTATACTGCTCATCTACTGTTTCCAAACTTCTATTCTGTAAATCAATTTATCTGACTACAATTTTGTCTGACAAGCTGTAAAGATTATAGTAGTGGGGAACAGTTTGCTGGCTTATAGAGCCCACTGTTACTCTTCTATAATCTTGGGTTTTACCTTCATTGTAAAGTGAACCTAAGTACGCAGCTTAGTGAGTGATGATACAGTGGGGAAAACATGGTTCTTATCGTTTAAACTTATTCAGAACTTGCTTGTTCCAGAAAATCAAGGAAATTGTTATACGATGCCTAAGCTATAAAACTTAAAACATTTATATGCCTTTTCTAAGATGAAGTATGTTAAAGCAATGTGTAAATACAAGTGGAGCGGGATCAATATGTTTTAAAGCCGGAGTGGGAGGATGAGAGTGGGAAACAGGAAGGGACGTGGGAAAGTGACCATATCAAAGGAGGTTAGGTGACAGAAGCCTTATGTATCTCTCCATGGAGCCTGGACTTTTTATTGAAGGTTAGGGGCTATGCAAGTGGCTTAGGCAGAGGAGTGCTCTGATCAAATCTGCATTTTATTGAGATGACCTGTTGATTTAGTAAAGGATGATCTAGAGGTTGATCAGAGGAGAGGCAGACAGAAACATTTAATATTTAATAAAAACGGGAGGAAGGAATCAATTTAAGAAATATTTAGGAGAGGGAATAAGTAGGTCCCAGTTACTGATTAGGTACAGGAGGTTACACTCCGACTTAAGTGACTTAAAATAGGAGTTGGTTTGGGGGGAGGGCAAAAAATAATGAGTTTGGTTGCTGATAGGTTAAATTTGAATTGCTTTTTAGCAGTTCAAATCTGTGTCCCTGGAGGCTGTGCTGCAAAAGCATTGCCCTCTTTCCTAAATCCCACATGTCAGTACCTCACACTCTTCTTTGGCTCTTAGATCATAAGCGCCATGAAGGTTATCTTCACAAGTCCAACCTTGGATTACTTAGAGCCTGAGAAAGTGCTTGCTTGCTAACATTTCTGGTGCCACCCCCAAATCCCTAACTGCTTTAGGTAGAGGGATTGAATTTATTTTTAACACTTGGTGGATTCTTATTGTCTTCAAGCGAAGCGGAATCCTAAGGTGTGCTTCCATCTAGGAAAAGGACTTCCTTCTTGGAACTTCAGACAAAGAGAAAGGATGAAGGAAAGGAGCATCCTATAGTTACTAAATTATTGATGCAATTTAAAGGCAAATTATCTTGATGCACTCCGCATGCATGTTGTGACCTGCGGGTTGCTGAGGTTCTTCTGAATGTCAGAGATTAGCAGGTCCCTGATGGAGGAGGGCAGAGTCTGGGGCCTCTCTAAGGAGGAGTTAGCGGCTTAAAATGACATCCTACCCATTATGAGGTTTAGCTATGACAATCACGTGTTGTCCTGAAAATGCCTATCCAGAGAACAGATACCTAACCAAGTCAAAGAGTAAAGGTTGCCATGACAAGACAGTACCTGTGTAAGTGGAGACCAGGCTTCCTGGCGATTCGTATTCCCACCCTTCTCATCTCCACATATTGGAGGGGATAATGGAAATTATAAGGAAGTAGAGGCCGTCTCTATTTGAGAGGTCCCCACTGTGAGGTAAGAGCAAAGCAAATAGAACCACCTTTCAAACATCTGGCTATTAGAACATACCATCAGGTTTTCTACCTTTATTTTAAATATGGAGAAACTGACCCAGAAAACCAAAATGAAATTCAAGTTAAAAAATTCAGAATCCAGTTCCTTTGGTTTACAGAGCAGATCCCTTTCTACTTTATTGTATTACTTCTTATGGCTTCTATTTTCTTGGATTTGGATCCAGGGCAGTATTAGTCGGAAGGACCTCATCTGGTTATTTCAACAAGAAATTACAGTCTATTTTAAGGAAGATCATTGAGATGAATCCTTAGTTTAGGGAACCCCTAGATGTTGACTTAACATTTTATTATTAAGCATCAATTTTCTAGATAATGAAGGATAAGCCCCACTTAAAAAATTTCACATTTTTCTTCCTTGATCATTTGTAATACATATTTTCATTCTTTTTTGTTGGATCTAAGACATTATTCTCTATGGAATACTTATCAGTTTATGAAGCTCTAACCCATACATGGCTTTCTTATCACTGGTATTGCACAAATAACTTCACTCTCAAGATATTCATGAGAACAAGAATACTTGAGCATTTAACTTGTCCCAAGTGATAGCGTTAGGACTTAAACTCCCATCTGTCATCCTCTGAGAAATTGCTGCTTCAATATGATAATCACTTTGCCTTTTTTTTTTTTTTTTTGCCTTTTGTCATTTTAAGGCTGCACTTGTGGCATGTGGAGGTTCCCAGGCTAGGGGTCTAATCGGAGCTGTAGCCGCCGGCCTTCGCCACAGCCACAGCAACGCGGGATCCGAGCCGTGTCAGCAGCCTACACCACAGCTCACGGCAACGCCGGATCCTTAACCCACTGTGCAAGGCCAGGGATCAAACCCGCAACCGCATGGTTCCTAGTCGGATTCGTTTCTGCTGAGCCACGACGGGAACTCCCACTTTGCTCTTTATTATCTCAGAACGTCAGTTATAATTCCACAGCATGTCAAGATGATCCAGGAATTGCTGAGAGATGCAGGGATGTTTATACCAGACTTTTGTGCTTTTCCATGTACTTACATGAGCTTTCAAAATAAATTTTTATTTATTGATTTTTTTTTTTTAGGGCCATACCTGTGGCATATGAAAGTTCCCAGGCTAGGGGTCGAATGGGAGCTACAGCCGCTGGCCTACACCACAGCCACAGAAATGTGGGCTCCTTAACCCACTGAGTGAAGCCAGGGATAAAACCCACTTCCTCATGGATACTAGTCAGGTTTGCTACCACTGAGCCACGACGGGAACTCCTTAAAATAAATTCGATACCTTCTTTCTTACCTTTGAGTTATTGCTGAAGGCTACCATCCATCACACTACCTGATTAATGCCACATCTTTCTACGGTCACTGTTCTATTTTCTGTTTCAAAGGCACTGTAAATAATATTACGGGCTGAACTGTAACCCCTCAAATCCATACACTGAAGTCCTAAGGCTTAGGGCCTCAGAACGTGACTACATTTGGAGGTAAGGTCTTTAAAGAGGTGATTAAATTAAATGAGGTCCGAAGGGTGGGTCCTCACCAAGTATGACTGGCGTTCTTATAAAAAGAGGAGATTTAGACACAGGTGTGCACCCCCACAGAGGAAACTGTGTATAGACAAAGGGAGAAGACTGCCATCAGAGCCAAGGGAAAAAACCCTCGGAATGAATGAAATCAACTCTGACCTTGGACTTCCCAGTTTCCAGAACCAAGCCAGCATACATTTGTTTTATTTTATTCATTTTCACTTAATCAGTCAGGGGTACTTGTTACGGCAGCCCCAGCCAACTACTCTAAGCAAGAAACAGAAAACTGTTTTTAAAATGGTCCGTGAACTACCCATAAATAGATCTTGAAGGGAGCTTGCCTCTGAGTCACGTTCCTGGGTTTAGTGCATGAACATTGTGGTACCGATTCTAGCTCGAGGTGATGTCTTTGGTTAATAGTGTGAATCCAGGTTATGTTCTTGAGTGGGAGGGGTTACAGGAAAGGTGGATTTCAGATAGGTATGGCTGTAGCTCCCCAAACGGGGAATTATAAAATGTATACTAAGGAGTTCTTTAAATAAAAAGATTTTTTTTATCTTAGCTAGGACATTATTTTGATATGTTCCCCTACTCCATTTAAAGCATAATTTAATATCCCAAACCTTAATCTACCCATCCTCTTTCAAGGACGTCCCAGCTAGATATGGTACATATACAGATTTTATTTTTCTTACCCTTCTCCCAGGCTGTAAAGGTAGTTGCAGGCATCATATATTCCTCACGCCTGAGGCTTCAATGAACGTTGAAAAGAAATCTTTGGAAGTTCAAAAATGCTGACTTCACTTGCCTGTGAGTTTGCTTTTCCTTTCCACCCCAGGACGGCTTCAGTAATCTGGATGGAAATCAGAACCCTCTATCTAGAGAGGGAAGCAGAAAACGTTTTTCTATAGTAGTAATGCAGACCATCAGATAGGCCCTAGCAGACAGGAAAGCCCATATGGATCTCAAAAATAGCACCTATCTGTCTGTGAGCTGCTAAAAAAAAAAAAAAAAAAATGGATTTTAGGCTTTGGAACACAGCCCTGGAAGCAAAATCTGACTTAGGTTTCTGGAAAAGCTATAGAGGAGCTCCTCAGAGAATTACAAAAACATGTACCTTTTGCATTCCAAGAATAATAACCCGGCACAGGAGGACACTCAGGGCCAAGTTTCACATTTGAAACAAGCAGCACACATGGACTTGAGGGTTGAACTTTGGCTCTTTCCAGGTTGAGTGCTGGTAAAACATCATTCCTCGGGTTCAAGGGGCAGTCCTTACAAAAGCCTCTTGACAAGACACCCCAGGCACACAAACATCTGTTCAGGACACACAAATTAAGCATGAATGAATAAATAATGTAGTTTAAGTGATTTATCTCTATTTGTCTAGCTTCCTATATCGATAGACATAAATACATTATTTATGGAATTTAAAATCAAGGGGAAAACTCTAAGAAAACATGTTGGTTGGATTTGACTAAGTCGAAGGCATTATTTGGGGGACATAGATAACCCCGTGATGTTTTATCAGAAATGAATTGCCATCATAGTCCTATTCCTGGCAATTAAAAAAAAATATTACTTTTTATATCTGTTTTGAAAAGGACATGTGGTTTTTAAAAAAAAAAGAGTGTTCAAAATATGGTTCCAAGTCATTTGCAAAAATCCAAACTTCCTTCAGTTTTCTTATCTCTCACCTCCATATACAGAAATAGGAAGCACCATATCTGTTTTATGAAGTGCAAAGATCGCTGAGGATAAAATATCAGAATTTGCATGTTATGCCTAACAATTCAAAGTTTTTTTGACATGGCAGACAGCCAGGTAAAAAATTCTTTGGCCATTTCACCATGCCATGGAAAAGTAGGATGAAGTATGATTTTCTTATCTTTTCTTTCTTTTTGACTGTGGCAGAGGCATGTGGAAGTTTCCAAGCCAGGGACGGAACCTGCACCACAGCACTGACCCACGCTGCTGCAGTGACCACACCAGATCCTTAACCCATGGCGCCAGATGGGAATTCCAAGGACAAAATATCATTTTCTAGTAAAGTAATATGTGAGGTTTAGAAGACACCATTAAATGAAAATTTGCAAAAGAAAATCTCATGTCTCCTATGTGGTAATAAAGTGTATGAGGAGCTATAGCAAGGCAGAGTATAATAAAGTTCTTGCATTTATTTATTTATTTGTTTTGCTTTTTAGGGCCACACCTGTGGCATATGGAGGTACCCAGGCTAGGGGTCTAATCAAAGCTACAGCTGCCGGCCTACACCACAGCCACAGCAACTTGGGATCCCAGTCGTGTCTGCCACCTATACCACAGCTCACGGTAACGCCAGATCCTTAACCCACCGAGTGAGGCCAGGGATCGAACCTGCAGCCTCACGGTTCCTAGTCGGATTCGTTTCCTCTGCGCCATGACCGGAACTCCAGTTCTTGCTTTTAAAAACTTCGTAGTCAGGTATTAAAAAGTGAAATCCAACTTTCACTGCATGCTGCATACAAGAAATTCAGTTTAAATATAAAAACAAAAATCAGGTGAAAAGCGGAAGATGGCAAAAGATATACTGAGATAACACTAATCAAAAGAAAGGTTGAGTGACTGTGCTGATATGAGACCAAGCAGATTTCTGAGTAAAGAATACTACCATGATAAGGAAGATCACTTCTTAATGATAAAGGGGTTAATTAATCAAGGAGATGCAATAACCTCATCTATCTATTAACAGATCTTTAAAATATATGAATAAGAACTACAGAGAGAAAAGGCAAATACATAATTATAGCTGGAGATTTCAAAAGTTCTCTCCCAGTAATTTATAAAAGCAAGTAGGAAGAAACTCAGTAAGGATGCAGGGCCCTGAACACCTTCAACTGACTACCAAATTAACACCTATTGAACATTCCATCCAAAAACAGCAGAATGTATATTATTTTCAAACTCATTAAATATAGATAATAGAACATATTCTGGGCTATAACCTTTAAAGGATATGAAAGCATACAGAATATATTTTCAGACTGAAGTGAAATCAAACTAGAAATTAAAAATAGAAACATCCGCAATCATTTTAAAGTTAAGCAGCACTGCTAAGTAAGCTCATGGGTCAATGAAGAATTCATAAGGGAAAAGAGAAACTCATTTGAACTGAACGAGGATGAAAACACAATATATCAGAATATAGGAAACACAACTAAAGCAGTGCCTAAGGGAAATTTGTGGCATAGTCTACTTATATTAGGAAAGAAGAAAGGTCTTAAATCAATGATCTAAGCTTCCACCAAATAATTAATAAAGTCAGAATATTTAAAGGTATTTTTATACGTTAAAAGTCTTTATCGAGATATGACTTACAAGTATTCTGTACTAACCTTAAGTATACAGCTCAATGAATGTTTTACATAAGAAAGCACTCATGTAAAAGCTTTCAAGATCAAGAGATTAAACATTGTCAACTCCTTGTGCACCTAACTAGCCAATAACCTTCCCCCTAGATAGCTACACATACAGAAATGTAATCATTACAAAGTCAGAACATTTAAACATCAGTTTCAACAGATTTATACCCTCATTTCATCATGTGGCTAAATTCTCCATTGTCATTAGGTATGACTGAAATGTTTTCTTCAAAGTGAACACACTACTTAATATCTTATGGAGTCATTTGTTACCCGTAATTCAAAGACCCAGCCACCAAAACATTAATCATTTCAAAAACACATCCTCATTTAGGCCACTTGCTCTAAGAAACTTAGGAGCTAGTGAGACCTAGGTTCAAATAATGTCCCTGACACTTAATTATTAATTAATTTCCCGAGCCTTGGTCTTTCACCTACCTCGTAGGGTTGCTATGAAAATAGAATTAACTCACATGTATACGATGCAGAGTGCTTTGTACACAGAGCTGTTACTAGTACTAATATAAATCCTATTTTTAAGGAACTGCTGATCCGCCGGTGGGATTTTTGTTGCTTCTCCCACCAGCAGGCTCTTACAGAGCACCGGTGCAGCGAGGCTACGGTCAGGCCATTGGTGTCAGGAACCTGGCACTTGCTCAGGCTGAATAACATGATCTTAGAAGCAGAAGCCGAGCCCTCTCTGTCCAAATTCCAATAGTCCGGTGGATCAAAATTCCTTCATGTGGCCCTGGGCTCTTTGCAATGACTGTTGAACCTCATTATAGAATAAATCTCCAAAGCATGCAAGAACAGCCTCTTTTACTTTCTAACAGGCTCTGCTGAGACTGTGGCCCAGGGCATCTCTGTCAACATGGAACATTGGTTGAGCAAGGGGTTGTCCGTAATGTGTTTGGACAGAAAGCCTGAGTTAGCTTACCGTGGGATTACTTACAATACATCAAAATCTATGTGGTCTTCACTTTGAAATAAATAATGAGGCCAGGGAAGGTATTACGAATGCATCTCATTTTTTTATTTATTCATTTTTCTTTTCTTTTTTGGGCCGCACCTGAGGCATATGGAAGTTTCCATGCTGGGGGTCAAATTGGAGCTGCAGCTGCCAGCCACAGCAACGTGGGATCCAAGCTGCGTCTGTGACCCACATCACGTCTCACAGCAACGCTGATTCCTTAACCCACTGAGCGAGGCCAGGGATCGAACCTGCATCCTCATGGATACTAGTTGGGCTCGTCTCCACTGCGCCGTGATGGGAATACCTGCATCTCATTTTAAACTAATAACATCCATGTAGACCCAATTCAAAGTCGACAGGTGAGGGAAGAGCAGATAATTCCTAAGGATGGTTTAAAAAAGCTTTATATATTATTCCTAGGGAGACTTGTTCTTATTGGATCTTATTTTCTCCTATGCCCACTCTAAATGCTTCTACTAGAAAAAAACAAAAAAAAGCTGTTGCAATTTGTAAATAGAGCAACCAAATTTCACTTCTTTAGCATCAGTCTACACCAGACTTAGAGGAACACGGTGCTGGCAATGTCTTGACTCGTGCATTCGCAACATGGTCTCAAGAGGCCCAACTGGCTGAAGGGTGACCGGACACTTAAAGGAGAAACACCTGTGAGTTCATGACCTTCATATAATACGACAAATCAGCTTGGCAAAGGCCCCTTTTTCACACAAAATTTTTTTTTTCTTTTCAGAGACTCACCTGCGGCACACGGAATTTCCCAGGCCAGTGTTCGAATCAGAGCTGCAGCTGCCAGTCTACACCACAGCCAGAACAACGGAGGAGCTGAGCCGCATCTGTGACCTACACTGAAGCTCGAAGCAACACCAGGTCCTTAACCCACTGAGTGAGGCCAGGGATCAAAACTGCATCCTCATGGATACCAGTCTGGTTCTTAACCCATGGAGCCACAGCAGGAACCCCATTACACAGAACGTAAACCTGGTGGGCTGCTATTAATAAAATTCTGTTCTACACGCTGAAGGAATATATATATGAAGGCATAGTTTCTGTGCTTAAGAAGCACAGATAGTTTAGCCCAAGAGACTAAACATGCAGACATAAAAAAACTGAACTCACAATACAGGGCAGTTCCTAGTAAACCCTAAACTAGCAGTCAGGGACAATATGCGTTGTGGATATTATAAAGAGGAAAGAGAACTCTGAGTTGAAAAAAAAATCCCCAAATATCAAGGCCAGAGTTGGATTTTTAATATGGGAAGTGAGAGAGGATTAAGGTGAGTATTCAGAAGCAAGTAGCAGGTTTAACAAAGGCAAAGGATGGAAATGAACTTGCCAAAACTATATCGCATACATTCCATGAACTTGCATGAATTCCCAGTGCTTTGTATATATTGCATTTGTTTGCACATATTTCAAGCTCCTTTTTTTACATTCCATTCTTAATATGTCTTTTAATTAATGTATTTTATCTATATCCAGATTCATTAGGATAGGGACTTGAAGCAGCTAGCATGTTATCATTTTATTTCATACTCATAGCAACACTGTGTAAAACTTTTGCTCTCCAGTTTGTACAGATTAAGAAAGATTGGATTTTCCCGTCATGGCACAGAGGAAATGAATCCGACTAGCATCCATGAGGATGTGGGTTCGATTCCTGGCCTCGCTCAGTGGGTTAAGGATCCAGCATTGCCATGAGCTGTGGTGTAGGTCACAGACATGGCTCGGATCCCACGTTGCTGTGGCTGTGGCATAGGCCAGTGGCTACAGTTCTGATTGGACCCCTAGCCTGGGAACCTCCATATGCTGTGGGTACAGCCCTAAAAGACAAAGAGACCAAAAAAAAAAAAAAAAGGCAAGATTGAGTTCTTTGTTCTGGGTCACACAGAGCTGAGGTTAGAAACTGGATCTGAAGGTAAACTGGGTCTGTGAAAAGTAAGACATGCTTCTCTATTTTTTTTTTTTTAACTTCTTCTCTCATGTCTCCACAATCCTATGCTTGAAATGGAAGCCAAGGTACAGATGAAATTTGGGCGGGTGAGAAACCATAGTGAACACCCAGGGTGGCACCAGGTTGTGGAGGATCTTGAAAGACAAGTAGAACAGTTGTCCTGTAAATGCAGGGAAGCAGACATCATTATGGGCCCTCAATAAAAGGGACAGGAAGGAAGTATGTTAGAAAGATGGTGGATGTATACTTGGGAAGCTATGAAAGTGAATAGTTGGGAGGCAGATGTAAGAGTCAGAAAGTTATGCAAAGGCTGCCGCTGTTGCTGCTGCTGATGATAATATCCAATGCTGATAACACTGTCAATGTGACAGGACTATTCTAAGTGTTTACATGTATCAATTCATTTAATTTTCTAACACATCTATGAGATGGATACCCTTAGTATCTCCATCTGACAGATAAGGAAACAAAGCCACAGGAGATGATATGACTTATTTGAGGTTACACAAAAGAGTAGAGCTCGAATCCAAAGCTCTGTGTTCTTATCTCACCCTAGCCATTGTCTATTAAAGGCCTGGCCAAGGTGATGGCAGTGGAAAGAAAAGGAGAAGATAAACATAAGAGGCATTATCAAGAAGAACTATACAGTTTAGTGGCCGGTTGGATAAATAGCTGAAAAAAAATTGTGAAAAGTTAAAGATAATGCTGTGGTTTGGCACATTGATTTCCCATGGATGCAATTAGGCAAGTCAAAAAAAAAAAGGAGGAGTTCCTGTTCTGGCTCAGCAGATTAAGAATCCAACTAGTATGGATGTGGATTCGATCCCTGGCCTCACTCGGTGGGTTAAGGATCCGGCATTGCTGCAAGCTGAGGCATAGGCTGATTCGACCTCCAGCCTGGGAACCTCCATATTCCACAGATGCGGCCCTAAAAAGAAAAAAAAAAGATTATAGATAAATAATTATATATATATGCATATTTACATATATATTTATGAAGAAAAGGAGGCAGTATTGTGAGCAAAGATGGTGAGTTCAGTTTTGTTGGGGTTACAGCAATAAAGAACGGTATCCAAATGGAACTATTCAGAAAGCTGTTGGAAACAAAAACGTTAGCTCATAAAACAAGTGGGAATAGTGGGGGAGGAAGCAAAGTCAGAGATGGTTATGGATTTGGGGATGCTGAGACTGTGGGCTGTTTGACTGAGATCCCAGGGAGAAAGCATGAAACAGAACAACAAACGGCCAGGGTTTAAAACTCGGAAAGAACCCACACGGAGGGATTCCTGTCATGGCTCTGTGGTAATGAACCTGACCAGTATCCATGAGGACACGGATTCGATCCCTGGCCCTGCTCAGTGGGTTAAGGATCCAGCGTTGCCACGAGCTGTGGTGTAGGTGGCAGATGCAGCTCGGATCCTGTGTTGCAGGCTGGCCAGCAGCTATAATTCTGATTAGACCCCAAGCCTGGGAACTTCCATTTGCTGCAGGTGCAGCCCTAAAAAGATAAAAATTTCTTAAAAAAGGGGGACCCATGGGGAAACACGTAGAACCAGAGGAGAAAGAATTACCAGAATCAACTTCCCACCGACAGGAGTGTGTTTCACAACAAAGGATGTGATCAAATGTCAGAACCGGCAAAGAGGAAGAGACAGCGGAAAATGCATTAGATGTGTTAACGTGTGTGTTACTAAAGGCTTCCCAATTAACATTTTCTGTAGAGTGGTGGAATCTGAAGTCACGTGACGGGGGATTACAGAAGTGAGGGGCAGGGAAGAAACAGACATCGCAGAATGATAATGAACGATGGTTCTATTGTGCATCACGTTGTACAATAGCAGAGCACCTGGTCACCATGGCAGGTGGGTAGGAGCATAAATATGGGTATTTTCTGGGGTACACACAGGATAAAAGATATTTCTAGGGAATTCCCGTCATGGCTTAGCGTGTTAAAAACCCAGCACAGTGTCCATGAGGATGCGGGTTCAAACCCTGATCTTGCTCAGTGGGTTAAGGATCGGGCGTTGCCGCAAGCTGCTGCTTAGCGCGTGCAGCTGCAGCTCAAATCCGATGTTGCCTTGGCTGTGGCGCAGACCTCAGCTGCAGCTCCAATTTGACCCCCAGCCCAGGAAATTCCATATGCCACAGGTGTGGCTGTAAAATAAAAATAAATTTTAAAAACAGGTAATTCTAAAGATAACTGGCTACTACCACCAAGCTAACAGAGGCCCCAGCTCCATTCGCTGCTCTTAAGTTAGGCTGGTAATGAGATTCACGCCACCACTGAGCGCCCCACAGGGCGGCAGGGATGGAGGATACTTCAAGAGCCTTGAGCACCTATTGCATTTCCTTTCCCCGATCTCAGCCTGCCTACTGACTGAGCCCATTTTATCCCATGAATCCAGCTACCACCCATAATTATCCAACTCTCGGATCTCCTGTCCTTAGATCCGGGCACCCGTTTCCACCTGCTTAGCCAACATCTCAAACTGGATGCTCCATCAGCACCTATTCAAGATGTCCAAGGCTGGACTAGCCACTTTACCTTGAACACTACTCCCCTGAACCTCACACTATTTCTCTTATCAAATGGAACGATAGCTACCCAATAACCCAAAGCAGGAAGCTTCCCATCACTCACCTCCAATTATCACATGTCCTGTGACTTGGATATCCTGTGCCTGCTGTGTGTCTCCACAGCTACTGCTTTGGTCCCAGCATTGATCATGCTTTGCCCACATCTCTTCAATTAGTCATTCAGTTCTTACGCACATACACATTGAGAACTTACTATGTTGGGCACTCTGCTATGAGTTAGACATACAGGGAAGAAAAAAAAAAATTCCTGACATCATGGAGCTTACATTCTAGTGAGGAGGCAGTTCCTTAACAAATTAATATAAAATATTGAGTAGTCACACTAAGTGAAGTACGTCGGAAAGAGAAAGACAAACACCATATGATAACACTTAGATCTGGAATCTAGAATATGGCACAAAGGGACCCGCCTACGAAACAGAAACAGATCACAGCCATGGAGAGCAGACCTGCAGCTGCGGGGAGTGGGGGGTGGGGGAGGAGTTGGATGGATGGGGAGCTGGCGGTTGGGAGATGCAAAGTATTACATTTAGAATGGATAAGCAATGAGGTCTTACTCTACGGCATAAGGAATTACGTCCAATCTCTTGGGTTAGAACATGACGGAAGGTAGTTTGAAAAGAAAGAATGTGTCTATATGTATGACTGGGTCACTTGGCTGTACGGCAGAAATTGAAGGACCACTGTGAATCAACTATAATAAAAGTATTTTAAAAATAAAAGCAAAAAGGAGTTACCTTGGTGACTCAGTGGTAATGAACCCAACTATTATCCACGAGGGTGAAGATTTGATCCCTGGGCTTGTTAAGTGGGTTAAGGATCCGAGATTGCTGCGAGCTGTGGTGTAGATCACAGAGGAGGCTCGGATCCCGCGTTGCTGTGGCTGTGGTGTAGGCTGGCAGCTACAGCTCCGATTCGACCTCTAGCCCGGAAACTTCTATATGCTGTGGGTGCAGACCTAAAAAGAGAGTAATAATAATAATAATAACAAAAATAATAATAATAACAAAAATACAGAGTAGTAATTGGTGCTTAAAAGACAAAACTAAAAAGAGGGGTACGGGAGAAAATTCATGACCAGGAAAAGTCTGGAGCCCAAATAAAATGAAGAAAACACCATGTTACTGACTAGTGGGAAAGCAACACAACCAGAAGGTAAAGAGTGTGGTGGCTCTGAGGCAGGAGACCGCTGAGAGTGTTCAAGGTGAACATGAAGGTCACTGTGGAGAGAGGAGTGGGTGAGGGGAGAAAGGTTGGAGAGAACTTGGAGGACAGCCAGGGGCCACATCGTGTGCAGCCTTGGGCCATGACAAGGAATTAGAATTTTATTCTAAGCATGAAGTTAAGCCCCAAGACTTCATCGAATGAGGTCCTGCTCTATAGCAAGGGGAACGCTAGCCAATCAATTGCGATAGAACATGATGGAAGATAATATGAGGAACAGAATGTGTACGTATGACTGGGTCACTTTGCTTTGCAGCAGAAATCGACACAACATTGTAAATCAACTGCAATAAAAATGTTTTCAAAACCTCAAAAAGGGAGAAAAGTTTCTAAGTTCCTTCTTAGTTCCCCATCTACCCTAAATTGCCGTGTTTCATTACACACAGAATCTGTTGCAACTGGAGCTCGTTTTTACATGTGGTGTTGCTTTGACAGTCACCATCTTGAAGGGGGTGTGTACGGAAAGGGCAGATTTCACTGAGTTAACACAAATGAGCCAAAGAGGTTTCTCTTAAGTAAGCACGCTTGGTAGGAAAAAAGTGAACGGCAGTTCCTCCAGAGTCAGAGACACTGCCTTTGTAAACGTTGTCCCCGACCAGGGACACATTTCATCTTAATCACATTTCACGCCTAATACTCTAAGAATTTTTTCTTTAACAAGGGAGCTTGGCACTGCAGACAGACTCCCTGGTGCGATTTCCAGAGCTCCTCGGCTTTAGCCAAACCAAAGTCGCTCTGATGTGTGGGTTACTTTCCTTACTGAATTAAAACAGGACTTTATAAGGGATGGGTAGAGGCAGATTGTGCAAGAAATGTAAAGCAAAGAAAGAGTTGGAACCCGTCAAAATAAGAATACTAAGTGGGGGAGTTCCCTGGTGGTCTGGTGGGTGTGGCTCCATTGGCTGCTCTGACGCAGGGTTCAGGCTCCTGCCTGGAACTTCTGTATGCTGCAGGTGCAGCCAAAAAAAAAAAAGTTAAAAAAAAAAAAGTAAGTGGGAACCGTTAATCCACGTGGCAGAATTGCTGAGCCAAGTAGCAGTAGTGGTTGAGAAAGAAGTGAAGCAAAATGACAATAACTATGTAACACAGAGGTATCAATAATATTGACTTTACTGGGTTGCTCCGAGAATGATGAAGTTTTTGATGAAGTTTTTGAAAGCATATTAAACATTCTAAAGGACTAGACAGATGTTTAGAGGTATTCTAAGAGCACTGTCATTTACAAAATTCTCTGATGCAGTCTATATATTTCAAAAGGGAGCAAGGCATAAGCGTGGTCAGAGCTGTGCAGTGAGCAGACCTGGGTGAAACCAACTATAATGGAAAAAAATAAAAAATCATTAAAAAAAAAAAGGAAGGCCTGGGTTAATTTGGAGCAGCTACATACACACTTTGAGTCTGTCTCTTCACGTGTAAAATGAGACTTGAAATCAACGTAAAACTTAGATTTTATGCCATTTCTGTGTAATATTTTTATACCCAGCTTAAGAGGAAAGGGTCCCCAGGTAACAATGTGTTTGGCTATAAGAAAGAGAATCCTTGAGTAACAGAGACATATAGATAGAGGGCAAGATTTAATATGAGGCTTTTCTCTCTTTATTATGCATTTTTTATTAAAGTATCATGGATTTACAATGTTGTACCGATTTCTGCTGTACAACAAAATGACCCAGTCATACGAATCTATGCTTTCTTTTCCTCCTACTGTCTTCCGTCATGTGCTATCCCAAGAGATTGGATCTAGTTCCCTGTGCTGTGCAGTAGGACCTCATTGCTTATCCAACCTAAATGTCATGGTTTGATACTTTTCCTACAGAACAGGAAACTGGGAGGTCAGCCATACTTGGAGTCAACCCGTTTGTTCATAAGCCCTTCCTTTCAGACTTTTCAGTCTCACTCGGGCATTCTTAGCACATTGGGTTTTGTCCTCTGCTTATCACCTTATAGTCACAACGTCTCTGTCATACTTTAGTTGCATTCAGGGAAGGGGGAGGGAGGCAATGGGGTTGAGATGTGGCACCAGCTGTGTCTGTGCCATTATACCAGACAAGTAAAGGTTTTCTAGAATCCTCCACCCCACCTCAGCAGATGCTTACATCTCATTGGATACGTTTATCTCTGCTCACATCTGCTTGCTACATGGCACATCTCTGGTGGCAAAACTGGCTGGAAAATACACATTTAGCTTTTAAAGACTACAGTAGAGGTAGAGAAAGAGAACGAGATTGGTAACTCAACACAATCTGCTGCAGAAAAGCAGGAACTATCAGCATTTTACGGTCAGTGAAGTCTCAACAGTGTTGGATGACTCACCTAAATCCACTGAGTAAAGCTAGAAATAGAACTTGCTTTGGGGACCACAATAAGCTGAAAATAGTACATGGCCTGATTTGAAATATGACTTTAGTTTTGACTTAAGTGAATTAACTTTAATTAAATTTAACTTAAATTAATCTGGGATAGTGCCTGGCCCTTGGCATATGCTGAATAAATATTTCTTGATCGCTTGAGTGGCTACCAACCAACCTCTAAATTTGACATTACCTTTCTTTCCTTGATGAGCTTTTTTTTTTTTTCCCCATTTTGGAGATGCACATGCTAGAATCCTTTTCCAGCCGAGGCTCTGGGTGTAAGAACACTGTGTGCTCTGCAATATATACTAATAATTCTTTTAAATTCATGGATCTCTTAAATTATGTAGAAGGCAAAATGTAGAGTTCCAAAAAAGTGACAATGATACCAGCTTTTAGACTAATATATTTTTAATGTATTAGTCTTTTAAATCATGTAGAAAATAAAGAGTAGAGTTATAAATCATTGCTACAGTTTTACTAGCTTTTATAATTGCTTAGTTACTTATTTTTATGGCTGCACTTGTGGCATATGGAAGTTCCCAGGCTAGGGGTCTAGGCGGAGCTGCATCTGCTGGCCTATGCCACAGCCACAGCAATGCCAGACCCGAGCCACGACTGTGACCTACAGGCCGGATATTTTAACCCACTGAGCGAGGCCAGGGATCAAATCCATGTCTTCATGGATACTAGTCAGATTCTTAATGGGCTGAGCCACAATTGGAACTCCTAAGTTGCTCATGTATTTATTTCACTGAGATCTTTATTTCCAACTTACAGACAGCAGATGGTGGAATTTCTCAGCCCCCATGACCACATAAGCCAGTTCCTTTAATAAATCTCCTCTTATTATAACTATAATCTATGTATCCTGTCAGTCCTGCTTCTCCAAAGAACCTGGACTAAAATACCCACCCTGACTCCCACAGGCTGTGTCCTAACTGCCCCTGGAACCACCTGCACAGCTGCCTGCCATGGGGCTGGTGTTTGGGGAAGAATAGTGGCTACTGTGCTAGGGGCTAAAATAGACTGAAATTAACACAACGTAGCATCCAAGTCTTCCCCGGAAGTTCCAAGCCTTCAATAAACTCCAGAGCTTCAAAACACTTACATCAGATTCTGCCAGTACAATTGTGGTCTAGTTGGGTAGACAAATTCCTCATTCTTCCTTCTCTGCCATCTTCTTAGGATCCCAGGAATCATGATTCTTACAACTTTGGAGTCCAGATCTCCTTGCCAACCTTCCTGCATTTCTTTCTTCCTTCCTTTCTTTCTCTCTCTCTTTCTTCCTTTTTCTTTCTTCCTTCCTTCCATCCATCCTTCCTTCCTTTCTTTGTTGCTTTTTAGGGTCGTACCCTTGGCATATGGAAGCTCCCAGGCTAGGGGGTTGAATCAGAGCTACAGCTGCCAGCCTACACCACAGCCACAGCAACACGGGATCTGATCCAAGTCTGCAACCTACACCACAGCTCAAGGCAACGCTGGATCCTTAACCCACTGGGCAAGGCCTGGGATCGAATCCATGTCCTCATGGAGCGTAGTCGTGTTCATTAACTGCTGAGCCATGAAGGGAACTCCTTTCCCACATTACTTTTCTGGGAAACGAAAGTCCTACTTTTTAGAAAAGGTGATTGAGAGACAAAGTGAATTAAGGTTAGCCACCCAGAGAAGATCTTCAAAATCTTCCATTAAAATATCTAACTTTTATTCCTCATTAATAGAAAAATTTGTTGAGTATTCTTCAAGAGGCAATTGCAGTTTACATTAATCACTGGCATATTAAGAGCCTGGCCCTGAGAAAAAACACCTGCAGGGAAAATAAAGTAAAATAAAATAAAATGGAAACATGCTTGTATATTCTATCAAATATAAAACCATTGTGAGGAACAGTTTTTATTTTATTTTACTATTTTATTTTATTTTATTTATTTTATTTTATTTGTCTTTTTGTCTTTTGGGGACTGCATCTGCGGCATATGGAGATTCCCAGGCTAGGGGTCTAATCAGAGCTATAGCCACCGGCCTATACCACAGCCACAGCAATGCCAGATCCGAGCTGTGTCTGCGGCCTACACCACAGCTCATGGCAACACCAGATCCTTAACCCACTGAGCGAGGCCAGGGATCAAACCTGCAACTTCATGGCTCCTAGTCGGATTTGTTTCCACTGCGCTATGACAGGAACTCCAGGATTGGTTTTTACAACATTCACTTTAAAACCTGACCACACTCACATAAATGTTTTGCTCCAGTTGGGTATAATAAGTATATATACTGGCTGTGAACACTGTTACAGAAGAAACACTCAAACTGCCAATAGTCATAAAAGCATGACCCTTAGGAGTTCCCTTGTGGCACAGTGGGTTAAGGATTCAGCAGCTGTCACTGCAGGAGCTAGGGTCACTGCTGTGGCTTGGGTTCAATCCCTGACCCAGGAATTTCCGCATGCTGCAGGTGCAGGCAAAAAAAAAAAAAAGTCCCTCTTCACTGAAATAGTCACTGTGGTCTTCTCTTTAAATATTTAATTGGGGACTTCTTGTACAAAACAGAATGGTTTTGATTATGTCATTAAAAAAAATGAATCTTTATTGTGTAGAAAATCACACCTATTGTTTACCATGGTGGACTGACAGCCCAAGTGCTCTGAGTCCCCTAGATCTGGTCATTCAGTCTCTGCTGACGTCTGGTTCTCTTCACTTCCTCAAGTACTGGGTCACTTGAACATCTGTCATTGCTATGGATTAATCTCTTGTTTTTGTGATTTATATTTGGGAGTGAAATTTTATAAACTCTCCTAATTGTAAGCTCTTCAAGGCTAAGAACTATGACTTCCACTTCCTGCATAAATGTCCCCATGTTACCAAATAACAGTCTACATAAAAGATGGTGTTGACCAAATTACTCATCTGGGGGATGAAATTAGATAGCAGTTTGTTGCATCTATGAAAATAATCTTTATTCCGGCTTCTGGACGATAATTCATTACAACTTTCCTGCGTTTTATTTCCTCCTTCTTTCTGATGCCCTAAATCAAGCATCTATAATTAAAAGTTTAATAAGGAAAAAGAAAGATATTCCGAATGACAGGAGCATATAGAGGAATGTAGATAAATGTATCTGAATAGCAGGCTAATATTTATTTTGTTTTTATCGGGTGATTTGCATCATTTCAACACAACTTTGGCTCAGTCTGATTAACATGCTCAGGTCCCCTTTTCCCTTCACTCTTAAGAAACAGGTGTTGTAAAACAGAGACACCTAGCTAGTTTCCTTAAGGGACATATAAGAAAATATTTATTGGAGTCCTAATGGTCCATTTGGCTTGCCTTCAAGTCCATGCATTCTCCCTTTATATTCTTGCTTTTTCTTATCCCTCCAAACCAGTTGCTTCATTCATCCTGGAAACTAATGCATTCACCTACGGAAACTAATGTCATAGTGTTGTGCTCATGTTTGCAAGTCAGCTTTGAGATGGTTCATAAAAGGTACCACCACAAGTTCAACATATTTTATTACCAGGCAACACAAACAAAAATTATTCAAAGGGTCAGAAAGATTGTAATATAAATGCATTAATAAGCTCAACAATAGGGAAAAAGAGACTCTATGGATGGACAAATCTACTATATTCAGGGTTCATTGAGAGTCTCACATTCAGTTTTAAAAAGGAATTTGGGTATTGAAAACAAGCAGGAAGTCACATTTTTGGCAAATGTGAAGAAATTTGAATCCTTAACAGTGGTCAAAATTCTGCATTAACAAAAGCTGAGTGGGCTCTAAGCTTGGCAAATGTGATTTCAGCCCCTTTCAAAGAGGAGAAAGAAATGTTTAAAAGGCTAAAAAGCAAAAGCATCTTGGACATTAAATAGTTTTTTTTTCCCTAAATAAAGACTCTGATGAGTTATGTGTAAAGCAATCAGAAACACATGGATTAAGCTTTACTTAAAACAAACATAGGTTTAAATATGGAGAGAAAGCCATAAGCAAAGTTTGTTAAGAGCTTCTTTCAGTCCCAAATATTTGCAAAAAGGGTTGATTTTTCCAGCACATCATATTTTTTTTGACTCTAGTTTGATGGTAACGTTTGCTAGAAATTGCCATTTACCTAGTATTTCTCAGTCCCCAATTCAGCTACCATTTGCTCTTTGCTGATCATCTTCCCCAACTTGTTCTTTAAGTCACGTGAGCAAAAGCAGACTCAGAGCAGCAGATCGGCAGCTCTATGCTTTTGAATTTGAGGCATGTTCTGTGCCTCAGTCGTACCTATAAACAATACCAGGCGCATCTTCTAGGCATTGTTTCCAGAATGGCCATCTCACTATGCTTCTGATGCCTCTCCAACCACTTTGGGTAAATTGGTTTCATGTGCCATTCACTCTAGAGTTGTGGAAGGCTGGTTTTTCTCTGGCAATGGGTGACATTTTCCTGGCCCAGCAATCACATGCCTAGGAGGTTTCTACTCTCGCATGAAGACAAAGTCTGGCCAAAGGAGCCTGGCTGACATGCTGGAGGCTCAAACCCTCCAGACATACAGAGCACAGACAGAGAGCAACTGGCGCCATGCTGCACATTCCCACCCATCTTCAACATTCCCAGCACATTAGGGTGAGTCAAAGGTCTTCCCTTTGTTTTCAGCAAGTGAAATTAGATCTCAAGCATATAAATGCTCAGTTAGAGCTCAGCTCACAGAGGAAATGGGGCGGGGGGGACTGGAATACAATTATCTAAGTTAAATATTGAAAGCAGTGACTCTCTAACTTGACTGTACTGAAATGGTCTAGGAGGCTTCAAAAATCCCCATGCCTGGGACTCATGCTCCAGAAATTCTGGCACAATTGTTCCTGCACGTAGCCTGGACATCTAAATATATATATATTTTCAATTCTTCAGCTGATTCTACTGTGCAACCAAAGGAGAGAACCTCTCATCTAAAGCTTCAGGGTCGATTATTATGATGAAGCCAAGTATTGGGATAGCATTGTGGTCCTCGAACTGAACCAAATATGAGAAAGACCCTGAGGTGTTTTTTTTGTTTGTTTTTTCCTGAGGTGGCTTTTAAACTACCAACACTAACGCCTACTCCTGGAGATTCTGTTTAGTTACCTAACATTAACTACAGTCTAAACTCTGTAGTAAGAAAGAGGTACACACACACATATTTTATTCTGATCTACATGAGTTCTAAGCTATTGGTCTAAGCTCTATTCTAAGTGGATAGATGATAGAAAGGTAGATAGATAGATAGAGATAGATGTTAGATATAGATAGACAGATGATAGAGAGATAGCGATAGAGATGTATTTATGTATTTGCAGCAAGCCCAGACGCTTGTAGTGAATGTCGCCAAAATGGCCCCCAGTGATCTTTGCTTCCTGACACAAAGGTGTAGTCTCCTCCCAAACTGGGTTAGGACCGATCTGTGTGACCAGTGGATACTGCAGGATTGGAGGTATATGAACTTAAGGCAAAGTCGTAAAATGCATTGCAAGTCCCACCTTGGTCTCTTGGGTCCTTTGCTTTGGAGGAAGTCGGACAGCATGCCATGTGGACTCTCAAGCAGTTTACAGAGACATCTCTTTGTGGAGATAAACGGAAGCTTCCTGCCATCAAGAAGCCCCATTTTATCATTCATGTGACCAAACCACCTTGAAAGTGGGTCATCCAGCCCTAATCAATCCATCAGATAACTACCACCCTGGCTTAGAGAAACCCTGAGCTGGAACTGCTGGACCAAGCTGCTCCTGCACTCCTACCCAGAAAAGCTATTAGAGAGCTTATGCCATGAGGGTTCTGGGTGATTTATTAGGCTGCATTAACATGATACCATTATTGCTCCTATTTCATAGTTGAAGAAACTAAATCATGGAGAAGTAACTTACTCAAGATTACTCGGCTTCAAAGAATATATATTTGGGAATTAACTTAGGTGATTTGTCCCAAAACCTGTGCTCTTAAACATAATGCAATAAAGACACTCATGCATGTTGTTAGGTAACACTTGATGGAGAAGAAGTTCCAATGGCAACAGGAAGCCAAAGAAAGCAGATTCATGCAAACATCTGACGTGTTGTGTATGCCTTGCCAATTGCTTCAAAATTATTAGACCATCAAAATGCTGTCTTTCCATAGTCATCCTACACTTTCTAATATTTCCTTTAGCACACAGTTTTGAAGGAGCTCTCAGAACATCACCCACTCCAGCCCTATGGACTTTTCTTTTTTTTTTTTTAATAATACCCCGAAACACAGATGATGGGAGTCCATGTTGTAGATGGATCAACAAACATGTCCTCACATCTAAAACTTTTTCTGCTTGAAACTAAACCTTCGTTTAGGTTTTTGCAGTCTTTGAGAGCTAAGCAGTTGTTTACATTTTTAGGAGATCCTTCCATGTGGTTTAGTAAAAGTCCAGATGTTTAAGAGGCAGAGAGACCTCTGCTCAGTCTTTACTGTGTGACTTTGGGCAAAGTATTGGATGCCCAGGTGCCGCTCTCAGGTAACGCTTTTTAAACTATCCTGGGATGGATCCTAGGTAGGAGTCTTCTTCAACCTCCTTGTATTCAACGTGCAGCCAGAATTGTAAACTGCTGGTGTAGTCTTTACTTTCGTGGTCTCAGTCTCCTTGCTTGTTAAGTCCAGGTAATACCACTGAGAGCCCTTGGCGGTCCTTGGATTAAGGGTAAACGGAAAAAAGTGCCACTTAACCACATAAACACGTCATTTCTGCTGGAGCACTATTTCATTTGAAAATTTAAAAAGTAACACTAAAAGGAAATGAGCTATCAAGCCATGAAAAGATATGGAGGAAAATTAAATGGCTGTTGCTAAGAAGGCAGGGTGAAAGCTTACAGACTGTATAATTCCAACTCCATGATGCTCTATAAAAGACGAAACTAAGGAGAGAGTTAAAAAGAATCTGTAGACACCAGGAGTTAGGAGGGAGAGAAGAAGATGCAGAGCACAGAGGATTTTTAGGGCAGTTGAAACTATTCTCTATGACCCTATAATGGTGGACCTATTTAATTATATATTTGTCGAAACTTAGAGAATGTACAACGCCAAGAGTATAAACTACGGGCTTTGGGGTTTTTTAAATTTTTATTTTGTTAAAGTCTAGTTGATTTACAATGCTGTGCCAATTTCTGCTGTGAACTTCGGACTTGGGATGATAATGACACATCACTGTAGGTTCATGAATTATAACCAATGTACCATTCTGGTGGAGGACACTGATAGCAGAAAGGCTGCGCAGGTAGGGCTGGGAATAGAAATATAAGAAATCGCTGTACCTTCTGCTCAGTTTTGCTGGAAACTTAAAACATCTCTTAAAAAGTAAAGTTTATTTGAGGGGGAAAAAAAAGCCGATGTATCAGAAAAGAGATTGTAAAGTCGCTTGAATTTTAAAGATGAAACTTTAGACTCAAGTGGGATGTTGACCTTCTAATTAGCTGCTCAGATTACACCCCCGATCATGAGGCAGCAATCTGCTTTTCTCTCCATTGGAGGTGCCTTAGTGGAGATATTTTATGCTCCAGTTCATTTGCATTTAAGGATCAGGAAAGGTATATTCATTTCCTAGGGGTGTCATTAAAAACTACTACAATTGGGGCTTAAAGCAACAGAAATCTATTGTCAGGAGTTCCCGTTGTGGTGCAGTGGAAACAAATCTGACCAGTATCCGTGAGGATGCAGGTTCCACCCTTGGCCTCGCTCAGTGGGTGGGAGATCTGGCCTTGCCGTGGGCTGTGGTGTAGGTCGAAGATGCAGCTCGGATCCTACATTGCTGTGGCTGTGGTGTAGGCCGGCAGCTGCAGCTCTGATTCAACACCTAGCCTAGGAACTTCCATATACCATGGGTGCAACCCTAAAACAAGCAAAACAAGAAAAAAGAAAAAAAAAGAAAGAAATCTTCTGTCTCACAGCTCTGGAGGCTAACGTCTATGATCACAGTGTAAACCAAGTCATGCTTTTCGAGGAGGCTGACTTACCTTCTCCGGCTTCCTGTAGCCTCAGGCTTTCCTTGGCTTGTGGTTGCAGAGCTCCAGTCTCTGCTTTCCTCTTCCCATGGCTTTCTTCCTGTCTCTTCAAATGGCTGTCTTCTTATAAGGACCCCAGTCATATTGAATTTGGAGCCCGATGTTCTCCGGTAAGGACCTCATCTTATCTAATTACATCTGCAACAATCCTAATTCCAAACAAAGTCACATTCCGAGGCACTAAGGGTTAAGACTTCAACATATCTTTTTTGTTTCCTGCAGGGGTTGGATGGGGATGGGAGTGGGGGGGGACAAGACACAATTCAAGACGAATGATCAGTGACCCATGATGTGCTCACAGATCCTGGTGCACTGAAGAGATGGGATAAAAGGTGTCTGTCCAGAGATGTCCTCAACTTCTTCCTGCTCTGGAATAATTGTTCTGTATAAATCTCGGGGGTAGTTAGCCCGGGTATTAAAAAGGCATCCAATTACTTTCATAAGAATGAGATCTCAAAATTGTAGGGCAATTAGACTAATATGTGTGTCCTCACTTTGTATCCTTGGCATCTTTGAATCCTCACTTTATTAGATAAGAATGTGGGACCGTATATCCACTTTAACTGCAAATCAAGAAAAGGACCTGTGCCTCTGATGCTCTCCCTTTAAAAACCTGAGGAATTAACACACATCGCCAGTTTCTCTGTCATGTTGCAGACTTTGCTTCTATACAGACAAACCCCTAGCAAACCTAAAAGCTTTCATATAGATGAAATTACCTTTGTAAATTAATATCTGATTTTTAAAAGTCTTTTTTTTTAGATTATTTGTGCATATTTTTAAATGTTACTTTTTATTTTATTTTTTTCATTATAGCTGGTTTACAGTATGCTGCCAATTTTCTACTGTACAGCAAGGTGACCCAGTTACACATACATGTATATGTTCTTTTTCTCACATTATCACACTCCATCATAAGTGACTAGATATAGTTTCCTGTGCTGTACAGCATAATCTCATTGCTTATCCATTCCAAAGGTAATAGTTTGCATCTATTAACCTCCAATTCCCAGTCCATCTCACTACCTCCCCCTCCCCCTTGGCAACCACAAGTCTGTTCTCCACATCCATGATTTTCTTTTCTGTAGAAAGGTTCCTTTGTGCCATATATTAGATTCCAGATATAAGTGATATCATACGGTATTTGTCTTTCTCTTTCTGACTTACTTCACTTAGTATGAGAGTTTCTAGTTCCATCCATATTTCTGCAAACGGCATTATTTTGTTCTTTTTTAGGGCTGAGTGGTATTGCACTGTGCATATATACTCCATCTTCTTAATCCATTCATCTGTCGTTGTACATTTAGGTTGTTTCCATGTCTTGGCTATTGTGAATAGTGCTGCAATGAACATGCGGGTGCATGTGTCTTTTTCAAGGAAAGTTTTGTCTGGATATATGCCCAAGAGTGGGATTGCTGGGTCATATGGTAGTTCTATGTATAGTTTTCTAAGGTACCTCTATACTGTTTTCCATAGTGGTTGTACCAATTTATATTTCCAACAACAGTGTCGGAGGGTTCCCTTTTCTCTAACTCTTTCCAGCGTTTGTTATTTGTGGACTTATTAATGATGGCCATTCTGGCTCCTGTGAGGTGATTTGCATTTCTCTAATAATCAGTGATGTAGTGGCTGCAGCTCTGAATCAGTCCCTAGCCGGGGAACCTCCACATGCCGTGAGTGTGGCCCTAAAAAGACAAAAAAAAAAAAATGCAACTGAAGTATTATATCTCTGTAAAACTTACTCCGATTTCCCCAGAATTTCCCCTAGAATGTGTGTGTGTGTGTGTGTGTGTGTGTGTGTGTGTGTTTTAAGTTGAACATTTTTGAGTGGGGCTAAGATGAAAAATCTTCCAGCAGTTCCTTTGATCCCCAGGCCAACTTCAAGGAGAAAACTATATTAAACCAGTTTGTGTTTAGATTTGTTATTTATTTCCACATTTATAAGTATAGTTGATTTGTCTGTTCTGTGTTAATTTTTGACCACTGCTATGAAAGAGGAGGCTTAAGCTCTTATATTCTTCCCTACCTTCCTAAAAACCTCTATTTTTTTAGATAAATTTTTTTCTGTGGTTCTTTTCGTTCATCTACTATTTTTATAACTTCAATGTTTGTAAAATCTCTAGTTTCAGTTCCATCAACTTTATGCAAATGGATCACGAAGCCCTGGTTTGTAAAATGAGGAAATTACGACTCCTATACCACCTCTCCTTTCCCTTTGCTCTCTATTTCTTTAATTCTTTCACAGAAACCATTACTTCTCCATTATCAAGCTTTACCATATTTGTATAGAAGTTGTATGTAAGTTTCTAGACTTTGTATAAGATATTTTGTCTTAATTAGAAACAAATAAAATAGAGTTCTGCTTCTAGTAATGGCATCTTAGGTAATTCATACCCAAAGAGTTAAACCCAGCATTTGGGGTTGCTTCTCCCTTAGGGATAAGTTCTAATTCAAGCATAGATCACTTAGAAGATGAGCTGGACTTTTCTTAAATAGTCTTAAGCTACAGGATAAAAATTAGAGTTCAAGACTTGCAAATTGGATAGGCCTGGTACACCACTGAGATTTTGACCTCGGACCCTGATGGGGTACACTATAAGAAAAACAGTGAACCAGAAATAGGATGAAACTGAAGCCCATTTCTAGAAACATCTCAATTCCCCAGAAGTAGATATTAATTCTCTCTAGAAAAATATAACATTATCTTAGACTTCAAATTAACTCTATAATCTCTCTCTTTCTCTCTCTTATTTTTAGGGCTGTACCCATGGCATATGGAAGTTCCCAGGCTAGGGGTTGCATCAGAGCTGCAGCTGCTGGCCTACACCACAGCCACAGAACACCAGATCCAAGCCATGCTTTGACCTACACTGTAGCTCATGGCAATGCTGGATCCTTAGCCCACTGAGCAGGGCCAGGGATCAAACACACATCCTCATAGATACTAGTCAGGTTCATTACTGCTGAGCCACAATTGGAACGCCTTCTATAATCTTGCATAAACAATGTCTAGCACTCAAGCAAAAATAACTAGGAATAAAGCAGATAAAAATTGATTTTAAGAAGAAGAAAGAAGAAGAAAAGGAGGAGGAGAAAGAGCAAGAGAAAGCAAAATATAAACAACATACAATATATACAGACCCACAGGAATTCAGAAATAGTTATCATACACAAACTTTAAAATAATCACGCTTAATATGGTCAAGGAACTAAAGGACAAGCTTGAGAATTTCAGCAGAGAAATGGAAACTATGAAAAGGAAAAAATCAATAAACAGTACATAGAACATGTTGAAAAATATCCTCTTGCAAAGAATTGCAAAATATTAATCATTATAAAACCTAGTGTGATTGGAGATAAAATAAATTCTATGCTTTTAAAGCTGTGCCACTCAAATAGAAAATGTTACAAGAACAATAATAAATGAAACCTTTTTCTTTCACTATATGTGAATTTTTCACTACACTTGAATTCCTCCAAACCATGCCAAATAGTTGTTTAGTTCATAATCATATTATAATTAGCCTGTAAAAATGTAAATTTTTCCTTTAGTTTCTGACTGTCATGCTTTTTGTTGTGTTTTTACTGAGGAATGAAATATAAACCACCTTAACCACAAGAATGAGAAAACCTAACTTTTAAATTACACTATTCAGTTAAATGTATAATATTTCAATTTAAATTTTTTTCTCAGAGGAACAGATATTCGTGTTCAAACTTGGACTCAAGTTTTCTTTTCCACATAATTATCTTCCAGTAATTCTTTGGGTCAGTGTATTCCCCCCCACCCAACTCCCTGTTCCTTTTTTGTATTCATCTCATTTTGCTACTTTATTCTCATAAAAATTTTACAGCAGTGGTGTACGGTAACTAATCATTCTAAGTCTGCATTTCTGAAAATGCAGAATGCCTGTTTCTAGGATCATCTTATTATTTACACTCTTCTGAAATTTAAACATAAGGTGTCTGAATTTGCTTTGCTTTGTTTTTTCTATTTATACAACTCAACACTTAATCTGAAGATTGATAATATTACAATTTTCCTTCTTTAATTCTTTCCCTCATTTTCTCTTTTTTCACTTGGGAATTCTTATTATACAGATGTTGGATGTATTAAATTCACTTTTCCAGTCTCATAATTTTTCATAATTTTCCATCACATTATATTTCTATTTCCTCTGGTCTTTCGCTAGATTTTTGCTTTTAACAACAGTATTTTATTTTTCTTTTTTTCCCCAGTACTTAATGAATTTTATTACAATTATAGGTGTACACAAATCATCACACCTCAATTTTTATAGCATTTCCATCCCAAACCCTCAGTGCATTCCCCTACCCCCCAGCTTGTCTCATTTGAAAACCCTAGGTTTTCCAAGTATTTTATTTTTCAAGGATGCTTTTATTTTCTGAATTCTCTTTTTGTCATAGCAATGTATTTATATTTTAAGAATGCAATGTTATTTCTAATCACTCTGAGAGTAAAATGCAAAGAATGAAATCCTTTTTATTTCTCTTCTATCATCTTTTATTCTATTTGTACTATTCATTATTTGCACTATTTATTTTTTTATCACTACTTACTTTCCTGCTGCTGGTTTTCATATATTTGTTGATCCTTAATTATTTGATTATATTTTGAACTAAGATTATATATTATTTACCACTAGAAAACATAAATTTTCTTTGCCATTGTTTGATTGATGTCTGCACCCTTTCAGTGTCTTATTCATTTTTTATAACCAATATGAATCAGATACACAGGCCACAGTTAATACTTAATAAATTAAAAATGAATGAAAGAAAGAAAGAAAAAGAGAAAGAGAGAGAGAAAGAAGGAAAGGAGTAGTTAGATAATTTCCCCACAAGTTTCCTAGGTGCACTAAGATATATGCTTTTAGAAAACTAATTGTACTTAGTTCCAGACTGACTTAAAACTGACCTTTGATTATTTTTTTTTATTATTGGAGGAGAAAAGTATAACTTAATTTAAATTATAATTATCTGTATTCTGTATTATCTTCTCAGCAGATATTTCACCTGCCCTAATAAAAGCTTGCATTAAAGAAATAAAGAGGTCTTGAGTTCTCATATTTCTGTTCCAAAGAGAAAATAATTTGGAAGTTGGTTTGCTAAGATTGGCATTTAAAAGGATCAACAGAAAACAGGAGTCTCAGGAATGCCTTGATATTATTTTTTTTTAAGTTAGAGATATGAAAAAAATTTAAGTGTAGTTTCAGCTTTTGATCTAATTTTCATACTGATTTTAGTGTAAAACTATTTCCAGATACACTAAGATATATCTAGGAAAATTCTACGGGTACAACTTCCTTATTTAAATAAATAATCTCCCCATCTACCCCCATTAAGAACAACTTTTAGAGGTTGTTCTTAACGGACACAAAGTCTCATGATTCACAAAATCTAGGTAAAGTATTTTTAACTTTGGCCAATAAGATCCTTTTCTCAACCTTTTAAAAGAATTTGTGAGGAGTTCCCTTCGTGGCTCAGTGGTTAACGAATCTGACTAAGAACCATGAGGTTGCGGGTTCGATCCCTGGCCTTGCTCAGTGGGTTAAGGATCCAGCATTGCCATGAGCTGTGGTGAAGGTTGCAGACGTGGCTCAGATCCCACGTTGCTGTGGCTGTGGCGAAGGCCAGCAGCTACAGCTCCTGTTAGACCCCTAGCCTGGGAACCTCCATATGCTGCGGGTGCGGCTCTACATAAAAGGCAAAAAAAAAAAGACAAAGAATTTGTAATCACAACTATTTCATTAGAGTTTTCAAAAATTGTGCTAAAAATATTGAAGCTGATTAAGAGTACATCGTTAAAGGAGGGGACTAATAGCAGAGGATATGAAAGAACAGAACCTGAAACACTTTTACTTTGGCCATAAAACATCCCTCTGTCCTGCCCCAGATAAAATATTACCTGCCCAGTAGTTGTTTCTAGAGCCAGTCTTGTTCCTTTCCACATACCCACGCTCTTCTGAGCTCAACACAGTAATTCTTTCTTTTTTTTTAAAGTTTAAGTGGTCTTTTTTTTCCATTTCTAGAAAAATCAACATTCTTCATTTTCATGCAGGATTTAGTTTCTTTTTTTTTCTTTCTTCCTTTTTTTTTTTATTTTTTAGCTTTTTAGAGCCACATCCTAGGCATATGGAAATTCCCAGGCTAGGGGTCAAATCGAAGCCATAGCTGCCGACCTACACCACAGCTCACAGCAATGCTGGATTCTTTAACCCACTGAGTGAGGCCAGGGATCGAACCTGTGTCATCATGGATACTAGTCAGGTTCGTTACCACTTTGCTGCATCAGGATCTCCTAGTTTCTTTTTAAAATGACACTGTAGTGGGAGTTCCCTGGGGCCTAGTGGCTAAGGATCCGGCATTGTAACTCCTATGGCATAGGTCGCAATTGTGGCTTCGATTCGATCCCTGACCCGGGAATTTCTGTATGCTACGAGTGTGGCCATTAAAAAAAAAAAAAAAGGGAAATGCTATAAACTCAGTCATAGAGATGGGTAGGCTTGTACAGCTAAAACGCATACAGTGAGAATAAATTTTAAAGAAAAGAAAGTTAACTAATCTTCCTAAAAATTTTTCTCATCATGTTAATTTTTGAAAAGTATAATTACTTCCTATTTTTCATGATGTGGTTCTCCTATCTCTCTCTCTCTCTCTCTCTCTCTCTCTCTCTCTCTTTCTCGCTCTTTTTTTTTTTTTTTGGTCTTTTTAGGGCTGTACCTGTGGCACATGGAGATTCCCAGGCTAGGGGTTGAATCTGAGCTACGGCCACAGCAACGCCAGATCTAAGCCACGTCTGCAGCCTATACCACAGCTCATGGCAATGCTGGATTCGTTTCCACTGAGCCACCACAGGATCTCCTAGGTTCTCATATCTTTTAGTCCAATATCTTAGAGTGTTCTTCATAGATACAATGAATTGTCACTACGTTTAATTACGATATAAGATGAAGGACACTTCCCTACAATAAAATAATCAGCTAATACCCATTGATGGCTTCTTCTGTGGCAGGGACTATTTTAAAAACTATATGTGTTTTTAACTACAGGGGTTCCCATCGTGGCTCAGTGGTAATGAACCTGACTAGTATCCATAAGGATGCTGGTTTGATCCCTGGCCTCACTCAGAGGGTTAAGGAGCCGGCATTGCTATGAATTGTGGTGTAGTTCGCAGATGCAGCTAGGATCCAATATTGCTGTGGTGTAAGCCGGCAGCTACAGCTCTGATTCGACCCCTGGGAACTTCCCTATGTCGTGTTGAGGCCCTAAAAAAAGACCCAAATACAGACATACATTTAGTTCTATGAAGTAAGTATTATTACTATCATCCTTATTATCATCCTTCTCCTCAGTTTGTATATGAGGAAACAGGCACAGGTAAAAAAAAAAAGAAAAAAAAAAAAAAACCTCTTGAAGGTCTATACTGGTAAGAACTGGGATTAAAATAACCTCCTGAAGTCCAGACTGGTAAGGCCTGGGATTCAATCCAATCTTACTCTATCAGGTTTGTTTTCTTAGTTGTTGCGCCAAACAGCTGCCACATCTGATTGCAATAAATATACAGCCAAAAAAGTTATGTAGCCAAAAAAGGTAGAGCCTCAAGCACAAGCTTTCCTTAAAAACAAAGCAAAATGCAAGTTGTAAGATTCTGAGTGATTGAATGATTCCTTCACTGCTAACATCTTTTAGAATTAAGCTAGAAAACAATCGCCAGTCACCAAAAGTTTAAGAATAGCTATGGGTTAAAAAAAAAAAAACACCGCTGAGAATGAGATAATTTTATCTCCCTACTTACTTCTGTAATGGAATTGAAAGAAAACACGTTACTTTTATACTAGTAATGAAATGCCTTACCCAGATGGGGGTTCTCCAGTTTTCGTCAGGATTATCTGGGGGTCAAGTACCAATTTACCACTAAAGATGATTCTGCCCAAGTGTCAAAGCCCATCCTCACTCAGCCACACCTTAGCTACTGATTCTCTTGTGTCCACTAGTCTCCAAAGGTGCCCCCACTCTGGTCATAAAAGTTTTGTGTGTGTGTGCTTGTTTGCTGCTAACATTGCTTTCTGTTTCTTTGTTTGATTGTTTCTCACTGGCCATGAACAGAATGGCCTCTTTTCAATGCTTTTGCCTTCAAACTTCAGCATGGAACCCATCTCAAAGGTCACATCAGGACATACATTCTCCAGAACATTCCCTCGTGCCTCAGATTTATGTATCTCTTACATTAAGTGTAGTGACTCTGAATCACTCAAGTTGGATCTTGTTGCTTATTGAAGTCACTTGCAGGAATCTTACTCTGGCAAGATGGAAAGCTCTTTGAGGGTCTGGAACAAGGCTCATTTCCTAATTAACAAAAGAGTAATTAGCACCAGGCTAAGTACACACTCTACAAATAACTGTAAACTGTTTGGAGTTCCTGTTGTGGTGCAGAAGAAACGAATCCAACTAGTACCCATGAAGGTGCGGGTTCGATCCTTGGCCACGCTCATTAGGTCGGGGATCTGGTGTTGCCATGAGCTGTGGTGTAGGCCAGCAGCTGCAGCTCCAATTCAACCCCTAGCCTGGGAACTTCCATATGCTGTGGGTACAGCCCTTAAAATAGGAAAAAAAAAAAGTAAACTTTCAAATTTTCTCCAAGAGGATGAAGCTGTGTGCTTATTGTGCATTAAATTTGCTTCCTTCTGCCTCATGTAAAATGTACAGGCAAAACAAAAGCTATCGAAACTCAATTACTTAAGAGAACAAATTCAGGGGGAAGCTTATCAATTCTAATAAAATGTTTAAAATAATTAATAGGAAGGAAAAACTATTTTTCTAACACGAAGCGAGTTTATAACATTTGGGTTCTAAGCAATACTTTATATTATGAAAAATGCTTGCAAGAAAAAGAAATCTATCAAAAATGGATATGAGTGGATTAGAGTAGATATTTTACTTTCAAAATAAGAGACCAAGAACAATTTTGCTCATCTATTTAATTTTAACAGAATCTTAGTCATGTTGTGTCACTGAATTTGGATTATTTAAGGGTCACTGGAATTTCATGCTAATAAAAATATGGCACATATGGCGTACAGAAAATGGAGGAGCTTTATGTTTACCAAATGTTGCAAAATGCAGTCCAAACTCTGAAATCCTTCTTGATTATTCCCATTGTATTAGAAGGAATCACACTAACTATTCTCAATAGTTTCAAAATGTTGTAACCATTATCCTTTAATGACACTGACCTAGAGTTTCAGAGGCTTTCATTTGCCTCCATTTGTTTCTTCTTATTCTGGTGATGGTGAGGTTGAAAATACTTAGGTGTAAACTGAATGAATGAAACGAAGATGCTAAATCATTACCAAGATTCTTGAAGATGTCCGTATGCAACTCTGTTCTTGCCCCATCAGATTTATCCTCCTCAATTCTAACTGTTCTGCAAATCGACGCCTGGTTTATCGTTTATGTTTCATTTTACTTTCACGATCTTCTGAGAGACAGGGGAAGCAACAAAAGCACTACTCTTCTGGGCTGATTTCTGATGAAACACAAGTATATAATTACACAGAAGCAGTGAGAACCCATCGGTCCATAATTTCTTCAAAGATATTGTTAGAGAACAGTTCAGACTCCACTTCTTTAATGAAAAATTTTCTCAGCATCATAGCCTGGGATCTTCTCTCCTCAATCGGAATCCCCACATCTCCAGCAAAGAGCTTGGGCAACAATTTTGTATTTAAAAATTAATTTTCTATCTACTTATGACTGATTCTTCAGTAAATGCGGTTCAGAGAAGGTGTGGGAAACGTCTTTAGTTTCCTGCTATATCAAAATGCTGAGTATCATACCTAATACACTGGACACAGAAAATAAATACAGTTGAGTAGAAGGTCACAAACAAGAGTTTTGTTTCAGCCAACAGACATTCCTGCAGATTGGCATGGAACTTGACACTTCCTTATTTGTATTATATGTTAAATATATTGGAGTGCTCTTATTTAAAGGAGTCATAGAAAGATTGGATCTTTGAGCTGGCATTAAAAAGCCATATAGTGTAGTTTCCAACCCACATAAACATACCCCTCAAGGATCTTTTTGAAAATGGGGATTGAGCTTCTGTTGAAACCTCCAGTAAAATAAAAATAGCTGTCACATCTGAGTCTGCAAAATACCTGTCCTCCTTTTGAATATTCCATAAAGCAAAGCATCACTTTAAATCTGCCTTTTAGAAAAGAATTTGAATTGTTCACACGTGTATTTGAATCCATCCTTTCTTGAACCACAGACCACCTTGTACTTGCTCATGTAAGTCTCCATCCAAGTGGGTTTTCCTGAAACACTGAGATAGTTCAAAAGTCCTTTCAACAATCAGAGATTTATAGTTGCCAGTTATTAGTGGGGGAATTAGCCAGCTCTAAGACAATATCCACAACAACCCCACCAAGGGCTCGCGGCCTCGAGAAGCAAAGGAACAATGTCCTCTCTTGGCAAGGAGTCTTGAGCAGCTTCATGGAGCCACAGGTAGAATGCAAATTTGGAAAATTGTGCCGCCAAAGTGCTTCAGCTGGAGAAAAATCTGTCGTAAGATGCTTATCAGACATCCTTTTATTGTCTCCGTAACAATGGAGAGCCGTTCCACAAGCACTCGTTTTGCATGCCATTCTGAGCAGAACAGAGGTTGCCAAATAATAATAAGAAGAAGAAGAATACAGGAGCACACAGTGGGAGGGTACCCAGCAGGAAGGTGATGTGGAAGCATCGGGGACAGGATGAAACTGGGTGGGGTGGGGGGCAGCAGTGATAAAGATGTTATCTAGTTTGCACCCACCTTACTTCCTCTATTTATCTTAAGCCATTTGAAATGGGATCTATTCTAAATGCGTTGTGTTAAGCACAGTGATTCACTCTGCAAGTTTTTTTTTTTTTTTTTTTTTAGTATAATTGTTTCGGCTAACAATTTGCTTACAGGAATCTTGTTCCAACCTTAATTACTTCATGACAACTTGTTAGGAAAGCTGAAAGAGGAAAAATAAAGCATGGAGAGGGTGTAAAAACAAAAAACAAACAAACAGAAAAACCCACTTCTCAAACCGGTTTTGGACTTGTTACTTTGGGGCTCGAGCTTCAAGACCTCTCTTCCCATTTTGTTCCAGTGCTGTTTGGGACTGGGTTCCCTCACAGCTCACTTAGCACGAGAAAGCTCTCGTTGCTTCTTGAGCAGCAACCCAGGGGTCCTCGGTAATCCTGACCAGTCAGCCAGCTTCACACATCACCCTCGCAAGGGAAGGACAGCCTCAGCCAGAATTCATAATTACAAAAGATACATGCACCCCAATCTTCACCGTGGCACAATTTACAATACCCAAGACATGGAAGCAACTTAATGTCCATCTACAGATGAATGGATTAAGAAGATGTAGTACATATATACAACAGAATATTACTCAGTCATGAAAAAGAGTGAAATAATGCCTTTTGCAGTAACATGGAAGAACTTAGGGATCATCATACTAACTGAAGTAAGTCAGAAAAAGACAAATATCATAAGCTACCACTTATGTGTAGAACCTAAAAAAAATGATGCAAATGAACTCATTTACAAAACAGAAACAGACCCATAGACTTTGAAAACAGACTTATGGTTGTCAAAGGGGAAAGGGGAGGGGTGGGGTGAATTATGGCTTTGGGAATGTCAAATGCACACTTTTGTATATGGGATGGATGGTCAGTGGGGACCTGCTGTGTCGCACAGGGAACTCTATTCGATGTTCTGTGATAAGCTGTGTGGGAATGGATATGGGTATATGTACGGTGGTGCGGCAGAAATTAACACAACATTGTAAACCAACTATACCTCAATAAAATTACAAAAAAAAAGGTTACAAGTAAGAAAAAAAAGCACTTTGGAATGGTACCTTATTGCCAATATCATCAATGTAGGTGCTGCAGGAACTTCGATCTTGCGCCATCTGTAGTAAAGGTTGTCACTTACTCTCAATGGTCCTAAGAATAGAAAGAAAGTCACACGTGGCTTCCAACTGAAGGATTTTTATTTTTAATCAGTTGGACCCATAGCATAGTTATTTATTTTATGGTGTTTTATGGAAGGAAATTATTAGATCCTTTCAAACAATGTTTCAAACAACGCTAGAGGCTGGACCCTGAAGTCCAAAGATGAATGAGTTGGTCCCATGCCTGAGTGGACTAATGGGTGTCCGTGAGGAAGAGCCAATTTCACTACAGTGGAGCTAGTGCTGAGATACCGGATTTTCTGGAAGAGAGCACGATATGGAGCCAGAGGTTGGACAGCTGCACCGAGGATGACTTCCTGTGCTGATGCCCCCCTCTTTCTCCATCCCTGAAGAGATGGAGTTAGGGGTGTCCAAAAGGAGATACAGCACCGTATTTTTTCTTAGCAGAACAACATTTCAGCTCTCGGCCCTCCCCTCTAGGTCAGCTGCTCACCATCCTTCTCAGAACTTCTCTCCTTCCTCTTGGGTCTCTGTCCCTGTGGATTCTCGTCTTCTCTCCCCATCAGAACCAAAGGGGCTGAGGGGAAATAAAACAACAAAAAGACAGTGTTCCATCCAGGTGACTTCAGGCAGCTCTGATTCGCGCCTTAGGAGGTAGCCAGCCAGAGGGCCAGCTAGCATTATCACCACGCGAGGATGCAACAAGAAGGTGGCAGTCCACACTCAGGAATCAGACTCTCATCAGACACGGGATCTGCCAGATCTTGGACCTCCCAGCCTCCAGAGCTATGAGAAGTAGATTCTGCTGTTTATAAGCCACTCAGTCCACGGTATTTTGCTCCAGCAGCCTGAGTTGACAATGACAGAGGCAGACAGGGAAATGGCGCATCAACGACAGTCATCGGCGTGGAGATCTGTGCAGACCGAGGTTCACACTGTCCCACTTCCAGGAGGCACTTGATGAACCCGGTCTCTTTTCCTGGAGGCCATGCAGTCCCATCTTTTCCGTGAGCATATACGTCCCTAGAAGGAAACCCTTGTCTCACCCCTGACTAGTCTCAGTAACCAAAGGTTAAGTAGGTAACTGTCTAGGAGGGTGAGATACACCTGGAAGCTCCCGTGTTGGCTTTAGGGGTACATGGAGCACTCCAGAAACTACCAGGAACTGAATCTAGCAGGACAGACAGACGCCTAAACGCGTAATGGCAATTTAACGCGTGATCTGTACTAGGACGCCCATCAGCCAAAGCTGCTGTGACCAAAACTTCTTAGAATTTTGTGGATTAACTTTATAGTAGCTGATTGATTATGTCCTCAAGCATCTTCTTTCCATTTTTTTTTTTTAAGTGTTGTGTGCTGAGAGACAATTTGGTCCTTGGCTTGGGGCACTGCTTGAAACAGGACACAAAACAAAATTATTGGATAGAAGTACTGGGTGGACCAAGCCAGACAATTAAATAATTGTGTTAGAACAGTGGCAGAGGGAAGCAAATGCAAGGGCGTGCCCACAAGCTCTGCTGGACTAAGAGAACTGATTTCAGGTCATGGAGGACTCCTAGAGATAAGCCACTGCCTGCCCTGCGGGTCCCCAAAATGCCCAAAGTGAGAAAAGATAACCCACTACTTAATTGTCATCCTTTGGTTTAGAAGGAAACAAACAGAAACAGAAGTGTCAGCCACGGGCACTATTCCGGGATTAGGTGCCGTTTCTTTATACTCCCCACACCCAGAGGCGAGTAGTCACACAGTCTAAGAGTGATTTCTCTGTGTCAAGCACTCTTTCAAACGTCTTTTACACATACCGTTACCTGGAAATCTCCTGAAAGATGGTGCCATGTTTATCACACCCATTTTACAGATGAGGAAAACTGAGGTCTAGCTATTTTAAGCCACTTGCCTGAGTACTTCCTCATAGCCAGGAGTGCGTACAACTAAAGACATGAGGGAGGTATTTCTGCACTGGCCCAGTTTCTTCCCTGGGGAATGATAAATCAGAACTGTTTGTTAGAAGTCCTTCCACAGACAGCTGGCAGTAACCAATGATGGTTTCCACCTTGAATTCACCTTTCAACCATTCCCCCTGGAGGTGGCCCTTTCTGAGGTGGCAGTGATTCTGCGATGCCAGGGGAATCTAGAAAATCACGCTCATTCCCACAGTATGGCTCCATCTCTGCTGGAGGACATGACCTTCTCTGCACCGTTTGAGGAAAACATGAGACGAACCGCTTCATTCAGAAAGGTGGTGGGCCACCTCAGTTTACACTCCAACGTCAGGCAAGGCTCAGCACCATTTTTTTTTCTTTTTAGGGCCGCACCTGTGGCATATGGAGGTTCCCAGGCTAGTGGTCAAATCGGAGCTGTAAGTTGCCTACCTATACCACAGCCCCAGCAACGTGGGATCTGAGTCACATCTGCAAACTACACCTCAGCTCACGGCAACACCAGATCCTTTAACCCACTGAGTGAGGCCAGGGATGGAACCCAAGTCCTCTTGGATACTAATGCGATTTGTTTCCACTGCGATACAACAGGAACTCTTCAGCACGTTTTCCGAAGTGAGTTTGGGTAGAAAGATTTAAGAAACTTGGAGGAGTTTCCGTTGGCTCAGCAGTAACAACCCCAACTAGTATCTGTGAGGACGTGGGTTTGATCCCTGGCCCCACTCCGTGGGTTAAGGACCCAGCATTGCCATGAGCTGCAGGGTCAGTCACAGACGTGGCTCGGATCTGGCATTGCTCTGGCTGTGGTGTAGACCAGCAGCTACAGCTCCAACTCAACCCCTGGCCTGGGAGCTTCCATATGCTGCGGGTGCAGCCTTAAAAAAATAAATAAGTAAATAGCAAAAGAATTGACAAGCCTGTAAGAAAGAAACACCATTAAGAAGAAGAAGGAGAAGAAGAAACTTGGAGAAATTCAGAGAAGCCTGACGGAGTGGAGGACAGCAGGAGAGCGGGGCCAGAAGACAAAACTCAGCAGATGTCAGAGGGCACCGAGGACTGACTCATGAGGACCAGAGTCTCGGGGGCCCTGTGGGGACAGAAGGGACCAGGAGCGCCCTCCAGTCTGGTAGCCCTAATTAGTCTCAGAGCCTGGCCCAGCAACACAGAACTGAGTCTTGGCGCATTGCAGTCTCGGTGCCCATAAGATCACGCGGCCCGCAGACCACAGCTACTGTTCCATTGTCCTCTGTCCCTGAGGGAGACGTGTGAACTGTCAGGACCAGATGACATCTGACAAGCCAAACCATTTTTAAAGGGAGGGGGTCATGCAAAACCCTTTCAGATGTTGGAATTCCCATCCTCCACCCCGTTACATAAATCACGATTAATTCTTAAACACTCCGAAAGCCTAGTCATCTCTGTGCCTGTCTAGTGGTTAGGATTCCTAGGTTTTTCTTCTTGGGCCCAGTTAGGAATTTTCTTCTAATTCCCTGAAGATGGAGGCCAATAAAGAGATTCCAACATCTTCGCTTTGTTTTTAAAATTCTAAAGCTTTTATTTCTTTGGAATGGAGACGCACAGTGATTGAAAAAAGAAATCTATGCCTCAGAGATGAGAGATGGCTGTAAAGAAGCAAGAAAATGAAAAATCACCAAGAAGGAAAAATAAAAACAAAACACTGACATGGAATGTTCTCTACAACCAATCTCCTATTTCTATCACTACTCAGACCTTGGGCAGGAGGGGGACAATAGAAAAGGAGGAAAGAGAAAAAGAAATTTTTTAAAAAGGAGAAATGCGAAGTTCCCCCGTTGTGGCTCAGCAGGTTAAGAACGCAACTTAGAGTCCATGAGGATGCAGGTTCGACCCCAGCGGTCTGGCTCGGTGGGTTAAAGATTCTCTGTAAGCCACAGGATGAGGGGGGAGGCTTGAATCTCGCATTGCTGTGGCTGCGGCATAGACTGGCAGCTATAGCTCTGATTCACCCTCTAGCCCAGAAACTTCCATGTGCCACAGGTGCGGCCCTAAAAAGAAAAAGAGAGAGAGAGAAAGAGGGAGAGAGGAAGGGAAATGCTTTCTAGATTTGTTGCATACTCCAGAAGAAATCTCTCAGTCGGCCCTCTGGCCCTGCAGAGGCTGCGGGGGAACCAATGAATCAGATTCTTTTTCATTTCCTCAGTGTAAGAATTCCCCCAAACTGGAAACTTCCTACACTGTCGGTGGAAATGTAAACTGGTAAACGCACCATGGAAAACAGTATGGAGGTTCTTCAAAAGGCTGAAAATAAAACCACCATATTATCCAACAATTCCAATTCTGGGCATCTACCTGGAGAAAAATGTAATTTAAAAAGCTATATGCACCCCAATGTTCACTGCAGCACTATTTAAATAGCCAAGACAGGGAAGCAACCTACATGTTCACGGACAGAGGAATGGATAAAAAAGATGTGGTATGTATATACGATGGAATATTACTCAGCCATACAAAGAACAAAATAATGTCATTTGCAGCAACGTGGATGGACCTAGAGATTATCATACTAAGTGAACTTGGTGAAAGATAAACATCATAGGGTATTACTTACGTGTGGAATATAAAAAAGGATACAAACGAGTTTATTTTCAGAACAGAAACAGACTTAAAGACTTTAAAAACATGGTTACCAAAAGGGACAGCGGCAACCACTGGGGGGCCGGATGGACGGGGGTTGGGACTGCCATATGCACACCGAGGTACATGGAATGACTGGCCGACAGGAACCTGCTGTGTAACACAGAGAACTCTACCAAGTATTCTGGGATAATTTACGTGGGAAAAAATATGAAAGAGAAAGGCTGTGTGCACACGTGTAACTGAATCGGTTTGAGACACAGCAGAAATGATCACAACCTGGTAAGCCAGCTCTATGTCAATAAAACTGTAAAAAATGGAAATAAAATTAAAAAAAAAAGAATCCCCTAAACTCACAGAGATGGAAAGGGTTCACCGGGGGCACCCGTGGCCCTCAGACAGAGGGCCGATTCTAAATGAGCGCTATCCTAAATTCTTACAGGCAGGAGACAGACAGGCGGCAGTGCAAGCCCACAGATTTCCATTGTACATAGAGCCCATCTGCTAAGTTAACGACAAGTTACACAAACTTCACAATCATAAACCAAATATAGCCTATTACTGGATTTTACAGAAGATTCTAATCTCACATTCTACCTAAAAAAAAAAAAATAATAATAATAATAATAATAATAATAATAATAATAAGGAAGATTCCAGCAGCATGGCCTGGGCCTGTGGTCTAGGCATAGACACCAATATCTGGAATTTCATAATTTTTGAGAAGGGGACTTTCATATCAGTGCCTCATCATTTCCGGTTTGGTTGATCGGAGTTTTTCACGGCTGTCATTCTTGCTCGTCAGTGATAAATGACTCTCGATTCTGTGCTGTGAGCACCAGTCGAGCTTGGTGTAGTTTCTTTCATTAACCCTGTCATGCGTAGTGATGGCTTTTTGCAGCAAGTTTATTTTTGGCCTATAATTAATTCCCTAATGACTTAACTAAATTATATGTGTCTTCTGGTTCAGGTATGACTCACCCGCACCCTGCGCTCGAGCAGATGCGAGCCCGGAGATCTCCTTGCATGGTGACACCTCCCAGTGCTGTGCGGCATCTATGCATTTGTTCTATTTAAGTCACTTGCAACTTACTAGCCAGATACATGTGACAGCACTACTGGGTTAGTTCAGGTTTACATGACATGGCTTTATAACTTCAGTCAAGTTCACTGCTTTTCACGTGCAGTGAGAAGTTCTTACGTATTGCCCGCAAAAATTGGTACTCCAACCTGTTCTGTTTTGTTTCTCTTCAGTTTTACATGGCCTCAGAGAAATGTTCCTTGCCTAACTGGGCTTCGATCTCAAGAAAGTTTGAGACTTAGTACCTTCAGGTAGCTAGAAGAAAACGTATTTAAAAACTGTAGGCTTGCTGAAGTTTACAACAGACCCCAAAGGCCTGAGGAATACTCCTGTAACAAATCTTCAGAGTATAAATCTCCCTTGTTCTCACCACTGCACTCCCTCTTAAGGTCTAAAGCATCACCCTACCTCTTCAGCTTGTTGGGACTACTCTAGAAGCATAGTCAAGGAAGAAACCCGACTTTAAATAGTCCTTTTGTCTCATTATAAACATAATGTATGCCCCTGTTCAAATTTTTCAAAAATACAGCAAAGCCCAAAGGCAAAAATATTAATGGTCCGGTCATTTTGCCACACGCTCTTGATATACTGGAATATTTAATCTGGGTCTTTATTTTAAGTGAATATAGGCATAAATATAGATTTTTATTACAAAATTAGAATCATTCTGTAAACACAGCTTTGTAAAGTGCTTTTCCTGAGCAATATATCAAGAACGGTCCCCAAGTTTATCAGATTTTTTTCTAAAACATCATTTTTATGGTTCTAAAATAAACGATGATATGTATAAATACGCTGTCATTTATTTAAGGAATTTCCCAGTTCCAAGATCTTGTTGTAAAAACAAGGCCACGCCATCCTTTTAGCTAAATCTTTGCAGTCGTTTAGATTCTTTCTTTATGATTAATTTCTAGGACTGGGATCGTGGAGTTAAAAGTCATGAATATTCACTAAGTTTGTGAAACACATAGCCAAATGCCCTTCAGAACGGGAACCAGTCCTTTTCTGCGCTTTAAGAGAAATAGGGGATGTTGAGTGGCAGAAAGCCCAGTTTCCTGCCTCTCTTGGAAAGTCTGTCCTATGGCTGGACTGAGGGGAGCTGGCCAGCCTGCTTTGTAAAGGCGCCTCTAAATAGTCCTGCCATGACCTTGAACTGTGGAAGGGCTGCCTTTACTTCATACCCATTGTTGGGACTCTAGAATGCAACGGGAAGGGTACCGGGCTTGGAGACAGAATGTCTGGGTCCAGGTCGTGAGCCACGCACTAAGCGTATGACAAAATCGATCAGATATTCTAATATCTCTGGGCTTTGTCTGCTTGCCTGTAAAATGAAAGGTTTGCACTAGATGATCCTCAGAATGCCTTATAACTGAGTCCCGTCCTATGTTTTCGACAAACCATCAGTCTATTCACTAGCCCACGAAAATGAAGTGTGGGCTCAGTCTCTGGAAAGTTCCAAGTCTAGGTCCCCCCAGACAGCTGACCATAAGAGAGGGCCCATGATGACCTTCAGGACAAAAGATGTTCCTTGTTTCATGAAAGTCACATGAATTTCATCACCGCCAAGTGGTGATACTCGGAAATAAGACTTTTGGACACTCATTCAAAAACAGCGATATAACCTATATGGAATTCCTCTGTCAAGGGACATTCTAAAAGCTACTGCTTGTAAACACCCTTTTATGCTGTTCTTCAGAATAATGACCTGAAGCAGAGGTGGGGAGAGGGATCCCGTTCAGGGCGGTGAGCTGTCCCAGGTCGGCAGCCAGCTTACCCGGCCTAAACAGACATCATGTTCTTCAGTTTTTCAACCGGAAAACAGCCCAGAAACGACAGAGCCCCTTAGCCAGATTGAAGTGGCAGTTTGAAGGAGATGAATGTGAGTTGAGATCAACTTTTATTCCTTGCTGTCTGTGCTAATTTATTATTCTCACCAAGTGCCTAGGTTCTCAGGGCAAAGACGTAACCTGCCCAGAGATAGAGAGCCGTGTTGAGTTCTTAGCTGTCACCTGACTTGTTCTGCGCTTCAATTTCCTAAATTAAGAAGGGGAAACTGTCTAATTCTTTCAACCATGAGAACTATCGTTCATTAAGAGCTTCCTGTGTACTAGGGACCGGGCCAAACACTTGGTATATACTAGCCTATATAGTGAAAACAACTCTATGTGCAAGGTGCATAAAATTACCCTAATTGTAAAGATAAGGCAACTGGACAGAAGGAGGTCAAATAATTTTCGCCAAGGCATACACTTAGGGAACAGTGGATTTGGGATCTGGATGGAGGTCTGACTTCAAAGCCAAAATCAGTTTAAGATTTCATAAAAAGAACAAGAGAAGGGACTTATACGAGAGGAAAGGGCTACAAGTTTCAAGGCCAAAGACGGTGTCTGTGGATGAAGTAGACCGCATTCTATTTCTTCAAAAATATCGTGTCTGTGATACTTATCACTCTGACTCATCTGTGTGAAATCTTGTTGTGCTTTAGTCAGATATCAAACTACAATTTTCATGTCCCTGTAGAAACATTTAACTCTAAAAGGAACATTTGATCCCTTAGACCCATGGTTCTCGAAATGTTTGACTTCTGCAGACAGTCAGAAATAAATTGTATATCGTGATTCAACACATATTGCCCTGCCCACATGTATGAAACATAATTTCCCAAAAAATATTTCTTCTTATTCCGCGGAATACACCTTGTTTTCTGTTTGGTTCTGTTTTATTTTTCAGTGCTGTTGGTGATGCCACAAACTGATTTGTGGTCTACCTGTGGGACCTGTGGTTTGACACACTTCGCTACTCACTCAACATTCGATTAATCGTGACCGTCTGCACCAGGCTTAGTGGGCAGTACCTTCCTTATCTCCTCTGCTCTCCACCCCTCCCTTTCCTCCAAGAGAAGAATCTAACACTTCATGTATGATAATTGAATTTCTCCTTCGTTTTCTACTCCAAGGAAAGTCTGCCCTCTAATGATGCAAAAGCCCCATTGATTTCAAAGACTCATCCAACAAACGAACGAAAAAAGGAAATTCCAAAGGTAAGAGGGCTGAAAAGGACCCTAGGAGTTCCCTTTGTGGCTCAGAGGGTTAAGAACCTGACTAGTATCACGAGGATGTGGGTTCGATCCCTGGCTTCACTTGGTGGGTTAAGGACCCAGCGTTGCCACCAGCTGCGGTGTAGGTGGCAGATGCAGCTCGGATCTGACGTTGACGGGACTGTGGCGTGGCCGGCAGCTGCAGCTCCGATTCCACCCCTGGCCCAGGAATTTGCATATGCCATGGGTGCAGCCCCTAAACAAAAAAGAAAGAAAAGAAAAAGGGAAAGTAAAGGACCCTAGGATTCACTTAGTGTAAGCTTATTTGGAACAAAGGGAAACTGAGCCCCAGAGGGGCTTCCGCTCCACAGTCTCCTGCAGAGTGGCTGCGGTCAGAGAAGGGTGCCACCTCCAGCCCAGGGTGGGCCAGGGGCACGTTCTCTGGGACTCTGAGAACTGTCAGGAGAGCCAGCAGCATTGAGCCAGAAGTGCGGAGAGCTACACACCAAGGCTGATGCTTCCTGGAAAACAAAAATCTAACCGATAGTTTAAGAAAGATCCACTAGTTTGGACTTAGGGGAGCAAAACGGGAAGCATGAATTTAGCCTTGATTCTGAATCTTTTGACCAAAACTCTTATCTGGCGATTCTCCTAAGGGACTCCAAGAAGCAAGCTGCTTTGGTACTGTGGAAATAATAACAAGAGAACACTCACTCTTCCCTTCAAAGAGGAAGGGCCGAAGGAGAGGCAGCGAAGAAACCATGAAACAAGAGCGCTTACTTGCCTTCATTCTCCTGCTTTGTGCCCCTAACACGCTGCCCCTCTTTCCTAGCCCTTTACGGTTTCTATCAGATTGCATTATAATTGCCTTTCTACTTGTCTGTCGATCTTAAAACACATCATCTTGTGTGATGAAAACAAGCCCATCTTATTAATCATTGTACCCGCAGCATTTGGAAGGTTTTCCTGGCGATGAATGAAGGAGTATTTAAACACGCCAACACTGCAAGGTGTATTTGGACAGAGGCATCTTTCCTGCCTCTCCCCTCCCCCTCCCCCCGCCACGACCTTCAAAATCCCACTGAAATATCTCCTTCTGTATAAACGAATCCTCAGCTTTGCCCAGGAAGAATCGGAAACTGCTCTTCCAGGCTCCCTCTCTATGTTGTACGAGCCCTGCTTCCAGCCACGAGATCACCCCGGCATTTCTGATTCTCTGTGCTCCCACCGTTTAACGTCACGAAGAACAAATGACCAGTAAAAGTCCCGCTGAGTCTGGATGCAGGAATCAGAGAGCTCGCAATTCAGAATCCAGCCCCAGCTTCTGATTTATTTACCCTGTTTTTCTCTCCCCCGGTTTTGCAGTGTCTGAGGACGAGTGCGAGAAAGGCATCTCCCGCGCTATGCGGACATGCGTGTGCGTGGGTGACGGGCTGTCCCAGGTAAGCCGGACCGCGCTGAGAATCACTCCCTCAAAAACATTTTGAAAAAAAAAATAATCCTAGATCTCCCGGGATCCACTCAGCCGTTCTTATTTGTGATCAGAACAATGGACCTTCTCAAAACAGATCTTTATCAACTGCCCATTCTACGAGCAGGTACAGGGACACGAAGCCAGGTCTTAATTATTTGGGGGGCGGGTGTGGCAGCTCTCAGTAGAGTCCCGTCAGAGCTGATTAAACCCAGAGCTATTCCATTGTGTAGCATCTACAGTAACTCTTACCTCCCTCAGCCCCGGCAAAGCACGAACTTATCTATCCACCCCCTCCCCCAACAGAGTCTTAGAAAGCGGAAAGGAATGCGGTATTATCAATGCGCTGGTTTATCAGATATGAATTCATTTGTTTTGCTCAGAGTGACTTATCAGCGTGAACAGAGCCGGCTGACCAAAGTGTGACTTGTGCTCCAACTGCCCTTTCTTAGTTCCCCCTCCACCCCCAGCTCCAGAGTGTTTTATCTCCCAGCTTGGTTCCCCTGTTTGTTTGTGTTTTTATAACTTCTTACCTATGGAGCTGCATCTCTGGGTCGGGAGTGCTGTAAAGACCCCAGGAATTAGCACAGCTGAAGGGAAAGGCGCAGCTCAGGCTGCTGGGTGGCGGGTGGTGGCAGGTAGGATTTCAGCTCCTGTGGGAAAACACTGGCCAATTAGAAGTGAGATGAATTTGCCAGGAGATGGCTCCTGGGCTGAGCCTTGGGGCCCCCTCTGCTTGCAGTCGTTTCTCTCCCTCTCTCTGTCTCTGTCTCTGTCTCTGTCTGTCTTCGTCTCCCTCAGCGCAGCGGGAAATGTCCAACATGAAAGGCGGGTGGAGTTCTCATGGTGGCTGGTGGTAAGGAGTCGGGCTAGTATCCATGAGGTCGCGGGTTTGATTCCTGGCCCCATTCAATGGGTTCAGGATCCAGTGCTGCTCTGAGCTGTGGTGTAAGTCACAGATGCAGCTCAGATCTGATGTTGCTGTTGCTTTGGCTGTGGCATAGGCCAGCAACTGCAGCTCCGATTCAACCCCTGGCCTGGTAACTTCCATATGTCACACATGTGGTCCTAAGGAAAAGAAAAAAAAAAATGTCCGGGCCCGAGTCAGCAGCCCTGGGCGCTAAAGCCAAACCAAGACACTAGGAGGAAGAGAAGGGCTTCCTTTAGCCTGATCCCATTAGCTGCTTCCCCTCACCTCACATAGTAGTTAATATGGGGCAGCCTAACCGGGTCTTTGTTCCCCACCGTCTTGGATGTGTGGCATCGATTCATCCCATCCCATGTTTCCAAGACACGACCTTGCCTTGTAGCTTTCTGGACCACAGGGTCACTATGGCAGTCTTCATGGCTTATTTCAGAAAAGCCTGACTTGTTTCCAGAACAAAAAGCAAGCCACAGCAACATAAGGAAAGTTCAGAAATCTCCCCAAAAGAGAAATAAATGATAAGGGTTGTCACTTTAGATTTCTTACTAAGAATATTTAGTGGTTAGAGGAGAAAGAGAAGGCTTTCATTTTTGTGGTTCTTGTTTTAACTTTTACCGTTGTAACTCTGCATTCCTTTAGTATTTCTTAGACTTCCATCTATATCAACATGACACATCTCATGTGAGGGAGACCTGAAATTGAACCTGAGATGAGATTGTCAGAAATTTTGTGTAACTCACAGAAATTCTTTCTTTCCAGCGTGGCCCTGTGTGGTTTGTGGCAACAATGTTGATAAGGGCCATAGAATTATAAGGATGCCTCTGTGGCCAGGCTTGCCTTGTACTATCTAAGCAAGTTTATTCAGCCTTTCTTATGAAAACTTCCCAAGGAAGTGACTCCACAAACTTCTTTAATGAGGTCTTACAGCCATGTGGTGTCTGAGAATGGCAGTTCAGCAAGGAAATCAAAGTCAAAGTCAGGACTAGCAGATGTGACGACTATACGGGGGTGTGCTCCTGGCTTAAAGCGATCGTGAGCCAGGTGTCAGGAGGTTGGTGGTCACGGTAAAAGCCCTGCCACATACGCAGTTGCCAGAGGTCAGAGCAGGCAAGGAAGACAGGGATCTGATGAGATCAGACATAGGCTAAGAAGAAAGTCAGGTGAAGCCACCTGTAAGTAGATAATGATGCTATAACCTGGATTCTTAGACAAGGTCAATCACAAACAGAGGTTGCTTAAATGGTCCTTGATGTGGCCAGAAGGGGAGGTATTTCCTCTGAACCACCTGGAGAGGGCAAGGACCCTAACTTTAGACATCCTTACAAACCCCAAAGCTCACTGGAATACAAAAGTCACCTCACCTCTTCGCCTCCGTTTCCATCTCTCCAAGCTAGCAAAGTCTTTAATACCAAATCCTCGTGTGCTTAGATTTTTCTAGAATGGCTTCTCTTTGAGTTCATGACACCTTCTTAGTCTGTCCACCAAGTTGTGAGACTGAAAAGCTCAACAGGGGGAAGATGGCAAATTCTCTTAGCGGAAGCCAAGTTCCCCACCCCCACATTAAAATTCTGAATCGATTTGTTTTCTTGAAGATCCTTTTTAAAGCACTTTAAGTTTCTAGGAATGGCAAAGTGCCTTCTCTGCAAACCCAGCCGAACTCTTCTTACTTGGAAGTTGAAAGCCTGTGGATAGAGATTTAGGAGAAAGCATGGGTCTTTATAAACCCTGTTTTAAAACATGTTTTAACACTGTGATGATAATTCTCTACACTGCCAAAAGTCAAATTGGTTACTTATTGGCTGTTGTTACTCCCTAAAAGGGGGTAAAAATTATGAAAAAAAATCTGCATATGGCTTTCATTTTCATTTTGACAGTCACTAAAACATAAAGAAATCTCAGCTATTTTCTATTATATGTTTTGATCAAAGCAAAGACGTGTTGTGTTCCTGTCCTATGTGTTGTGTTAGGAGATTCGATGACTTTTTCCCGTGATGTTTTTTAAAGACCTAGAAAATAGTTTAGTGATTTTCTACAAGACCCATGATAGATTTGGAGCCCTTGGAAAACACTAATAATTAGTGTTTAATAAATAGGCTGTCCGCTGGCCAGTCTTGGGTAGGATTTCTGGTCTCTTGGGAAAACACTGGACAATTAGAACTAAGATGAATTGTTTGAAGATGACCCCTGAGGCCGAGCCCCTTCCTCATGCTGTCATGTTCTGTTTTTATTTTTGTTTTTGTCCCCCTCTCTCTTGGCACAGTGGAAAATTATCCAACTTGAAAGGCAGGGCCTGGGCCAGTAGCTTTGTGTGTTAAGCCAACAGAGATGGAATCAACCACCGTATCCTAGTTCATGTGTTCACCAGAGCGCCAGTCACTCTCTCTCTCTCTCTTTTTTTTTTTTTTTTTTGCTTTTTAGGGCTGTACCCACGCTGTGTGGAAATTCCCAGGCTAGGGGTCGAATTGGAGCTGCAGCTGCCGGCCACAGCCACAGCCACAGCCACAGCCACAGGAATGCCAGATCCAGCCATGTCTGTGACCTACACCACAGCTCACTGCAACGCCCGATCCTTAACCCACTGAGTGAGGCCGGGGATCAAACCAGCATCCTCATGGGTACTAGTCAGGTTCTCAATGGGAACTTCATGAACCAGCTACTCTTGCAGCACTTATCTCGGTCTATATTTGACCTTAATTGTGTCTCTAGCATCGCCCCTGATGTCTAGAAGTATCTGGTGACTGAATGAGTTCTCTAACTGTCAGTTCAACGTTGTCTACAGGATAAAGTCTAAATCCTTTCCTTTGGTTTTCTAGGCCTGCTTCCTCTGCTAAATTCCCAGAACACGCTTAATACACTTCCATCTCTAGCTATTGACTCCTATCACCGCCCTGCTAGGAATAACGTAACATCTTCTCCAGTTCCTGAAACCCCACTCACTTTTTTTGGATTAAAGTATAGTTGATTTACAATGTTGTGTCAATTTCTGCTGTATAGTGACCCAGCCATACATATATATACATTTTTTTTCCTCATAATATCTTCCATTATGTTCTATCCCAAGAGATTCAATATTTAGTTCAAATTCAGCTTCCACCAGGAGGGCTCTCCATTGCTGGAGTTCATGGGAACTTTGTATCTGTACCACCTGCTGAGCATTAACTACCTCACGTTAATGCTTCCACTGGACTGTGTGTTGTTTCTTCACCCACAGATGGAGGTTCTTAGGGACAGAATCTATGTCTTTGATACTCACTTTTAATTCAATCTTTCATTCATCAGTTGAGCCATTCGTCTATCTAAGAAACTTACTGAGCATCTATCATGGGCAAACGCAATGTTGTCAGGAAAGAAAGATGAATTCAAGACAGCCCTCATCCAATGCTCCCGCTTACATGTGGAAACTAAAAAAAGGACACAATGAACTTCTTTGCGGAACAGATAATGACTCACAGACTTTGGAAAACTTATGGTTTCCAAGTGAGACAATCTGGGGTGTGGGGGGATGTGCTGAGGGTTTGGGATGGAAATGCTATCGAACTGAGTTGTGATGATTTTTGTACACCTGTAATTGTAATAAAATTCATTAAGTAATGGGGGAAAAAAAAGACAGCCCTTAATTTCAAGGATCCAAAAATGAATAAGAAAGCTGTCTCCAGGTAACCAGTGTCAATACCTAACAATGACTATTGAGGGATTATCATTAAGAGAAGTCATAGTTCCTTATTAATGAAGAATGCAGAGGGATCTTGCATAAGAGCTGTGGAAGCAAGATTATATTTTTGAAACTTCATACAGGCATGATATCATAAAAAGAGGAATTTTGGCCAACTCAACAGACCTGTCAAAACAGATTGTATATCTTATAACTGGTGTATAACTAGTGTCTCTACCCAGAAAAGTCAGAAACAATAACAAGTAAGGCCAATTATGCAGCAGCTCGTGGATAATTTGACTTACTGGTTCTATAACAACTGCTGAGAAAAGGAGATGCTAGGCAGGGGTCTCTTTGGGGTAGAAGGAAAGCAGCTATTTGGTTCATGTTTGCAGTATCTCAGTTGTGTCCTGGAAACGTGTGACTTAAGGAATGCCCTGTGCGTTGTGCGTGCAGCTGATGATAACTGGTGCGCGACCTCTTTCCTGAAGGCCTTCCTTGCTGATAAAAGACTGGTAGTAACAGAGCAGAGGAAATAACTTAGAGGCACTATCATCCCCGTGGGTTCTTTTTTCCACCATTACCTTTCGGCCAGAATTAGACTGATCCCTAAGAGAAGGAAATATCTGTGCCACAGTTCCCTTTTAAGGGAGCATTTCCTGTGAAGATTGGTTATAACTCTGATTATATGTCTACAGAAAGCCTTTGTCTTCTGCTGATAAAACCCTACTCTTCGATCATCCCCTCAGGCCCCTCCCCTTCCAAAAGATAGATTGTTCTAGAAGAAAGAAATTGCTCCCAAAACTCACTGCTTTCTGAAGTTGCTGTTACCCTAACGCTGTATCTCTTCTCTAATCTTATCTCGAAAGTGTCTTTTTTCCTCAGTGGATTTACCTGATTGTATTGCTTCCTGAATCATCCCATGGCACTTCTGGAATTTAGTTTTTCCAAAAATCTAGTGTCTGGGTGACTCCATAGGTTAGTTTCCTTCTAGTTCCTTCTCTGTGGCAATAGAGAATCAATGGAATCATTGCTTTGAATCTCTGCCATTTCTAATTCTCCATCCATGAAGTCCCCAGGGATTTCCGCATGCTGCGGGCATGGCCAAAAAAATATTAAAAATAAATAAAGAGAAAAAACAGAATGGAGATGCCATTGATATCAGGAGAAATTCTGAAGAGAAAATCATACGAGGGAAGACAAAGAAAACTAATTCCTTTTTACTCATTGCACAATGATTTTTAAATGGTCCTAATATATGTTTGTCTAAGAACTTCTCACTCTTTCTTTTTCCTCTCAAAGACCCTATTTCTGGCATCTTTTTTTCCCATTTATTCCTATCAATATAAAAGTAGTAAACAAGTGCATCTATATGTACACAGTTTAACTCATTATTTTAAAGTTATATATTTATATCTACATCATATGTAACAACTATACAGAAAGAATATGTTTTATCGTGGACTTGAGAACAGACTCGTGGTTGCCGGGCAGGGTGGGGGAGAGGGAGTGGGATGGACTGGGAATCTGGGGTTGATAGATGCAAACTATTGCCTTTGGAATGGATGAGCAATGAGATCCTGCTGTATAGCACTGGGAACTATATCTAGTCATTTGTGATGGAACATGACGGAGGACAATGTGAGAAAAAGAATATATATATATGCATGTGTGACTGGGTCACCTTACTGTACAGCAGAAAATTGACAGAACCCTATAACCCAGCTATAATGGAAAAAATAAAAAATCATTACAAAAAAAACTTCTGGGGTTGAGGGGAAAAAAAGAATATGTTTTAAAGGAACAGATTAAAATGAAATATGTTTTTAAGGTAATTTTTAATTTTTTGGTACTATTTTGTTCATTTTTTTCTCTATTCATTAATGGTACCAAGTAATTTTTAGCTCCCAATTAAAATATTATTAATAATGTTTGAATTCTTTTTAAATATCTTTCTAATTGCAACGGTTGGTCTCTCAAACCACAGATAGATATCCTTAAATGAGATTCATTCTTAACCATAATGACTTTAAGTCCATAAATCAAACAGTCCTCCTGATAATTTTGGATTCCTTTTTGAATTATTGATTATTTTATTTCTTAATATCTGATTAAATATTCATTATTTTTATCTCCCAATTTGACTGATGAGAGCTTAGATGGGAAGCAGAAGAGTCAGCTCTTTTATCTCCTTTTGCCAGAATTAGTATTATCTGAATCCGTGATTTCTTTGTAGCCATTTTTTATGCCATTTAACCACGTAGTGAGATTTAATTTAGTAAAGCCAGATAATATAATCTGTAATCTAGTCCACCAGGCAAATATAAATGACAGTATGTGCTACTATGCTGACGACGGTGACTAAGTGACTGTCGAGCCTCCAGGATGCCTTTCCCTCAGGATGCCTCATGGACCATGTGTGAATGACACCTTTTGTCATTGGAACCCAGGGCAACGAGTGTCAAGACACAGAGGAGACACGGACATAGAGAACAGACTTCCGATTAGTAGATGCAAACCATTACCTTTAGCTTGGGTGAACAGCAGGTTCCCATTGTACAGCACAGGGAACTATATAAAATCTCCTGGGCTTATATGTATAACTGAGTTACTTTGCTGTACAGCAGAAATTGGTAGAGTATTGTAAATCAACTATATTTCCATTTTAAAAATCAAAAAAATTATCCAAGCCCCCCTGACTGTCCCATGAGTGGAGACCTAACTGCTGTCCCCTAATGACCCCCCTTTTCATTAGGAAGCAGTCAGAGCGGTTGTCGCCCATTTTCCTCGCAGTTAGAGTCTCCAACTCTAGAAGCAGGGATTGAGACAGAATAATAACTCGGGTAGTCAGTGTAGGAGCATGGGCTTCCATGCATTCTTTAATATGGCCATGGATTAACAATTGTGGCTTAAGGGCTCCAGGGAGTAACGTCCCCACAGGCCTTGTTTACTACAGGGAGTGTGCCTACGCCCAGGTGGACATTAATCCCTGACCCCCTGTGACTCAGTTTATGGGACGAAAAGGGCAAAGAAACCATGAGACTTACGGGAAATTTCCACCCCTAAGACCCCTATCGGACAAAGACCCATACAGGTAATAGAGCAAGGCCAATGGGAGAAAACCACATCTTTCCAGACCCCATGTGGGTACCCCTTCTTTTTAAAGGATAAAAACCCCAATAAGACAATAGAGAAGGGAGGCTCTTCTCCTCCCCACCCCCAGCAGTCCTGGGATCTCTTTGCTTTCTTGTAATAAAGCCTTTGTTTGCTTTAAAAAATAAATAAAATTTAAAAAAGACACAGATTAGAGACTGTAATGTTTACTGTTTATTATCCTTAAATGAAACATAAATAAAAATACTAGTTCAATATTTTCTTCCTCTGCAGCCAAATGATTGCCTTGCTCACTGACAAAGGTATGAATGTCTCAACCCAGAGCCCTCTGGAGAAGCTCAAGGGACTTCCAGGAACCGCACCTTGATGCACCTTCTGTACAGGGATGTATTGACCTCATTCGACCTAAGGACGGGGCATCGTGTCCTGGGAAAGGACAATAGTACAGAAACACTATTATAAAAGGCAGAAGGATGGGGATCCTATATGGGTTGGGAGTTGGATGGGCAAAAATTGAGGCTTTCAAAATGTCAAGACAAGGGTTTCAGGGTGTTGAGACCTGACAGATGATCACTGAAATAACACAGGAGAAAAAGCATGAAAAACAGGAGGCAAAGGTCCTGGGGCAAGGGTCTAAATCACATGAATACCAAGGATCCAGGCGTGCCCGGGCCTGTCTGGAGGAGGACCAAGTGGCCTCGGGAAAGTTACAGAGACTAGACACGCTGAGGTTGAGGGCTGACGTCCAGAAACAGAGCTGTCCTGGAGTCGAGGGCACTCCTTAATCTCCAGGGCACCCAGTGGGGGGCTCTAAGTGCAGCGTGGGGCACGACGCTCCCATTATCTTCCTGACTGCTCTGTGGGAGAATGAGCTTGATACTGGAGAACTAAGGGACCATAAGGAGGGGGGAAACAGCGTGCCGATGGCTGAAAGAACAATGAGAAACTGAGAACTCACAACAGCTTGGTGTCCCAGGAACAAAATATGAGGGTGTTGTCCATCCAGTTCAGTGAGCTGAACAGAAAACCAGTGAGGGTCATAGCAACACTGCTAATATGGAGAGAGAGAGAGAGAGAGAGAGAGAGAGCGCCCTGGGTGGGGAGCATGGAGGAAAGCTGAAGATCAGAGACCAACATGAAGGAGCTGGAGAAGAAGGCCATCCTGAAAGGTAGACAGACATGGACACCCCTCCGAAGAAATTTCTCTAAGAAGCTTGGGATTATAGTGATCTATCGATAGGCACCAAATCGTAGATTTCTGTTTTATGGCTGCTATTTATCACAGTCCTATTGAACTTCAGGCTGTTGTGACCCAGGAAACTTCCAGAGTAAGGGTTTTCTGTAAAAGAAGTTACTCTGGCTTTTCTGAAAAGTAGACTAGCAGAGAAATATAATGAAAATGTGTCTCTCTCCTTCTTTTTTGTCTTTTTTTGGGAGGGGGGCACTCATGCATATGGAGGTTCCCAGGCTAGGGGTCCAGTCGGAGCTGTAACTGCCAGGCTATGCTACAGCCACAGCAACACCAGATCCGAGCCACGTCTGTGACCTACCTGACAGCTCTTGGCAATCTGGATCCTCACCCCACTGAACAAGGCCAGGCATTGAACCTGCATCCTCATGGATGCTAGTCAAATTCGTTTCTGCTGAACCGTGACAAGAACTCCTCTCTCTTTCCTTCTTAATTTAAATTTAGGATGGGGACAGACAGCACTTTGAATCCAGCCTAGATTTTGAAACTCAGCAGGGGTTTAGAAGCATGTATCTTGAGCCTGACAGACCCAAGGTCAGATTATTCACTAGCCCTGAGATGGAGGCCAAGGTAATCTCTCTAATCTTCAATTTTCTCAAAAGTAGAATGGAAATTGTAATAGTATAAAACTCTTAGAATAATTGGGAACTGCAAGTGATAATCAACCCTCAGTAAACCTGCTATATTAACCCTGTGGAGCACACAGAAAGCCAGTAATTAAAAGGGAACAGCCCAGATAAAGAGTAAGTTTCCAAATATTGCAGAACAGATTCTATTCAATGCTGAGTAAGGACAGCCCCGGAAAGTTCATGAAGCAGACTAAATAAGCCAGGAAGCTGGGAAGTCTACTGCCCCTTGTTTGCAATATACACGATGAAAGCTTCCTTCTTAATCAAGAAGCATCCTTCTTTTCAGGGCAGACTCCTAGAGGGCCCTTCCTCTTTTTGACCCTTTAACTAAACCACTCACAGATAGGCTGCAGGACAGGCATGCAGCACAAAGCACATTTGGGGAAGAACTGAATTATCCTGCTGCCGGCCGCTGAAAGCCTGCGTGCTTGTGTGCTCACACTTGTGCACCTGTGCGTGCATGTGCTCTTCGGTACTGAGCTTCCATGCGTGTTGGTGGGAAGTGAGCGTATTTCAGAGAGCATCGTTAACAGTCTTGTTTTATAACCTGGAGTGACCCCAGGCATTCCTGATCCCCGACGAAGGTAAAAATAGGAGAGACTGGGATTATAATATCCACTGCAGTCTTCGTTTCAGGTCGAAAATTATTAACTACAATAGTTTACAAGAACAATAGCTGTAAACTTTCCAGGAATGGATGCAATACCAGCAAACAGATAAATTCCCTGTATGAAAGGAATTCAAGGGAGCTCCCGTTGTGGCTCAGAGGAAATAAATTCGACTAGTATCCATGAAGATGCAGCTTCAATTCCTGGCCTCACTCAGTAAGTCAGGGATCCAGTGTTGCAGCGAGCTGTGGTGTGGGTCACAGACGCTGCTTGGATCCTGTGTTGCTGTGGCTGAGATGTAGGCCGGCAGCTGTAGCTCCGATTTGACCCCTAGCCTGGGAACCTCCATATGCCGCAGGTATGGCCCTAAAAATGAAAGTAATACAGGAATTCAATACAGAAATCTGAGCTACTCCCTCCTGGACTTCAGTGTTCCACAGTCCTCACTTTAAACCGAAGTAGTTACAATGCTGGCTCCCCAAAGTTTCGTGTCGCTGTTATTACGATTAAGTTAACATTTGTGTTTTGCTCTGAGTACATTTATTTATTTTCTTAGCCCCCAGTTGGAGCAAACATGACAAAAATATTCTCCTAGAGACTTGCTCTTTTGGTGGAGTAGTATGCGTGAAAGAAAGAAGAGGCCTTGGCCATTTTTCAAGACTCCAGCCCAAGTCAAGACTGCAGGCTCTTGTCTCCAGATGGATTAGAATGAATATACAAATTTGTATGCAGTTTGTTAAAATAAATTTGAAAAAGACCAATGGAAAAACATTCCAAGTCCCAAGAAATTCCTAAAAATATGTATTAGTTTCTATTGTACAAGAAGCTTGTGCTTTTTGCCCTTTCCTTTGCTTGTGAATTCCCAAACCTGATAAAAATCAAAAGCTTGTGATTCCCAGATGGCCCCCAGGACAAAGGTACAAGTCATGAAAGAAACCAGGAGAAAGCGTTTTAGGAAAGTCCTAGTAAAGTAAAAATAATTAAAAGTAGGCGACTTGGAGAACAAGACACGTACAGAATTATTATTTTGCCCAACGTTAGAGAAAGAGATCAAGACAGGACCAAAATATCAGATTAGTGCTCGGTGCACTGCTGCAGATCTTAAACATCTGCTCTTTGTAGAAAATATGAGATGCACCCCTCACATGTTCCTGCAATTTATAATAGCTCCCTCCCTTTTATCACCTCTAAATAAATTATTGACCAAAGTGAGAGGTAGGTAGCTCCATCAAAGTTCAAGAGAAGATTAGGATAATTTGAAACCTAGATGTGTAGAATTTATTTTTCTTTCTTTCTTGACTGCGCCGGCAGCATATGGAAGTTCCCCAGCCAGGGATCAAACCTGAGCCACAGCTGTGACCTACGCCACAGCTGCAGCAATGCTAGATCCATAACTCACTGGGCCATAGCAGGAACTCCAGATATGTAGAAGTTTTATATTCTGTAAAATTTAAAATAAAAATAGGACTCAGCACTCTTGGATCTCCGTGAAACACTGGTGCAGAGGATTAATCCTAGAGTAGAGTTGCACCAATAACATTATAATGAACACTGTTAAAATTCTGACCTCGACAACCAAGTATGCAGGAGAAAGCATGGCGGAATGAAGGCTTTTTGTGAAAATGCAGAGATTTCCTAATTATGCTGGTTATTTCATCTCAACACCTGGGAAATTACCCTGACCTGGACCAATTGGTACAAGGAGCCAGCAAGGCCAGCCAGGAAGATGACTTCGATCACCAGGAAGATGGCAGAATTCAGACTTGCAATTTGCCTGCCAAATTTGGACATATCCACAAAGAAACTGGGGAGGGGAGGGAGATGGGGGCTGGGTGACTACAGTTGGAGATCTGACTCCCAGAATGGTCCGGGGTATCATGCTCTCCATCCAGACCAGCCAGGTGAGCAGCATAAGGAGAAGGATGCCTGGGTCATGGACAAAACTCCATCAGCTGGATGGAATGAAGCCACAAGCGCAGGGGCGGACAGCTCAGAGCTTCTCCGGGAAAGGTTTTGCGACGTGCGGAGATGCTGTGAGCCGGCAGAGCCAGGGTACACCAGTCCTCCTCCAGCTGCTTCGTTCAGACAGATTGTGGAAGCGTTCCAGATGTGTGGAAGACTGGTTATGCTTTCCACATAGAACTCTTTGTGTCTTCCTCCCTGGAAGAAGTAACAGCATTTGTGAAGGCCCCTCAGAGAGAGGGAGGAGGGCCAGGATGTTTTAACACTTGATACCCCGTGTCTTATACGGGACACCGCGTTCTCTACCTCTTGTAAGCCATCCAGACTGTCTCCTTTGATGTCTGTCTGGCACCTTTGAGAGAGACAGAAAACACTCTGAATGTTGGGTCTGAAAACATGTGTCCAAGAGGAGAATGGAGGCCACGGTGTCAGCCTCACCTCCTTCACGGGGTCCCTTCCTAAATGCGCAGGGGAACTGTTGATGGACAGAATGCTAAGTAGGGGAGAGGGGTCCCTGCAAGAGAAAGACACTGGCTGGTGTGAAAAGAAGGAAACAATGACATCAGCTTTGCCTTTCGGAACGTGTCCTTCAGCCAGCACAAGTGCGCGTGTCTTTTTCCAGGACTTGCCTGAAAGATGGCATCTGGAAATGTGAGGACAGCAATCACCAATCACGGCCCTGCGATGCTGCCTCCTTCATGCCGTGTGGGTCTCACCGGGGTGTCCGCCCTGCCATGCTGAATGCTTATAACCTGCTTTGCAGGTCAGTGTCTCTCCCGGCATTTTATCAGCAAAGTGGAGTCTTGCATTCTCTTTTCTAGGCAGCCAAGCATCATGCTTTTGCTGGCCTTAAGGAGCTTACCATTTACGTAGGAATATGAATATGCAAACAAATTGAATAAAATACTGCAGGTCTTGGAGTTTCCAATGTGGTGCAGCGGGTTAAGGATCAGGTGTTGTCACTGCAGTGGCTTGGGTCACTGCTGTGTCAAAGCAGGTTTGATCCCTGGCCAGGGAACTTCCATATGCTGCAGGTAAGGCCAAAAAAAAAAAAAAAAAAAAAAAAAAATCATTGGTAAACTGGACTTGATTGAAATTAACAACAACAAAAAGAATATCACAGGTGTTATTATAGAGAGTTATAGCCTTTTAACCTTGATCTCTGTTTTGAACTCCAGGCTTTTATATCCAATCTTCTTCTTGAGATTTGCATTGAGACTTTTACTGTGCAGCTCAAATTGAATATGTCCCCAAATTGAGCTCCTCATTCCTCCAACCCCCCAAATCTGCATCCTCCTGCTGGATTCCACATGGCAGGAAATAGCAATTTCAACCTCCCAGTTGCTCAACCTAAAACCTTGAAATCATTTGTAACTTCCTCTTTCTCACCCCTACCGCCCTCACAGCTAAGCTGCCAATATACCTGTTGGCTCTACTTTCAGCATACATCCTAAATTTAAGCACCTCTCATCACCTCCACTGCTGGCACCCTGGTAGACGTCACCATCATCTTTTTCTGGGTTACAACAAGACCCTCCTATCTGACTTTTTTGTTTCTAGCCCAGCTGAGTTACAGACCACTCTCAGCACCGAAGCAAAATGATCCTTTGAAAATGTTAAGTCTGATCACATTAGGGTTCCACTAAAAAAACCCAAATGGCTCTCCATCGTTCCCTAGGTTAAATCTGAGTTTCTTCTAAAGTTTCCTAGATCTCTGGTCTCACTTCCTAGGGTTCTCTCCAACAGTCACGTTTTACTACCACACATCAGCCTTACAATTCCTTGAAGGTGTCCAGTGCGTAGTTACCCCTGGACTTTTGACATTGTTGGCTCCCTGCCCAGCATGTATTCTCTGGGTTACCCGCACGACTTGCTCCTTTTCCTCATTCAGATCTCTGCTCCAATGTCACCTTATGAATGAGACTTACCCCTGACTACCCTAAAATAGCATCCTCTTCCAGGAAACCAAAGCCTCCTTAACTTGCTTCATGTCATTCCCTAGCCTTGATCATAAATTTACATACTGCACATTCAACTGTTTTGATTTATTGCCTTTGCCTCTCCACTATATTGCAAACTTCAAGAGAGTAGGGACCATGCCTTATTTCGTTCAACACTATATCTTCAATGATAGAATACTGTGTGATACAGAGTAAGTGTTGATATTTATGCATGGAGGGAATGAATGTTGAATAGTGACATAAACTGGACATGGTTTTCAAGTCAGTTAAGAAGAGAAGCAGAGTAGTTGATATTTGCGTTGTGCCTTGAAAAAGCAGTGCTTGTCATCAGGTGAACAAGGTCAAGACGGACCTGCTGAGCAGAGCAATCAACACGCACAGAGGCAGGGACCATGAACTAGCTTAGCCGGTTCTCTGCATGTTAACCAAGCATACTGTGAAAAGGAAAGAAGAGAGGCACAAAGCAGCTAGACCTTCGAGAACCTTCCATGTCCTTCTCAGGACTTTGGACTTGGACCTGTAGATGGGGAAGGTACAGCAAAGGGCTGATATGCAGTTGTGTGATGTGCTCCGTTTTGCATTTTTGCACTGCAACAGTGTGTAGGATGGACGGGTGAGCCTAAGACTGAAGTAGGGAGTTGTGTGAGCAAAGTGCAGCAAATCTCGAGTTACAAGGCCACAGTAGTGAGCAGAAGTAAAAAAGAAATATTCAGGAGGGAGAAGTGGTTGTCAACAGGCCCTGAAGCTGAGAGGAAAGGAATACACCGGAATGTCCCTAGAAAACTGGCCTGGGTGACTGGGTAGGTAGCATGTCATATGTCAAGACTTAGAAGGCATTAACAAGAAGCATTTTGAGAGAAGCTATAAAAGGTTAACATATCAATCAGGACCCTTAAAGAAAGCATGGCAAACTCCAATGAGTAATTAAGAGAATTTAGTTGAAAGCCTAATTACGCAGGTTGTGTGTAGGATTTAGGGGTGCTAACAAGGGGTAGTAAATCACCTCAGACCAAGAGCAGGGGATGTTACCGCTACAAGACCTTGAAAGAGACCGGAAGTAGTGACTGGAAGCCAGAGTTTCCCCTAAAAGGACCTAGATCCTTGAGTAGAGCAATGCAACCTACCTCCAGGATGGAAGCGAGGCGAATAAATACCCTGTCTTCACTCTCCCTTCCTGCCCTCTGGACTCCTGCTAGGACCTGCTGTAGGCCACGCCCAGGAAGAAGGTGGAAGATGAGCCCGTTAATATGGTCCATAAAGTAAGCCTCTCTGGGCACAGAGTAAGACGGGGAAGATCGGGGAGTGGGTTCAATGAGCAAAATGAAATATTCAGTCCCCTTCTTCAGTCTGGTGGCATCTGCTCTTGTCTTGGTGTGGAAAAAAACACTGAGATCCCAATACAAGAGACACACATAATTCTAGCAGCTGTCTATCCTCTTGTGATAAACAGTCACAATCCACTGGAAATTTGCGTGTCACTGTGGATAGTCATCTATTGGCTGTAGGACAGCAGCCGGGCCGTGGGTGGCGACGGGGAATCAATTAACACAAAACACAGGTCTGCATTTGTAGCTGGTTGTGGGATATGAGTCCTTATTCATCCTATGCTTATTGTTTTCCTTTTGCCAGAACTACTGGCAAGAGGGGGTACTCAGAGGTATTCCGGTGAATCTGTCAAGTTCCAAGCATCGTCCTCCAAGCCCTCATTGCTTAGCAATTCATGCAGGGTGATGGGAGCCTGGCTGAGAGCCGCAAGCTGAGCCCCCTTAACCACCTGACTCCTGACGTCTCTGAACCAGAAACTGGACATTCCTGTGGGATGCTGATATTTATACATTTGTTCTAAAAGTTCATCCACCTACTACTTCCCCCAGAACTTCTGGCACAAAGTCCTTCCACTGTCCAAGTCCCTGTCCAGCAAATCAACCCATCAGCCACCCTCCGTGAGTGAATACCAGACCACGCCTCCTGCCGCGAGGGCAGGACATCTACATATGGTGTATGAAGTTAGGCCCTGTGGGGGGTTTTCCTTTCCACGCTTTCATTCAGGGACAGCCCCCCATCCCCGCCTGATGGACTGTAATAGAGATGCTGTACAGATAACATCTGTAAAACAGGCTCCAGTGATTTTCTCATGCTTTGGCCGGTCATAAGGGATTTCCATGTGCTGGAGTTCCCGTTGTAGCTCAGTGGGTTAAGACCTCAGCTGGTATCCATGAGGATGCAGGTCTGATGCTTGACCTCCTGGCCTCACTTGGTGGGTTAAGGATCCTGCCTTTCCTTGAGCTGCCGTGAAATTCGCAGACGCGGCTCGGATCTGGCGTTGCTGTGGCTGTGGAGTAGGCCGGCAGCTGTAGCACCAGTTGGACCCCTAGCCTGGGGATTTCCATATGCCATAGGTGCAGGCCTAAAAAAAAGAAAAAGCAGAGGAAAAAAACAGCAATTTCTGTATGCCTGTATTATGGGTCCAGGGAGAAGTTACAGAGCCACAGAGGAGGTACCATGGGAATCTGAGATGCCAGCTCTACGGTGTGCTTGTACTTTCTGGATCTATTCAGTCCAGTTTTGTATATTGCATCTCGTACAATGCAGATGGAAAGTACGATTCAGTGGATCAGGTAATACCCATGTTCATTAAGAGAGCTCCACAGTTATTTCACCTCCCACCAGCAGGCATGACCTGGAGCTGCTTTCCAAATGGAGAATTGTTGGCAGAAGAAGACATGCCTTCCCTTTAGAACCTAGAATTTGTTCGTGAGTTTCCTCTCGGGGTTTTCCAGAGACTTCTAAGAACCACAGATATTTCTCATACTATCAGATCTTGATTTTTAAGCTTTCTTATTTCTTAATGTACTTATTTCAGGCATTATTTAATTGCGTTCTGACTTTCATCGTTTTTGTTCAGATATAGCTCTGTTACTATTGTTCCTGTAAAGGTAGTAGGCTTGTTTTTCCTCTAGTTGCTTTTAAGATCTTCAGATTTTTTATTTTAAGCAGTTTGACTATAATTTGCCTAGTTTAGGTTCTCTTTGTGTTTACCCTGTTTAGAATTTGTTGTTTTTCACTTTTAAAACATCCACCTTGGGAGTTCCCGTCATGGTGCAGCGGTTAACGAATCCAGCTAGTAACCATGAGGTTGCGGGTTCGATCCCTGGCCTTGCTCAGTGGGTTAATAATCCAGTGTTGCCATGAACTATGGTGTAGGTTGCAGACGCGGCTTGGATCTGGCGTTGCTGTGGCTGTGGCGAAGGCTGGCAGCTACAGCTCCTGTTAGACCCCTAGCCTGGGAACCTCCATATGCCGCGGGTGCGGCCCTAAAAAGCAAAAAAACAAAACGAAACAAAAACATCCACCTTGGAGTTCCCTTTGTGGCACAGTAGAAACGACTCCAACTAGGAACTGTGAGATTGCAGGTTGGATCCCTGGCCTCGCTAACTGAGTTAAGGATCTGGTGTTGCCGTGAGCTATGGTGTAGGTCTCAGACATGGCTCGGATCCCGCATTGCTGTAGCTGTGGTGTAGGCCAGCAGCTGTAGCTCTGATTGGACACCTAGCCTGGGAACCTCCATATACCTTGAGTGGGGCCCCAAAAAAAATTTTAAAAAAGTAAAATAAATAAAACATCCACCTAATTCCTTTTTGCAGATTTTATTTATCTATTAAAATCATCCATACTTTTGTTGACTTTGTCCTTCCTGTTTCATTTTCTTTAGCATAATAATCATAGTTTTATTAAGCCCCTTGCCTGCTAACTCTAATATATTGATCATCTATGGATCTGCATCTATTTTACTATTTTTCTATTGCTTATCAGTCAATAGTATATCTTTGCCTGTAGGTCATTTTTAATTTTTTCCAGATATTATATATTAAAGAACTCCAGCCACTCTAGAAGATGCTGTCTTATAACAGAGAGTGCTCCCCGTTTCCTTGGTTATGCCGACAAAGTGAGGCTCTGATCAACTCAGTTCAGTGAGAAATTGAGCTGGGTCACTGCTGGGTTGCAGTGCAGTGAGATTCATCTCCTCTCTGACTTACCTCTGCTCCTGGGGCATGGACCTCTGATCATCTGACTGAAAGTCTGAAGAATCTGTCTCCTCAGTACTGAAAGATGAAGAGATCTCGATCTCCCTTGCATGGGTTCCAGCCTCAAGCCCCATGTGTCTTCACAATACAACAGATATTTCGAGGGACCCAGTGGTTGTATTGGTCAATTGCCATCCCATCAGTTCTTTGTTTCTCAGTCATAGAAAACTCTGAAATTTTACTCTGCCTTTAAGAATCTTCCATCTTAGGTCACCAGTCTTCCACTGAGCACCAGAACCCAGGAAATGCCTCATGGGGAAATCCAGTGGCGCATGTATGTGCCTGTGAGTTTCTGTCCTGTCACATCAACTCTGCAGGACTATGGCAGTCTTGCTGATTTTTCTCTTCTTTTTTGACCATGCCCAGAGCACGCAGAAGTTCCCAGGCCAGGGATAAAACCCGTGCCACAGCAGTGACATCGTCAAATCCTTAACCTGCTGAGCCAACAGGGAACTTCCCAGTTTTGCTGATTTTCTTTCCCCCAACAGAATCTTTTTGCGTGGGTGAGTCCACTTCTTAACCTATGCCCATTATTAAAAAATGCCCCTAAGGTTGAAAAAAAAAAGTCTAGACATCATTAATGTCCCTCAAAAACATTTTCCCCTACTGGGAATCTGTTCATCTAGTCCTCCTAGACTCCACAGTTCCCTGGTATCTTTAAAAATAGATTGTTTTTATAATTTATCTAGATTTTTGTTGCAGTTGAAACCACTAGCCTGTATCCAACCTGAAAGCAGAAAGCCTACTCATTTAATTTTATATAATCTCTTCCTGATTTAGTTTGGAATCACTAAAAGGAAATTTTGTCACTGCTATTATATCTGATTCATTATTTGTCACACATTTTCAGGAGGCATTAAACCAGAACATCTGAACACTTCAATCAAAATTCAACATTATAGTTATTAAACCATTATGGAACTCCTGCATCAATAGACAAATCAGTAGACCATAATAGGAAGTCTAGAAATAAACCCAAAGACATACCTATTTTAGTATGTGATAAAATAAGCATTTTAATTTTGTGAGGGGAAAAAAAGTACAAGCTATTAAGTTATGTTGTTGCGACCATTAGAGATATTTGGGAAAAATGTAAAGTTTTATCTAAGCTTTTTAACTTATGTCAAAATTAATTCCAGGAGTTCCCATCATGGATCAGCAAAAACGAATCTGACTGGTATTTATGATGACAAAGCTTCAATCCCTGGCCTCGCTCAGTGGGTTAAGGATCTGGCATTGCCGTGAGCTGTGGTGTAGGTTGCAGACGCCTAACGTAGCTTGAATGGAAATGGTGGCAGTGGAGGTAGAGAATGGACTTGAAAGATATTTAGGAATAAGAATGAGTAGAACTTGTTGGTTAATTGGATAGATGGAGAGTGAAAGGTGTGAAAAGCCACCTCCTTTTCCCTCCATTATCTTCTCATTTGACTGCATAGAGGGTGTTATAGAAGAGACATTTTTTCACTGCTCTCATTTGCTGGTTCTCCATGGAGTTATTTGAACTGCTCTAACGAGACAGGTGAAATCTTTGGGTATTTCCCCATGTGTTTTCAAGTCTTTGACACCTGGGCTCGTGAGAGAGATTGTCCTACTTATACACTTTGGACACCTGAAGTAAAATTAGCGTTTCTGTGTCAGAGATAATGACATCTCTGTTCGGCCCATGAGTTTATCGAGGTTGGTTATACAAAGGGATCCTTGTACTGTCCAGATGTATCCATAATAAGGAAAATGCCAAAGTGGTTACCACAAAGTTTAATTTAAAGAAGTTTATTGCTCTGTGTCCAAACCAATTTCTAATCATTAATTGAAGTTATTCTGAGAAATTGGAATAAAATGTTAAAAAAAAACAACAGAAGTAGATAAGATTGATTCACAGTCCAGTTAAGAAAGGAAGGAAAGGGGGCATTCAAAAGAGAATAGGCTATAAAACTTCTCAAGTTTGAAAGCTGAAGGTCTGTTGTTCATAAGTTTGTCTCCCTTTCATGATGAACTGTTGGAAAGAAGTAGTTTGGAAGAGTGAAGAAAAGACTGAGAGGTGTGGTCAGAAACCACAGAAATCCTGCTTTTTCCACTGTAAGTCCGCTAGAATTTGTCACCATCCTGAAGGCACTTACGGTCTAGTCCCTTTCCTGCAGTGACAGCGCAGTTGAGCATTCAAGAACACAACTCTGAAGTCAAGCTGCCTGAGTTCAAACCCTGACTTCACAGTTTGGGGGTAGTTTCAAATGACTCCTTCTCTTCCTATTAATGGGACAACTTATTTAACATCTCTGTGCCTCAGTATCTTCAGCTTTAAGATATCAATACTAAGATTAGAAGCTAATCCCATTTCCAATAGCATCAAAAAGAACAAAATAATAGGAATAAATTTAATCAAGGAGGCAAAGACTTGTACATTGAAAACTACAAATCATAGCTGAAAGAAATTGAAGACAAAATAAATGGAAGACATCCTGTGTTCATAGCTTGGAAGATGATATTGACGAGATGCCAGTACCACCTGAAGTGACCTGTGGACTTAATGTAATTCCTGTTAAACTCCCAGTGACATTTTTTTTTCCAGAAATAGAAAAATTCATCCTAAGGTCATGTGAGTCTCAGGGAACCCCCAAATAGCCAAAACAATCTTGAACAAAGAAGAACCAAATCAGATATCACATACTTCCTGATTACAAAACTTAACTCTAAAGATATAGTACTCAAAACAGTGTGGTAGTGGCATAAAGACAGACATTTAGAGCAATGCAACTGAATAGAAAGCTTATAAATAAATCCTGGAATATAGGGTCAAATGATTCTTGAAAAGAGTGCCAAGACCATTCAATAGGGAAAGTACAGTCTCTTCAATAACTGGTGTTGGGGAAACTAGATATCCGCATGCAAAAAAATGAAGTGGGGCCCTTATCTTATACCATATACAAAAATTAACTAAAATAGATCAAAGACCTACATGTAAGAGCTAAAACTCTTTGAAGGAGAGCAAGATTAAATGCATCTGAAGCTCTTAGAGCCAAGCCTAGAACTGAGCAAACGGCTCCATCTCGGCAAAGGTCCACACCTAGACAGTTCTGTGGGGCAGAGAATGTCCAGCTCACTTTATGAAGCAGAGCAGCAGAAAGGAGGGCTTATGGGAAACAAAACCATTTGAGGGGAAAAGTGGTGATGTCTACAAACACAGAGACCACTAAAAGCACGGAGTCCAAGAATTGAATTAAATCTTATAATTCATGCTACTAATGGTGGGAAGCCCCTCTGAACACAGGAAGAAATTGTTTTAAACCCTGGTTCCTTGTCTGTGTTACTTTAGCCCATTATCTGCCTCTTTACAGCATCTGCTACTGAGTATAGTTCCACTCCCTCTTAAGGCAGTTTTATCGGGTATTTGAAGGTATTTATCAGGAATCTTGGGAGACGTCTCCCTAGTCACAGCCAAAAGGAGGTGGACTCAGCTAAACGCAGGTCAGGACTATGTGACACAGCTGCTAAATAGAAAAGGTGACACACAAAGAGCCTGCTTTATTGAAGGCACAAGGAAAATAACTGCCTTTCTGCACTCTGCATATTCCAGAATACACACAGAGCATTGTGTGAATAAGTGATTGCCTGATAAATAAATGAATGCATGAAGTACCTGGCATGAAGGGTCTAGAACAATACAAAAAATAATCATTTACATTCTAAGAACAGAGAAAAAAAAATTGAAGTAAGTTCTTAATATCTTTGTTTACGTGTACAAAGGATATTGTTGAGAAGAAGGGGTATTTCATTCTTGAACTTACAAATTCAACTCTATTTGTAAAGGATATGAAATGACCTAGGAGAAGGCTTGATCTTCCGTATTGTTTTAGAGGTAAGAACTAGACAAATCTGTAGATGTCAGAGTAATACAGATAGAGGCTCAAATTAAGGAAGATCTACTTTAATTTTTTTAATTTAGTTTTTCTTCTTATGGCCGCACCTGCAGCACATGGAAGTCTCTGGGCTAGGGATCAAACTGGAGCTGTAGCTGCTGGCCTATGCCACAGTCACGGCAATGCCAGATCCAAGCCACATCTGTGAACTATGCTGCAGCTCGCGGTAATACTGGATCCTTAACCCCCTGAGTGAAGCCAGGGATTGAACCCACATTCTCATGGACACTATGTCAGGTTCTTAACTCATTGCATCACAACGGGAACTCCAAGGAAAATCTATTTTAAAATTAGAATCAATAAAGAAAAGCTTTTTCCCAAAGAGCTGAGCTCTCCATTTTTCCCCAGGGCCGCGGCTCTGTTCTCTAAGGAGGCCTGGGTCAGGTGAGACCGTCCGGAGGGTGTCCAGGACCGAGGCGGGGTGACATCTGCAATCTCTCAAGGCAGTTTCTTCAGCTCCGCCAGCAATGTGAGCTCACGTGTCCTAATCAAGCTCCTGTTCTTCACAGGTGGTCCTGGAGCCCACCACAGAATGAATTCTCTCATTCCCCTTCTCTTAGGGGTCAGAACCAATCGGCTGAAAGACAAATAGAGAAACCTCCCTTGGCACATTTCTGCTCTGACTGATTTATATTTTTGCTGTATGGATGTGTAAAGGCTTTACTCACACGGAATATCTCAGCCCCAGGCATTAAGGAGACTTCCAGATCTTGGAAATGTGAGTGACAGATGGACAATCTTACCAAAGGTTTCCTCTTCCCCACGTAGATCAGATTCAATAATAACGTGGCATTGATGCAACCAGTGTCGCCGAGTTCATAGATGATCTGGGTCCTGTCCTTAAATACCACCCCAATGCCTTCTAGCTCCCTGTTTGTTGTTCTGAGATGTGGAAAAGCTGGCGTCACTATCGCTCACCAGCACACACAGCCCATGGGCATTCTCAGCACCAAGGAGAAGGTCAATGGTAACCGCCAATTTTTCAAAATGAAAAACTAAATAAATACTTAGGACAAACACAAAAATTCACTACTCTCAGAATACATAGGCCTGAAACAGCCTGCAGATTACATCATGCCCCATTCAGACAATTAAACGTAATATAGAAATCCCTTGTCGTCTCAATTTAGGGGCGGTTGTGATAGCCCTTGTCACTCTTTCTCGGCTTTTGTGAGACCCGATACATTTTGCGTCTCTTCTCCTGATCCCACCAAATGGCTTTAGTACACACAGAGCCTTGGGATTAACCCTGACCTCTGCCCCATCCATGAGAAATCAGCATGACTTTCTGGGTTTCCGTGAATTAACTTAAAACGAGGAGTTCCACGAGGTTCTTGCGGTGCCGCCACCCTGAGGCTCAGACCTGGCCAAAGGGAGGTAAGGCCTTTGATATGGCATCGGGTTAGTAACGAGCAAGCTCCACCCCCATTTCCGAGGCATTTACTGCATCTCTCTGTTGATTATTTACCTTGGGTGCTGTCTTAGTGAGCTGAAATGGCCAGAAAAGATAATACTGGCAAACTAATGATTCAACCTTTTAGGAAAAGTGTGACCTCCCCAGGCCACTCGGTAGATTTTCCTAGTGTTTTTCCTAAAGATCTGCTTTTTATTTTTTTGGGGGGCAGGGGAGGGGTCCTGAGTCTCTTGATGGAGACCCTCCTTCTTCCATCAAAGCACATTTTAGAAAAAGAGCCAGATAAAACATGCTCCTTGACGCTCTCTCCTCACTCCTGGAAAATTCCGGGCAATTCTCACTTCTTTTTCTTGTCTCACCTGAAATAGGAAAACCGATCACACTGGCCAGACTCCTCTACTGTCATTCATTCAACAAGTACTTATCAGCTCGCCTCTCTGGATTAGACACAGGGCTACATACTGAGTATAATTTATATTGAACGAGGTAGGCCTGGTTCCTGTCCTGGCTTCTTGGCACTGCCACCACTGGGAGGGACTATGGTGAAAACAAGAAAACAAAAAATTAGTATCATTGATATAATTCTAAGAAGTGAGCAAACAGAATATAGTGATAGAGAATTATAGAGAAAAAGGTGGGGATTACTCCGTATTAGGTGATCAGAGAAAACCTGAAGGACTAAAAGATAAGAAGGCATCTTCTGCTGGGGATTTCCAGGGAACCGATTCCAGAGCGAAAAGAGCCTGTGCAAAGGCCCAGGGGTAGGACAGCTCGACACATCGAAGGATGAAGAACTTTATTGCTTGCTACTCAAAAGTGTGGTTCTGTTGGCCAGCAGCATTGACATTCCCTGGGAACTTTAGGAAAATGTAGAATCCCAGCCTGAATCAAAATCTGAACCCTGGACCCCTGAATCAAAATCTGTGTTTTTAACCCTCAGGAGACTTGTTTTCTCATTCAAGTTGAGAAACACTGTCAAAAACACTGCTTCCAACCTTGACTGCATATTGGAATCTGCAAGGGAACTTGAAAAAAAATTCTGATGCCTGAGTGTCTCTTCCACAAAGATTAATTTGGTAGGGGCTCTAACATGGGCCTCGGAATATTTTTAAGCTCCCCAGAGGATTCTGAATCATGTGACTAAAGCACAATGCCTGGCACATAGTAGGCCCTTGCTGAATATCCGTGACTCAAACCCTAGACCCTTTAGTTTCCCCAGAGACTCCCACAAGAGGCTGCAGGCAGGCGTGAATATACCCCTCTTCTGACTTTGTGCATTAGAAAGGCCTTTCTCCCCAGAAACATGAAGCCAAACCCTAAACAATTTGGAAGAATGGGTTCAAGGAAAATATCCCCAGGGAGCCATCAAACTCTTCCAAATGTTGGATAACTCTCAATTGGGGCATTCTGGTGAATTCACGGGAGTCATAAGAGACCATCTCTCTATCAGATTGGGGAGCAAAGGACACAGGTGAAGAAATGCAATCCTGAGTTGAACTCAGTAAAAGGCAGCATGATTTTCAGATTCTCTGCACACATGAGGAGAGCCCATATCAGAGAAAACCCTCTCCTGGGCAGTCTGGTAACATTCTTGACTAATGAGCTCGGAACAGAATGTCCCTAGTCTGGCATTATCAGCGAAGACTTGAGGGAAGGGAGGTGTGAAGAAGGTACAGGATGTGATCAAGCCACAGATGTGCATGATACGGAGCTATAGGGAAGCCCCTGGTACTTCCCGCATCCGGAGGGGGTAAGAAATGCACAGCCAACAAGGCAGCGTTGGAGCCACACAACACACAAAACAACCCCCAGGACCAGGACAATTCCGTGACGAAGGGTACAGTCAGCTTCCCATTGCCCAAGAGTGGCCCAGCCACCAGGGAGAAAACGCACAGAGCAATCCCTGCACTTGCCAGAGGAGGTTGCAAAAGGTTTTCAAGAGAATCAGCTTCATTCATTTCCTCCCTGTTGGGCCCTAAGCTTTTCAGATCGCTTTTGAATATTACCGTTCCAGGTGAAGGACGGGCACACCAGTTGGGTAATAATGTAAGTTGACACTGTGGAGGAAGGGACAAGAAAGGAAATTTGGGTGACATAAATCTCTCTCCGAGGACTTCCTCAACCTTGTGGGAGAAACTAAAAGTTTCGATTCTAAAGATGGAATAAGCACTATTCTGACATAGAGAAGATACCCTATGCTCCAGAAATAGCTGCTTTAACTCTTTCAGGCTTTTCAGTAAACTACCGAGTCAGCAGAATAAACAGATTTCTAGCTGGGGCCCACCCATCTTAGAATACAGGCACTAGATGAGGTTGCCATGTTTTCAGGAACGTGAAAATGCTTGAACTCTGGGTCTAGGAGTTCCTATTGTGGCTCAGTGGGTTAAGAACTGATAATTTATTTTGTTTCAGATCAATTTTTTTTAATCTTCTCAGTAACATCACACTATTTTTTACTGAATGTTACTTTGTAATATAGTTTATATATGAGAGGGCAATTTCTTCCTATCACTTTAATTTTTAAAAAATATTTAGCCAATTTACCCATTTATTCTCTGATGTTTTGATTTTTTTTCTTTTTCTTTTTCTTTTTTTTCTTTTCGCTAAGCTCCAAAATAAGTTCCATTGGAATTGTGACCAGAACTTTGTTGAACCAATGGATTAAGAAGTATTTACCCTGGAGCTCCCACTGTGGCTCAGCAGGTTAGGTATCCATGAGGATGAGGGTTCGATCCCTGGCCTTGCTCAGTGGGTTAAGGATCCGGCTTTGCCGTGGCTGTGGCGTAGGCAGATGGCTGCCGTTCCGATTCATCCCCTAGCCTGAGAACTTCCATATGGCTGGCAAGTGGTCCTAAAAAGATAGATAAATAAATAAATACATACATACATACATACATACATATATACATACAGAAATAAATATACTCTGAGTCTAAGCAGAGTTGAAAATGGGCAAAGAATATGTGAATAAATGTTAATTTCCCCAGAGATAAATGTCTTCGAAAAATAGGAATGTAGAAATCTAACATGAACAGAATAATACCAAAGAAATGACATATTCTTTGGGGGCAGATCATTCTTTGGGCACATCTCGTCTTTCCAGGGACTGTGCGCCCGTGGTACCGAACCGTGAGCACAACCTGAGGAGGTACAGCTCTTGGCCTGTCGCACACCTGCGCCGGTAGCCAAAAGAGATGAAGGAAAAAACTCTAATATGCTCCTGATCTCGCTTTAAACTCATGACCACAAACCCCAAAAGCATCTTACTGTGGCCAGGCAGGCATTTTATGTGCACAGATCCCGTTTCCGCTCCAGTTCTTCTTGGTAACTCGTTTCTGCCTTCTCTCTCCTGAGTCTTTCAAATCTCTCCCTTACTCATCTCCCTAAGTGGATACCTACTTTGCTCCTTATTTCAATTTTCAATCTTTTTGTTTATTTATTTATTTATTTATTTGCCTTTTAGGGCCATACCTGTGGCCTATGGAAGTGCCCAGGCTAGGGGTCAAATCGGAGCTGCAGCTGCCGGCCCACACCACAGCCACAGCAACGCTGGATCCTTGACTCACTGAGTGAATCCAGGGATCAAACCAGCACCCTCATGCATACTAGTGGGTTCGTAACCTGCTGAGCCACAATGGGAGCTCCTCAACTTTTTTTAAAGTAACAATGAGAAGAGATATTCCTCATTCACCCAACATCACATCTACCCAGCTGCGGGCATCTCTGCCCATCTGCGAGTCTTGCTTTCTCTTCTTTCTGTATGGATGAGCTGCCATCGCTGCCAAACAAGACCAACCACAGCACTTCTGTGTTAGATCTCATCTTCTCTTGCTGTTACCGCGAGGAGGGAGCCCACACTCCCCGGCTCTCCCATCACCTTGTCTGGACGCCCATGACTACGCAAATGTTACGTGAGGTCCTCCATCGTTTTAACTTCCTCTTGACCCTCCCAATCGCCCTCCATGGCCACTTAATTTCTCTGCTTTTCTTTAGAGCAAAACTTCTCCAATGATGTTCGGAAGATTTGTTCCCGGTAGATCTTTAGCATCTAGGACAGAGCCTGGAACATCGTGTGTGTGCAAAACTTTGGCGAATGAGAGAATGAACAAATGTAAGACTATAGCCAATGTGTTCACTGCAGCTGCAGAAAGTTTTCAAGCAAGTCAAATCAGTTTTAATTATAAAAATGGTTGCGCACATGAACATAGATAATTACACAATACTGACTACGAATATGAATTCATTGTACACTAAGCATCGGGTTAGATGATATTATGGGAAGACAGTAGTTATTTTTTACTTTTCCTTCAAGAAAACTAAAGATCAATAGAGAAGGCAGTATACAAACGCAAACCCTGAATAATAATACACTCAAGGGAAAATATCATAGCAATTTTCACCTGGCAAGTATAAGTGTCTGCAGAGGTCCTGCTGTGTTGTATTTTTACTTAACATTTATTGAGCTCCCAGAGTATGCCAAGCATAAGACAAGAGTATTATGAAATAAGTATTATTTAAAAGCCCATTTCACAGAGGGCAAACCTGAATTACAGAGAGTCGAGTAACTGACTCAAGATAGCATAGCATAAAAACAGTGTAACTGGGTAAATAATGAACTGGAAATGTACACACTAAAGAGCAGGAAGAAGCCTGACCTATCAGTCACACACACCTCTTTGTTCATCACCTGCTCAGCGCCACGTACCACGTGAAAACAATTCCTCATAGAGAATGATACTTTTGCACATGGCCTCTACCTTCCAGAAGAGTCACTATGGGATGTTAGGGCCTTAGACCACTGCTTCTCAAACTTTAATATGAATAGAGATCAACTGGGGATCTTGTTAAAATAAAGACTCTAGGAGCTCCTGTTGTGGCTCAGCGGTAACGAATCTGACTAGGATCCATGAGCATTCAGGTTCGATCCCTGGCCTCCCTCGGTGGGTTAAGGACCTGGGTTGCTGTGAGCTGTGGCGCAGGCTGGCAACTGCAGCTCCAATTTGACCCCTAGCCAGGGAACTTCCATATACCTCGGGCACTGCCCCTGCCAAAAATAAGTAAATAAACACATAAATAAATAAAAATACAGATTCTAATTTAGCAGATCTGGGTGGAACCTGAGATTCTGTTTTTCTCACAAACTTGAAGGAAACGTGGACTCGGCTGGTCCAGGCCTGCTCTTAGACAAATCGGTACCTGCATATGATCCTTTTTCAATTGACCAATCTGTAACTGACAGGTGGGGAGGTCACGTCAAATGAGTGAAGTATGGGCTATGGTGAGAAATGAGCTTCTTCTGCCTATTTTGACCACAGATCAAGGGAAAAGTCCAGATTTTTTGGAAAAATCTTTTTTTAAGGGAACAGCCGTTGCCAATTTCTGTGTCGTTTATAGTTTCTTAAAAAAAAAAAAAATTACTCAGAGATGAAATTGGCTGAATCCCCAGACCTTTAACTTATCTATGGTTCCCACTGGACCAACAGCTAGCTCTTAAAATACCTTTTCAGTTTATCTTTAACCCAGAAGCCTGGGTCTTTTCCTGGTCATTGGCTGGCTCCCTGCTTTCTCAGCCTAAACAGAAGTCTACTCTGCTGTGGTCACTTTTCCTGCTTGCTGCTAAAGGAATTTTTGGGGAAAGCAAAGCACAGAGCCTCCTGCTCCCTCCATCCCCCCTCTAGGAGGGCTTTTCTGCTTTGAGGTTCCGCTGAGAGGCTACGCAGGTGAAGTTGCTGGGGAACCAAGCGTCTCCCTCCCTCCTTAACAGGCATGGCGAGGTTAGGAGGTTAAGGTGGCCTGCCCTTCAAAACATTTCACAAAGATTAACTAAGCTAGATGACAAGGAGCCTCTGGCAGAGCAGAGGAACATGAGCTCAACAGTCATGGAGGGAAGCTGCCCCGGGCAGCAAGGGGACTGGTATTTGCACAGACAGCAGGAAGTGTCAAGCACAAACTGAACAGCATCTCAGAACCCTCTGTGTAGTGGCTGTGTATGTGTGCATACACATACATATAAATGTAATATACTACTTGTGTTTTATTTTTATATGTAATTAATTATGTGTGTGTGTATATACACACACATACGCATTGTTATGGGCTGTATTGTGTCACTGCATGAGTCATAGCTTGAAGCTCTAACCCTCAGTATCTTAGAATGTGACTCTGTTTGGAGACGAGGTCTGTAAAGCGGTTATTAAATTCGGTGTTCCCTGGTGGTTCAGTGGATTGAGGATCTGGTGTTGTCACTGCTGTGGCTCGGGTTCCACCCCTGGCCTGGGAACTTTTGCATGCCATGGGGGCATCCAAAAGAAAAAAAAAAAAGGAGAGAGAGGTTATTAAATTAAAATGAAGTCATTACGTTGGGCCCTAGTCCAATAAGCTTGGTATCCTTACAAGAAGAGCTTGGGATACAGACAATGCACAGAGGAAAAACCATATGAGGACAAAGGGAGAAGACTTCCACCTGCAAGCTGAAGAGGGGGATCACAGAAGAAACTAGCCTTGCTGACATCTTGATCTCAGACTTACACCCTCTAGAACTGTGAAAAATAAATTTCTGTTGTGTAAGGCACCCAGTCTGAGGTATTTTGTTATGTCAGCTCTAGCAAACTTATACACACACACACACACACACACACACACACACACACACACGCATACACAGTGGCCAGTCTGAAAAAAGAGACAAACACATTTTAAAAGATTTATTACCACCCCATTACAATAACCGATAAAATAATATTATCTAAGAGTCAAGAATTTATGGCCTTCTGTAGTTATAAACAATACACAAACATCTTGCCTTACCATGCCCTCGGAGAGAGAAAGGAGCACAAAGTAAATATAAAGTCAACTGATAAGGCTGGAAAAGGACTGAGGAATGCCACCACGTAGTTTTCTGCCAGATTTGGGGGTGGGAGAGGGTGTTCTCTTTCTCGGAAAACAACTTCTTTAGCGTTATTTTTCCTCTCTTGGCCATTGGGTTCTCTTTGACTTTGTTCCCTTAAGTGGTCCAAACGCGTGCCTCCAACTTGGCCTTGAACTAGACGCCCTCTTTGTCTTGGACTTCTTTGGACTTTGGGAATGTTCTTTCCAGGTACTCTCCAGCGAAGTGTTGTGTCGGGGATTGGGGGGGTATCCCTGTCTTGGGACGGCTAATCATTTCCAAGAATTGGTACTTTGACCATCTTTACACATAGAAACTGAAATGTAAAAGTGAAAACAAAACCCCAGAAATGAGAAGACAGATGACTGAAAGGAAAATAACCTAGCTTGACCATTCCGGCTCTGGAAAATATGCGGCTTCCGAGGAAAGGAAAAACTTCCTCTTTTCTGTCACTGTAGTGATTGTAAAAATAGCAGTGTCACCACCATTTCATTAAATGAGGAACCCCCCAAACAAATATTTTAGGCTGAGTTAACAACTTGCCATGAGCTCTCCAGTCACTGACGGGGAAGGGAAGGGAATTCAGATATTTGAAGAACATGTTGCATAAACCGGGGGCTTTCTAGGGCTCACCTCATGCAGTTTCCATCACAATCTCGTGAAGTAGATTTCACTGTCTTCCAACTGAACACAAAGACCTAAGGAGAAACTAAGTATAGACATGGCCAGTTTAATGACTCAACAGACACTAACCTTTCTCTCTTCCATTTCTCTATGGACAATGGAAAAGGTAAACATTTTTGTTCTCTGCCTTATTGCAGCTGAGGCTAGCCTGACAATATGGCAAAGTTCTAGTTAACGTTACACAGGCATATGCAGAAGATTCTCATATGTACCACTGTAGGCTGGACTCCCAGTCTAAATCCAGACTTGGGCATGCATGTGCCTGATGACCATCCCTGTGCAGCTAATTGGAATCTCAGCCTAACAGGTCCAATCTGTCCTGAGCTTCGTAGCTGGATCTGCCTCTGCCAGTCTTTGCCATCTAAGTAAATGCCAAGGACCCACAGACTTGGTCATCTCTGTCTCTTTCACACGCCATCCAATCAGCCCTCAGATTCTTCAGCTCTATTGTTTCTCCTCATTCCCGCTGCCGCTGTTCTGCCCCCAGTCACCAGCACCTCTTGTTTAGAAGCCTCCTTCCAGCTTCTGTGTGTTTCCCTTTGGCCGCCTCCTTGAGTGTTGTCTCTATACAGTTCCCACAATGAGTCTGTTAAAATGCAAATCAGACCACATCCTTTCTCTGCTCACCGTGGTCCCATGGCTTCGTGTATCACTCAGAGTAGAAGCCGAAGTCGTCACAGGAGTGCAGAAGTCTCTCCATAACGTGGCTCCCTTACCTGCCTGATCTCTTGTCTCACCCTCTTCCCTTGGCTCTGAACCAGCCACACTGACCTTGCATCAGAACTTTGCACTTGATAAACGTCTTCTCTGGAAACTATTTCCACTATCTATTTGCATGATTTACTCCTTTAACACCTTCTCGTCTTTATTCAATGTCACCTTCTCAGTGGCCCCCTGTCTCCCTCACTTCATTTAAAGTACAACCTCTCTTCACCACCACCACCACCTGGAACATTCTGCCCGCTTCCTGGCTTTATTTTGTCTATAGCATTTATCGTCATTGCACACTATATACTTTATTATTAATCTTAATTGCCATCTGCCTCTTCTCAGCAAAATGTCAACTCATTTGGACAAAAGATTTTTTTCTATGTTACTAACTGCAGGGTCCCCTAGAACAACACCTGTGTTGAAATAGCTACTCAATAAATATATTGTTAATTGATTAGTTTATATTGGATCCATGACCTCATTCTTGGAAGCCATTCTTCAGGCAAACTGCTTTTACCAAATGGCTAAGCACAGGTGCCATTTCTGTGAGATTCAAGGATCTTCCAAGAGGTGACTCTGGCTCAAAGACTCCCATCACCCTGGGCAAAATTTTCTTGCAACTGTTCTGGAATCTAAGACTCTCCCTAACCAGATTGCATTCTTCTCTCTTTCCCAGGGGCCAGACACCCCCCGCCCCAGTGGCTTGAAGACTCTCCCAACCTACTCTTCTCCCTTCTCTTTTATTCTTCATGAGTGTTTTCTCCAACAAAGCTCTGCCACGTCTAGTCTTGTTTTGCCTTCTGCTTCTGAGAGGACCCCCAAGTAACATGTCTTCTTGACCAAATGCTTGTGTTCATCTGACTGCAGTCACAGAGCTGGTAAGATGTGATTTTTAGATCCAAACCCACGTGGACCTGATTCAAAAGCTCATGCTTTCTCCAGACTGCTCTAATATCACTATGCCTAGACACATTTGTTTTGTGTCCCTCCTCATATTCATTCATTCAATAAGGAATCCATAGGAATTTTATAGCCATGGACTTTATTCTACTTTATTTTGTCTTTTTAGGACCTCACTGGCAGCATATGGAAGTTCCCAGGCTAGGGTTCCAATCATAGCTACAGTTGCTGGCCTACACTCCAGCCGCAGCAACAGAGGATCTATTCCACAGCCCAGGAACATCTACACCTATACCTATTCTGCAGCCCACAGCAACGCCAGATCCTTAAGCCACTGAGCTAGGCTAAGGATCACACCCACGTCCTCATGGACACTAGTCAAGTTCGTTACCACTGAGCCATGGGAACTCTGCCATGGACTTCATTTTATTCACATTCATACTTTTATACCTAGCAGAGCTTGTCAAACAGTTGGCAACTTTATATTATTGCTTGGATGAAGGAATAAATGGATGAAGAAACATTTACTGACTATCCAAAATGTGTGCATTTGGTTAAAGCTTTTACTTTGTATGTATATACTCCAGTTGAAGAAATGTTATACAAATGACAATGCACAAGAATGACTCAGCTGTGTTGCCTAAAATGTACTAAGAGATAGTAGCCTGGAGACAATGCGATCAGTAAGGAGGTTATTACAATAGAACTGACATGATACAAGGGGTTGAACTTGGCCACACAATGGGAATTGAAATAAAAGGAAAATAAGAGCGAGGTTTTTTTTTTTTTTAAAGGAAAAATCAACAGGCATTAGGTGGTCATAGAAGTCAAGCAAGAATAAAGAGCAAGATGACTCAAATATCTTGAGCCTGGATGACTCGGCCAAAAAAAGGTATCATTTGTCAAAATGAGGATATTAAAAAAAAGGATCTAGTTTATTAGGCAAGAGTTTGTTATTCTGTTAGGGAATGAGAGGGCCATTCAATAGGAATCATTTAAAGGATGATTAAAGAAGTGAGATAAGCCTTAGGAAGGGCTGTCAGAGCCAGAGAGAGTCTGGAAAGTCATTTCACTCAGAGGCTACATTTGAAATTATAAGAAAGTAACATAAGAATGTAATTATAAGAATGTAGTTCTAGGATGGAGAATATGAAAAAGACAAAATTAAAATTAAGTGTGATGCATGCATTTAGGAGATAAGTGAAAAATATATATGTATATATATACAGAAAATGTAAAAGGAGTAGACAAGGAAAGGTTGAGAACCAGATTAGTGAAGAAATCCAAAGACCAGGCAAAAGGAGAATTCCACAAAGAGACTGGTCAATGGTAGCAAACGATGCAGAGAACTCAAGAGCCTAGACGATGCTGCTGAGAGGTTCGGAAGCGTGTGAGTTTAAATAAATGAGAGCTTGGAGAGTCAGCATGATCGAGCATCGGCTGCTTTAGTTTGGTTTTTGGGTGTTTCCTTGTTTTCTCTTTAAAGGAAAGTAGGTTATCCACATTTTCAGCAGAGAGTGAAACTTCTGTGGAGTAAAGAATTAAAGGGAATAAGAAGAGGAGATGACTGAGAGAGCAAGTTTCAGGGGAGGGAGGGCGGGGGTGGAGAATGCACATGAGGAGTTTAGTTTAGAAAAGGAAGATGGAGCGGTGCTTCCTCTCAGTCAGAGAGGAAGGATCAGAGTATTTGTCCTCCCCGGACCAAAGCGCTAGTCACTGTGTTATTGGGCATCCGAGGTCCATTGCGATTTAATCACCACCTTTGGCAACCTTGCAAAACGTTAGATCTGATCCAAACCAGCCCTTCACTTGAAGGCACTTTCCAGCCATACTGACTCAGAGGCTCACATTTGTATTTGAATATGCCACGTCCCCTTGTTGAAAACATAATGATCGTCTGGCTAATACTTTCACGACTCTCCAGATCAAAGCGATGAAATAAAGAAAAAAAACTTGTCACATACGAATGTAGAAATTTCCTTCATTACATCCGAGAGAAGAGATGATAAAAAGCAGTAGGAAAATGGACCTTCTTTTCACCTGGATGACGGATTTCTGAGAAAGTCTCGCATGTTTGCTTCTAATTGGTAATCTGATGAGTGAATGTTCTGTGGGTTATTAAAGACGGACATTTTATGCAGTGTCTTAAATAGCGTCATGTAGATTTCAAGTTACCATTATAGAGGGTTCTGGAGTCACTTTAGGTGGGCAGTTCAAATATTGCTGCGTCTCAAACTGGCTTGCAAATTTGCATCAACGCCAACATCAATTTCTCGATTAGTCTTTTTCTGACTGATCGTGTCCTCATTTTTCCGGTTTCTTGAACGATTATTATATTTTAAGGTGGAAATCTGCCAGAGTGATGACAACAAGGTTGAGTCTAAAGTATTAACCCAACGGACAGATTTTATCAATGGGGGGATGAGGACAAGCCGGCAAGGAGGGAGAGGAAGAAAAAGACCTGGGAGAGCTTTGTCATTTACTCATATCGAGAAAAATTTGAGAGTAAATTCTACCCCCCTAGACTCTTTCTAATATTTCCAGCCAGTGGGGTTGCTCTAATGAGTTCAAATTTAGATTAAAGCAATAGCTGCAATTTTGATTTCAAAAGGTTTTGCCAATAACGATGTCTCCACTTGTGGGAGATGAAGTGGAACAAACTAGAGGTTAGGAATTAAAACACTTGGATTTGATTCCTGCCTCTGACCACTCACTCCTCTGTAACCATGAGCCAGTAGTTCTCTCCATCCATGGGTCCCCGCCACATGCTACCCCCAGTAACTGAGAAAGGCACCCAGAAACACCGCCTTAGGCAGATCACTTAAACTTGGCAAAGTTCCGTTTCCTCAATTTTCTAAGAGGACATAGGACTCAGTAAGGATTCTAAATTCTTGCTGCATGTTAAGGAACACCTGAAGCACTTTTTCAAAAAAAATGGTGGTACAGGGTCCCATCCCCGACCAATGGTATCAGAATCTCCGAGGGTGGGGGCCGTGCCCCAGGGTTTCTCTAAAGATGCCTCCGGCTGTTCTATGTGCAGTCAGAACCTCTGCGCTGAACTTCAGGCATTTTTTCCAGTGCTTCATCCAGCCAAGAATCACTTGCTCCAAGGTTCACGTGCCCAAGAGAAAACAAGAACCCTTTCAGGTGGCTTTATACGCACTTTACACCCATTAAAAAAAAATGCATTCAGCTTGGGTCCTAGAGACACCGGCACAGCTGATTCTAGGGGATTTCTACGGGAATAAAAGCATATGCCCAAAGCCAAGTTTTCACTTTGCTTGTGTGCTTACGATTTTTCTTTTTCAATTAAAAAAAAAAAAAAACGCCTTTTTATTGAGGCACAGAATATGTACAACTTGATGGATTTGTATGTATGCATGCACCGGTGTAGCCATTACCCAGGTCAAGATGTAGGCTATTTCCAGCCCCTTTGAAGACTAGTCCTACTATTTTGAAAGGACATAGTCGGACAACAAAATTGGGCAGCTGGCCAGTCTTCAATGGTCCCCATGTTGTTTTCTAATTCCATTGTTACCTCATAAAATAAATAACTGGATGGAATACTCCCACTGCTCTGCCACTGTGTGTGAAGTTGTCACACATGCTTTCTCAATTCTTTAGAAAATGTGTGCCTAAAGTTTCCTGACGTTCTAAGCATATTAGCTCCAGAAGCCCAACCCCTCTGGCCCTCGAGGGCAAGGATGGGGTTTGTCTTCCTTACTCATGGGTCTGCAGCTCTATGTGTTTATGAACGTTTGTTAATGAGTGGCAAATAGATACAGAACTTTGTGGGGAGGATGTAAATAACAATAGAAGACATGCCCCTGCTTTTTTTCAGAAAGTTTTCTATCATAGGGATGAGTTGGGGGAAGTTTGGTTGAGGTATATTCCAAACAGATGAGAAGCACTCGGTGAGCAATTATAAAACAAAATATCGCGAGTCCCTGTCGTGGCTCAGTGGTAACAAACTCGACTAGTATCCACGACGATGTAGGTTCGATTCCTAGGCTCGCGCAATGGGTTAAGAATCCTGCGTTGCCATTAGCTGTGGTGTAAGCCGGCAGCTATAGCTCCGATTTGACCCCTAGCCAGGGGTCATGTGCTACAGGTGCAGCCCTAAAGAGAAAAAAAAAAAAATATATATATATATATGTATGTGTATATATCTATATATACACACATATATGTATGTATATATATAAAATCATTGGAGGGAATTTTTTTAATATTGACTCCAATGTCAATAGACTAAAATCTTACAGGGGACAGAGAAAGCAGAGTGAAGAGGCCCTCAACGTGGCAGCCTAAAGAGGGTGGTTTTTGCATGAGGAGTTTGGGTCTTGAGAGTTGCCACGAGAGTCGAGAAGAGAGAATTCCAGGTTAGCGGAGGGACTTGAGCGAGACTTAAGGGCAAAGCTCTAGCTGATCTTGTCAGGTGAAGTCCATACAAGCACCTTATCTGGCTTGAAAATCCCGAAAGAGGGTGTTGAGGAGAAATAGGAGAGGAAAGAGAGACTTAAAAATAAAGCCAGCTGATGGAGGTCTGAAGTAATAGGCTGAATTTTTTCTTGTGTCACCAGATGCATGACAAAACAGCCTTTGCAGAAGCTTGTTCCAGCAGTTTCCTGGAGGGCAGAGAGAAAGGCTGCATGCAGGTAAACTGATTAGAAGCTGCTTCCACCATCCAGATGCCAGCCTGGTTTGGGGTGGTTAACGTAGTAAATGATCATGAACGAGAGATGCCCCGCAGCTTCAGGAGGTGAAGGGGGTCAGGTGTTCAAAGCACAGCGAGGATACTGGCTTTATTCCCACAAATGGGCTGGATCCTTAACCCACGGCCCCGGGTCAGGGATTGAACCTGCACCTCTACAGCATGGGGAGCCACAGCAGTCAGATTCTTAAGCCACTACACCACGGCAAGAACTCCCACACTCCCTTTTGCAATTACTGGACCACAGAGAAAGCAAAAAGAGGCTAAGCCCACTCTATTCTCTGCCCTGGGGTATCTTGAATCCCTAAGGCTCACAACCACCTAGGATTGAGACTATTTTACCCACACCTGCTATCCTCCGGACACACTAATGCGCACCTGTGCCCTCCAGGAGAAAAAGGAGACAGGTAGCGCCAATCTGGAGGAGCTGGTGGAGCCACCATCTTCTGGCCAGGGAACAAGGGCCTCTGCAGCTTACAGGCTTGGCTGAGCCCTCGTCTGGTCGCTGCAACGTCCCCGACGTGGAGCCAGGAAAGTAGAGTGGGAGAACCTCCCACAGCTCAGACCCTAATTACAGCAAAAGCTAGACAGCAAAATGAGTTTGTCTCTTTAAAAGGGACCAGATGATTAATAGCTGCGTTTCCATCCCACTTGTAGGTATGCCAGCAAAGACAGACACAATCAGAACAGATTCTTAAGGGATTGGAACTGATATATGGTGGAATTCATGAAATCCTTGAATGCTATTAGCAGCCTTTTTTTTTTTTTAAGGGCCGAACCTGCGGCATATGGAAGTTCCCAGGCCAGGGGTCCAATCGGAGCTCCAGCTGCCAGCCTGCGCCGCAAACCACAGCAACACAGGCTCTGAGCCGTGTCTGCGACCTACGGCACAGCTCACAGCAATGCCGGATCCTCAACCCACTGAGCGGGGCCGGGGATCGAACCCGAATCCTCATGTGTATTAGTCGGGTTCATTACCGCTGAGCCACAATGGGAACCCCTTAAAAGCTTTTATTTCATAATTGCCCAGGGACATAACTGGTGGTCTTTTTCCCCTAAATTATCAAATACTCAAGGCAGGATAACAGAATTGAAGAGGCCGTAACTTAGGCTGACGGGACCGTTCTTAGAGAGAGACCAAGGGAGAGAGTGTTCTGCTTCTTGGGTTTCTAAGCAGCCGACCGTGGATATGAAAACAACAATAATAATGACAAGAATCATGCCTGGAAGGTACATAGCGTTCTCATGGCAGAAAAGAAGGGAACATAGACGCTGGGTGGCCTTTTCTGCCAGGAACTCCTTCAGGAAAATGTTCAGATAATTTATGCCCCTAAATTCTACAAACTGTCACCTTCTAGAATATACGTGCTGCCGAAGCGAGCACGAACTGTCACCTTCTAGAGAACGGAAAACAAAACACACACAAACACACACACAAAAGGAAAGGAATGGAAATAAAATAATCAAAATAGAGCATGGAATAATATTCTTTGCAATGTGGTATTTTCAACCCAGTTTTTTTTTAATGTAATGAAGGACTCCCAGTATAATATATTTGTGTCCATTCTGGCACAGTGTTAAATAGAGAAAAATATTTTATTGTCACTAAAATGAGATTAATGCATTTTTAATTTGGGCATAACATTTATTTCTTCCATATTTTCTTTCTTTTTTTTTTTTGGCTATTCCATAATAAACGGCTCACCTAATGAAGATGACATTTATTGCTTTGCCACGATTACAACATAAGCAGACACCCACTTTTCTGTTGCAAACTGCATTGACCAACTGCACTGATGAAACGACAGTGGTAACCCAAGTTCACGATGGGTTATGAATCTTGCCTTTGAGCTCAAGATATACCACTAGAAACTTGGAAGCACATTCATCATTTCAGGCACACTTTGCCTTGTATAAGTTAATCTTAGATTCTACCTGAGCAAAAGTTCTGTTGCAGCTGAAACAATAGCATTGTGGGAACTGGCAAAACCATAGCGGACACCAGAGTAAATTCAGAGAAGCCTCTGAAGCTACCACAAAGATGGGATTGGCTCTAAGAAACATTGTGAAAGAGGCGAAGTGGGTCTCTGGGGCACCCTTTCCTTCAGTGAGCGTCACCTCCTGTTCGTCTTTAGACTGGCTCAGTCTTGACCATGAGCGTGCTCTCAACCTCAAATGATCTGAGCATGAAATTGGGATGTTTCTCCCCACCGGTGCACAAGGGGCCACTGCAGTCCTGCTGAGGAGCAAGAAACATGATCCTGATGCTTATGGTGGTTCACAGATGATTTCTAGGAAGCCAAGCAATGTTTCCATGGTACAGGAGAAAGAGGGGGCTGAAAAGAAAGGTGGGATTCATTTTCAAAGTTGATACTCTCAATGTTGTCATATATGTGCAGTAATGACCAGAAAGCACCCATGTGGAACCCTGTAAAATGATGCGTGGCATCGGATGGAGCTATGGGAAAACGGAGAGTTGAAATTGAGAAACGACTAGTGGGTGGACTAAGAGTGTGCAGAATGAGAACTAAATTTCAGAGGTGGGAGTTCGGGAGTGACTCAGCAGGTAACGAAACCAACTAGAATCCAAGAGGACTGCGGGTTCGATCCCTGGCCTTGCTCAGTGGGTTAAGGATCTGGTGTTGCCGTGAGCTGTGGTGTAGGTCACAGACACAGCTGGGATCCCAGGTTGCCGGGGCTGTGACGTAGGCAGGCGGCTGCAGCTCCGACTGGACCCCTAGCTTGGGAACCTCCATAGGCTGTGGCTGCGGCTCTAAAAAGACAATAAATAAACAAACAAACAAATAAACAAACTTCAGAGGTGTTTTGGAAGCAAGGAAAAGTGGTCAGTAGACTATGTCCAGGGGGTCATTAGTAGAGGAGAATTAAAAGATAAGTCAAAAGGCCCGCTTGCCCATCAGGATAAAGTATGATCTCTATTTGCAACAACAGGGGATTACTGAGAATAACAACAGAGCACAGAAGCACATGTGTCCATTCACCTGCGTATCAAGACTATTATTTTCTGTTCGCAGGGACCTGTCTTTGCTTCCTCCTTTTGTCGAAAGATTATTTAAGTGAAGGTGGGGAAAGATGTGTCCTCCAAGCCAAAGCTACAACGGAAGTGTCTCCTCACTTTGGCATTTTAAACATTCGTTGTGTTGTTGCGGAATTTGTTTCTGGGAAGCCAGCCTGTGTCGCAGTGCATCAGCTCTCAAGTCCAGGAATCCCTCCGTAAACACAGGTAGCAGACTTGTCTGATGCGAAGGGCAAGGCTTTTGTTCCTTGGGTTCTCGGTGTTCACCCAGTAAAAGCATAGTAAAAACACCTCTGCGCCTAAGAATAAAACACCCATAAGGGGGGGGGGAAATAAGTGACCAAACCCACTTTACAATCTCACTCAGCAGTAACCTCCACTGCTTGCCTATAAAGTTGAGGTGGGGAGGAATGTTCTAGCTTATATTTTGCCGGAACGGCCCATTAGGGTATTTAAGAGTCATTCAGAGATACTCAAGGCCCGCTCAGAATACAGCATAGCCCCCTGACCTCAGCGAAAGTCTAGACGTTCAGGAGTTCTGACCCCCAGCGCTCTCCTGGATCCGTCCAATACCCCCGAACCAGCCCCGGTCACACATTCTCTCGCTGACTCATTTCACAAATATTTCTTATGCCTCCGGTATGAGCAAGGCACTCTGTTATGCTTTGAGGGTGTAGAGATGAAAAGACAGGAATCAAGGCTGGGAGGGACGTGTAAATCAACAATTAGGGCGCTGGGTGGTGGTAGGCTGTGGTGGGGACCACACAGGTGGGGCTGGCTTGCCTGGAGGCAGCAGCGGGGCTGGGGGATAGCATTCCAGGAGTGGATGAACGCAATCCTTGGAGATCAAGAGTTTCAGGAGCACGAGGTCTGTGCAAAAGATCTACGGGAGACGGTGTCGGCCAGTATAAGGAATCTTAAAAAAAAACCCTGCCTCCAAGTGTTTCCTTATTAACTCAGTGCTCGAAGGGCTCTCATCGCTCTCATCACTGATCACTGTAAATTAAGGCTCTGTTAAGACTGAGATACCTCTTTAAAGGAGTAAAATACCTGAGTATTATTTGCCACCAGCATTTTAGCTGAAAGGAGCAAGTCCTTGAGAGACTGGAATAGTAGATAAGAAAGTGTCATCAGGGCAGGTAAAAAGATGACAGGATTAGACATAGAGGGTTTACACTGGACCAATTCAGGAAGACACTCAAAAGTCAAGGAAAATGGTCCTGTATGCAAGTAGCACTGCTCTCAAGAGAAGAAAGGCGTAGATTTTACATCCTCACTCGCTCAGCTTCCCTCGTCTCCTGGTAGAAGCCCTGGGATACTGCCTTGGAATTCTGGATTCTGATGAAACAGGAGTCTAACAATTAAGTCCAGAAGCCGTTTCAGGCTGAAATCCTTGTGCATTTTAGAGAGATTACTCTCATTTTCCCCCTCAGATAAGTGAATATAAAACTGCCTCCTTACAGAATTGCTTTGAAGGTTAAATTGCACCTTGTGCTCAGCATGATACCTGGGGCATTGTAGGCATCCAATCACTGCTTGTTCCGCTTCCCTTGAAACTTTACAGTTAGATATGCTTTTCTTTGACTCGAATCTTCTCTCCATCAATGACGACAATTGCTAGTTTTATTGAAAGAGGTAATATATTGACCTCTTTAGTGTGAATGACCTTGGCTTAGGTTCTTTTCCTTGAGCAGGCTTTGAATGGCGGAGCGTACCGTTCGGAGAGATGAAGAGACAACCCCTAAGCAACTAGAGAGAGGGCACGGAGAGCCAGCCAGGAGGGCGGCAAGATGCACAAGACGGGGCCTTGCGCCACTGAAAGTGGGAGGTGGGACCCGTTTCATACTAGTGCTTATCATGCACTAGTATCTTATCATATTAAGTTACATTGAGAGCTCAGAGCTTTGGAACAAGTTGAAACTAATTGCATAGAGATCTTGCTGCATGTGTGCAGGACATCGAACTTCCCTGGAAAGCGTCCGGTTCTGTGCGCCTCCTTCAGCCTGTCGGTGACAGCGGGTTAGGGCCGGACCTGGCCTCAGACCTCCAGTGGGGATGCACGCCGTCCCTGTGCGGAGTCCTCACGACTCACAGGCAGAAGTGAGGGCAGGGGGCCTCCTTGTCCACACCTCTCCCCCTAGGGCCCCCCAGCCCCTCTCCCTGCCTCCCAGAGTCCCCGTCACGCCCGCCCCACAAGAACTCTCAGAGCACAGTCCCAGCTGCCTGACCCTGGACGCATCTCGAGAACTGCCCTCCCCAAAACTCTCCACGAGGACCAGGTCGCATAACAGGTGGCAGAGTGTGCTCGGGCAGCCCGGAGGAGCGGTCCAAAATCAACGTGGACAGGCTGCTTATTTCCACCAAACAGAACAGGCCGATGTGAAATCTGAACCTCTTTGCCTCGAGGGTCTGGGCGGCGGCGTGAGGTTCCTGGGGTCGGATCTGTGTGGTCCCCCTGCCCCCCCTCCACCAAAATCCTTCAGCGGGAAAATGGGTCAGTCCCGCTGGGGGGCCATGCAGCCATCTCCGGGCTCCTGGAAGCCCCCAGGAGAACAGCCTCAGAAAGTCTTATCAAGCCTCAGCATCTCAAGGTCCCCTGCGATGCTGCTAACATAAAATGATAACCTACCCTGCGGAGTTAAAAACTAGTCACAGTCAGCGAAAAGCCAAACCCATCCCGGGCTTCGGGCAACAACAGGGAGGCCATAAAAATACCAGCTGGCTGGCAGCTTGGCAAAGCAGATGAAAGAAAGGCAAATAAGGGCGAAGGAAATATCCACCCAAATCCGCCGACCCGAGGTTGTGAATGCCAGGAAGGTGGAATTCCTATCACAGACTCCTGCAGTCTCCCTCTCTTTCCGCTCAGAAATGAGTTTGTAGCTCCAATTTTGCACAGACGAGAACGGTGAGCCACCGTATCTTTCCTCACGATGGGGCTGATTGCAACAATGCCCACGGAATCCCCACCAGAAGCAGCTGGTTGCACAAGCTTTTTGCAAAGACAATGAAAGCGGCATGTGTGTACATAGAAAACATTTCAGGAGTCAAGCAGCTGCAAATGAACTTTCCCCGTGCCCTCCTTACACTTGCTTCTGACAGTTGCCAAGAGTGAACATCTAGGGCAATGCACCCGGTGACACTGTCCTGCCACCTGTTTCTCTGGAGAGCTGATCTGGTGGCAAGAGATGGGAAGAAGCATGGAACTTGATTTTGCATCCAAAAGATGCACAGATGACTCAGCAAGTTTTCTGGGTTGGGGGTTAATTCTGACAATTCCTCAAGGAGTAAGAAGGGCCCTTTCTACTCCTGAGAGTTGAAATTCATTACAAGCCCAGATAAGAAACCTTTTCTCAGTGTGAAATAAAGGTTCATGTTCTTAAAAAAATGCGTTCACACATCATCTCCCACTGGCCATATACCACCTTGCAGGAGAGTCATGTCATAGCGGAGAGAGGAAATCAGGAAGGTGTTCTGAGCATGGCTCTCTTGACCTTGGCTTTGTGCTTCTCCTGCACCAGCTGCTATGACTCAGTTCAAAGCCAGGTTAGGAAAGCAGGGAGTGTCACCAAACAAAAACCATCAGAGACCCCTGACTTGAGCCACCACGAGAGTCTGGACCTCGGCAGGTCAACCGTTTGTCAGAAGCAACACTGCAGGACTTGAAAGATGCTGATAAACATGGAAGAAAAAAAAGGAAAAGAAGAAGAAAGAAAGAACACTTGTATTTTCCCCTTTTGATTTAGGTAATTATTTAGCAGAAAGAGGTGTCAGGAGGATCACAAGTTATACAATAAAGAGGGTTCCATTTTGGTACCTCGATGAGCAGAAACACAGACTTGTTGTTCCTTGACTGTGTTTGTGAAGATCCAGAGTAAGAAGAAAGCAGAGGTTTTTAGGGAATAAGGGAGTATATTTGAAAGCATTTTGTACATGATACAAATGAACTTATTTGCAAAACAGGAACAGACTCACAAGCCTAGAAAACAAAGTTGTGGTTACTAAAGGGGAAAGGGAGAGAGAGAGATAAATTAGGAGTTTAAGATTAGTAGATGCAAATATCACATATAAAACAGATAAACAAGGTCCTATTGTGGAACACAGGGGACGATTTTCAACACCCTGTAATAAACCATAATGGAAAAGAATATGAAAAAGAATATATCAACATATAGGCATCACTGAATCACTTTGCGGTACACCAGAAACTAACACAACACTGTAAATCAACTATAATAAATTTTTTTTTCTGAAGAAAGCATTTCACATATTGTAAAGAACAATTGATCATTGAAGAGACTGAAATTTGAGAGTTTTTTTTACCAAAATAAAGTGTTAACAGAGGATAAATAATAGTTCCTAGAGAGTTTTTGCTTCTTAATAGCTCTGCCCCAACCATGCTGCATTTTCAAGCTTAGAGTCTATTAACCAAGGAGTCCAGCTTTACCCAGCCCCCAGCGAGTCAGAATCTCACCTCCACCAGTATCTCACCCACACAAAGTTTGACTGACCACGGCCATAGCAGGTGCTTACTAGATGCTAATGTATACGGCGTTCATGGGGCCCTTGATTCACGAACAGGAGCTTCTGGACAGCAAAGTGGGGACACAGTCGACCCCAATGTGGTCCTGAGAGGTCCTCTCAATTTCACAGGAGTCGGAAAAGTCCCTTGAGCGATCGTCACTCGCCCTTGGTGTAAAAAGGTGGAAAGGAGCCCTTTCTAAGCATTGGTTATCCAGGGAAGGGAGCTGGTACTGTGGGAATGGAAAGGTTTAGAATTCCGTGTGTAATTCCATTTCCGCTACACCACCTGACACTGACTCGGTACAACTCAAACACAGAAGTGCCTCATTTGTTTGTACCCTTAGAGAGTAACGTAATCCTTGTAAAGGAACTTTCCAGACAACTGGAGTGTGTTTCCCGAAGCAGCAGCATTTTTCTAACATGGTCATTGTCCTGGAGTTCTTTCCGGAAGTCTCCTGCACATGGCTCGCCCTTGTCTAACAGCACAGCAGGCACGAGTAGCCTTGTCGTCCACATGATGACTCTGAAAATGGTTGTTTCAATGAAACAACAAAAATTTTTGCTCCACTGGACAGAAATGCCCCCACCCACCCACCTAGGACCAAGATGGGGGTTATAGGACTTTTTGTCTCTGTCCTCGGTGAGTGGCAGTGCTGGCAGGTGGCTGTGCTTTTTGAACTCTCCTTCCTGCCTGCATGCTAGGGAGTGGGTCTCTCTCCCTCTCTCTCTCTCACCTGTTTCTTCTAATCTGCCCTGAGCTGACAATGGAAAATGTCCCAGTTGTGTTCAACGTGAGCAGATCAGCCTCCTAGTAAAGGACAGAATAACTGAACATATCCCAATGATGTCTAGAGCATGGATTTAATGGCATTGACCTTATATGTTTGGTACTGCTCTTATTCCCTGCTCTCTTTGTTGTGGCTGAGGTTACCAGCTAAACCCTTAGGGATGGAGGAGATTCAACTGTACATTCCAGCTGGTTAAACAGGTGGAATGGTTTTGGACCAACCCAGTGTAAAGTCACTAGAAGCCGGTGAGAAGTTTAAGAGTCCCTGCCTGGTAGAATTATGGAAGACACGGACTCAGATATTCAGCTGGCATTTGAGGAACCTGCGTCTGGGTTTTCCTCGTTACTGGAGTGGGAGTGGTGAGGAGGTGACACTCAGAAGTATCCAGCTGCAAACCCAGGGCCATATTTACTGTGGGGTGGGGACCAGGATGGCAGAAATGATTGTGTATTTTCTTAGGTTAAAAGGGGAGGGAGATAGAAGACAAACTTCCAGCTTCTTCCCAGCCAGCTCCAAAAAAAAAAAAGGACTTGAAGTTTTAGGATAAAGCCCAAACTCCTTAGAAAATTCATGGCCTAGCTCTGTGCTAAGGCTCCCTTTTCACCTCTTCCCCCAGTGCATGTGGTGCTGTCCCCTCGACCCCAAACAGCCCTCCCTCAGACCTCACCAACAGCCCCTTGCTCCGGCCTCGGTGCATTTCCTCACTCTACAGCCATGTGTCCGTCCTCTGGGGTCACAGGTTCACAGGACCTGGGACCCGTGATTCGCATCTGCGCTGAAAGTGCACGTTGACTTGGCTGGCCCCCTTGACTCTGAGGATTTGAGGACAGAAACTGCTCCTCGTTCATTTCAGTGACTGCAGCCCCCAGGCCAGGGCCTGCCACGCAGATGCTTAATGAATGTAGAACGAGTGAGTTCAAGCACGTACATTTTTATTCATGAAAGCAGCCCAAGAGAAGAGAAATGCATAAAATGTCACCTTGGGAGTTTGCTGACAGTTCAGATGCCTGGGCCACCCCAGCACCATTAAGTCAAATGGGATCTTGGAACCCATATTTTATTTTTTATTTTATTGGAGCATGGTTGACTTATAATGTTGCGTTAACTTCAGGTGTAAAGCAAAATGAATCCATTTTACGTATACATTTATTTTATTTTATTTTATTTTATTTTTTAATTTACTTTTTGAAGGGTTTTTTTGTTTTGTTTTGGAAATAGAGGTGTTTTTTCTCATGGTTTTTATTTTTTGCATTATGGTTGGTTTGCAGGGTTCTGTCAGTTTTCTACTGTACAGCAAGGTGACACAGTCCCACACACACATATATACATTCTTTTTCTCACATTATCCTCCATCATGTTCCATCACAAGTGACTAGATATAGTTCCCAGTGCTGTATAGCAGGATCTCATTGCTTATCCACTCCAAAGGCAACGGTTTGCATCTACTAACCCCAGGTTCCCAGTCCCTCCCACTCCCTCCCCCTCCCCCTTGGCAACCACGAGTCTGTTTTCCACATCCATGAGTTTCTTTTCTGTGGAAAGGTTTATTTGCACCGTATATTAGATTTTGGATATAGGCGATATCATTTGCCGTTTTACATATACATGTATTTTAAATATATGTCCCCAGGAATTCTGATACAGAGAGGGAGCGGACGGTGTCACAAACCACGACTGAGAAAACCTGTGGTCTGTTTAGACCCAACAGAGGTCTTTATTGACGGGGGAGGAGGGGGACCGAGTGCCAGAGACGCTGAGGGACTTATTCAGGAGCATGTAGTAAATTCGCGGCATGGCCTGCGCGTCTGGGAGAGGGTGGGAAAGGCTGAGATCACAGCCGCGCACGCCGGCCTACAGTGGGCTGGCTGTCCCCAGGGCACAGTGGGTGGCTCCCGGACGGCACCCTGATTAGCACTTCTGGAGGCAGCACAGGGCGGAGCCCCCTGGAGGCTGAGAGAAAGTGAAGAGGCAAAAGTGCCAGCTTCCCCCCTGCAGCGGCCAGGACTGGGCGGACACACAGGACTGGTGACAGCGAGGTCGGGCCCCCATCCCAGGTCCTGCTCCCGATTGGACAGTTGGTTCCAGCCGCTGAGCGGCGCCCCAGGAGGCATCAGGCTCCCTGCCGGGCTGAGAATTATCACCCAGGGCAGCACCTCCACCCCCTGTGCCAAACGATCACAGGAATTAGTGACGAATGGCCCAGGACGGGGCCGGCCGGCCACCCAGCCTCCGGAAGAAGGCAGCGTTTTGGTGGCATCTCACGCAGAGCTGTCCTTTTTTTCTCCACCTCGACAAACCCCCAAGGGCTGATACGCCACCGCAGCGCCTTGCCGCCGACTCGATGACCTCTGATCTTCCCAAGTGTCAATTTATCACCATCGAGTGGACCTCGCTGTGGATGAGGCTGCGGGGAAAGGCGGTGTCAACACTCGCCAGAAGAGAGCAGAGTCTCTGTAGTCCCGTTTCCCCTCAACAAAACGCCACATGGAGTGCCCAGGGCCCCCTGGCCTGCTTGGAGGTGACGCCACCGACCCCAGAATCCCAGGGGAGGCAGGACTCGAGCGCAGCCCAGAGGCCTCCACGCTGCTGCCTCCGGGGGCGGCTGGGACCTGCATCCGCAGACCTGCTCCACGGCAACACGCAGGGGCTCCAGCCTCCGGCTTCTTCCCAGCCCTGCTCCAAGTTTCCGACAACTGGTGTCTAGATCAGGAAGATGGGGTGATGGGGAGGCAGGGGTTCCCCAGACCCGCCCCAGCACCGCCTGAGAGGACCCCTCTGAGAGAAGATAGACGGTGAGGATGCGCTGGGGCCCTTCTGTGCCACGACCGACCCTGGGCATCCGCCTCATCCCCTGGTTTCCTTTCCCTTATTCGTAAAACGAAGGGTTTGCGTTCAGTCGCCTCTCAGTCCGTTTCCGGCGCTGTGGGTTAGAGTCCACCCCTCCCAAGTCGGCAACCTTGACTTTGTTTTGTTTTGCTTCCTACTGGGTGCAGATCCACGGAGCGAACAGCCAAGAAGGGGCAAAGGTCTAGCAATCATTCCGGGCAGGAGGGTAGACACCTGTTTGTTAAGATTCTTAAGATAAACTCTTGACCTTGTTTATCTTGGCATCGTTAGGACAAAATAGGTGTTCAATAAACACTTGTAAAAATGACTGTTTCTAGCCCGCATAGAAACAGGGCTCTATGCGGCCTATTTCTGATCTGCTGTTCTATTCAGAGAAATCGTGTGGAGCCACCAATGAAAATTTGAAAGTAATTGCAAGCATTGATATGTCTCTTGCGGAACCGTTAAGCAGAGAAGTCTAATTCGCAACCCTCAGAAGTCCCTCTTAAACCTCCTGTCTGCTGCTCTCCAGTTGCCTTACACACCAGCTGTTCAAGAAACTCTTATACTCTAAGCCCTCACTCAGCTCACTATTCCTGCCCTCCACAAACACGGCCTCCGCTGGCCCTAGCTCCTTAGGCTCCTTCTCCTTTCCTTCCTGCTTCTGGCCTCCTCTCAATTTCAGTATTTCCAGTTTCTCTCTCTACTTTCCCTATTTTTCATCACAATAGTCAGATGCGCGCCAACGCAGACCAGATTTCCTTCACAGGCATGAAGGAATAAGAACCGAGAGAGCTAAGGAAAAACTGTTTCTAGGAGACCAAGATGGAGGACAAGGTTGACGAGAACTAAAAGAAAGACTAGGACACCCTATTTGTTAACTTTTTCTCTGCTATGAGCGAAGGTCAGTGTCAGATATCAGGTGTCTGCATCACCGGCTTTGCAAACCTCTCTCCCGCACATCAACAGTTTTGAAGGAACCACCTACAGCCTATGTGCTCTGATTTCTGGAAGAGTCGAAAGTTTCCCCAACATCTATCAGCTACAGTTGATCCAGATCAAATATCAAAGTAAGGTCCGTCCTGAATATACACCTTCACTGCTTTAAATCGGAGGCTTACGGGCTACAATGGGTCCATTCACAAAGGAGGCAGTGTGGCTAGTGACTTTTGTGAGGCCCTAGACAGCCACCCATGTCTCCAGGTTTCTGTTAAATGGAAGGGGCAGGACTGAGTCAGAAACGGGTGACACCGTGATGTCGCAAGGATAGGCTTGGGAATGTTTTTAACATCCTTAGTTTCAGCTGCTCCTACATTAAGTGAATACACTTAGAGCTATTGGAGGTTTCAATCCAATAATAAAGTATAAACCTTTAGCGAAAGTCTTGGCCCATAGCCAGCACCCAATAAATGTTAGCTGTTATTATTCATACTATTATTATTGCGAATATAGTTGGGATTCTTTAATGTTCCTTCGAGCTCGATTGAATCTCCAGGGGGTGCCTGACTCAAACTAGAAGCTGCTTAGGTGAAGACAGGAGGTAAAACGGCCTTGGGCCTCCAGAGCTCACCTAGGACCCTGTCTACAATAAAAGCGGTGTCATGAAGGGTATCCTTGCTTAAGTCATTCATCAATTCTAATTGCAAAGAGAAAAACAGGTGAAGTAGAACCGCAAAAAGAGGAAAGAAACATCAACACTAAGGACCAGAGGAGTCCCCACTTCACCTGTCAAAGGTAAGTTTTCCTCGTAGGAAAGTGACAAGGGAGGGTCCTTATCAGCTGCCACTGATCACAACCCTGCAGAGGTGAGAGGTGTAGGATGAAGGCCTGGAGACAAGCCCTTCGTTCTTCCCTGCTGTGTTCAGGGCCATCTCTATGGCCTTGTGCTGAGCAGGTAATAACTAATGTGGCTGCTGGTAACAGCTTCCAGGACTCTTTCAAGATTCTTCCAGGTTTAGGGCCAGCAGAAGCAGTTTTCCATGATTTCTTGACTTCAGCTGCTTCTCTGTTTGCTCTTGTGTTATGCCTACGAAGTGAAAACTCCTCCTTTGTTTATTTGTTTGTCAGTGGGTATGGGAGATTAGGTCAGCTCTCAGCCAGGCTCTACCCTCGAAGAAAAGGCTACCTCTGACCCCTCTGGAAAGTCTGGATGTGGTCTTTCCTCATTCCAGCCCCAAGAAGCAAAAAGGGAAAACACATACAAGTAAGGAGCTTTAGAAAGCAGGGAAGACAGGAAGATGGCCCTATGAAAACGAGACCACTGGAAAATCTGTGCTGCCGAGGAAAAGCAAAAACCCTGAGTGAACTGCAGAACAGGACAGATCTCCGTTTGCCTCTGCGGGCAGGAAACCCAGGGTGAGGTTGGCACTAAATCACATCTTCTCTGATCTCCCTCCAGGCCAGAGGGAGCCACCCTTGAGAGGCTCAGTTAATCAGTCTACCTAAGGAAACCCTGAAGCCCTGGGCATTGGGGTTTTCATTGTGTGCGCAGTGTTTTAAGGAGCCTGGAAGGACTCTGATAAAAACCCACTGTTCTCTTTGATAAGCGATCCCCTTGTTCAGTTATCAAATGTCTACTCTCGTGAGATAACAGGTTCTAGTGAACAGAGCGAGGGCTCTGGAATCTACAAAGCTTTGGCCACACGTCTCTCTGTTTCCTAGTTATGTGAGCTATGGCAAAATGATTGATTTAACTTCTCTCAAGCTCTCTTTCATTACTTGGGAATAATAATAATACATTAAAATAATAATATATGTGTTCAGGGCTATTCTGAACATTGAATCTGAGATAACAGAGGACAGGTTCTTGGCACAGCGTCTGGCCAAGGACAACTCTCAATAAGAGTTACCTATTGGAGTTCTTGCTGAGATGCAGTGTGTTAAGAATCTGGCTGCTCGGGTTGCTACGAAGGTGTGGGTTTGATCCCTGGCCCGCACGATGGGTTAAAGGATCTGCTGTTGAAGCAGTTGCTGTGGCTTGGATTTAATCCCTGGCCTGGGAACTTCCATATGTCACAGGTGTGGCCATTAAAAAAAAAGGGTTATCTAAGATGGCCCTTTCTGGCTGATCCTTCACCCTGAGTGCCCCTCGACTGGCAAGGCATTTTTGGTTGGATTTCACATGTGGCCTTCCAGAAAGGAAGCAAACCTAGCAGCCTGTTAGCATAGAGTGGGCCAATTTCTATGGCGAAGTGAGTAAATTACTCACTAAAAACATGATACCTACTCCGGGAGCATTCTGGTCGCTGTTCGGAATTACAGGAGCAATAAAATAATTGTCATAGGAATAAACATACTAATCCAGACAAATTTGTGAAAACTCTAGGGTTTTTTTTTTTTTTCACTTCCACACAGCTAGAAGTGCCCGGACCTTTAAATCTCCAAAATCAAGAAGTGGAATCCAAAGACTGCGATTTTTCTTGAGCCTCGTTATGGATACTTTATGATAAATCCTGCGTTTCGGGTTCTAGATGTATCAGATTCCAACATGAAGTTGGAAAATGAGACAAAAAACAAATGTGTCTTGGGAGTTCTCATTGTGGCTCAGCGGTAATGAACCCAACTAGTATCCAACAGGACGCTGCTTCGATCCCTGGCCTCAGTTAGTGGCTTAGGATCTGGCATTGCTATGGCCGTGCAGCTCCGATTCGACCCCTAACCTGGAACTTCCCTATGCCACAAGTGGGGCCCTAGAAATACAAGAACAAAAAAAAAAACAGAAAAACAAATGTGAAGTGAGAATTACTTCTCTCAGTGGCCAAATTGCTGTGGAGTGCTTTGATACTCTGCTAAGGGATTAAAGATCACTTCATGGAGGAACATAACAGCCAATCTTTATTTTACCATTCACAGTGTCATTCATTCTTCCATTCATTCATTCATTCATTCATGGACTCATCATAAAACAAGCATCTACATATTCTGTTTCAGGCACCATGTAAAATGTTGGGGATACAAAGCTGAACTGGACAGGAATTGGGCGAGGTTTATGCCCTCAAGGAGCCTGGAGTTGAGTCAGGGGTATAAACCCCCACACAGTTAATGGGCTTAACGTGACAAAGGGGGACAGTGGGTGTGTGGTACACGCTTGTGAGAGCTGACGGCGGAGGGGAGGTGCCCTCTACCAGAGGCACTAGGAGAGGCTTGATAATACATGAAACTGCTTTCGAGCTGGGTCTTAAAGAAGCAGCGTGTGTTGGGTAGAAAAGAGGAAGAATGAAAATCCAGGCGGAGAACAATCAGAAGGCATACAGGGCAGTCTATGTTCCAGGCGTAGCGATGGCAGGTGCAGCTTGTGTGTATACGGACCAAATGGGAAAAAGGGGCTGGGAACTGCAAGTGGGTTAGAAGGCCATGCTGGGTGAGAAAGAAGAAACAGGTGTAAAATGTAATAGGGGAGTGAGGTCCAGTGAAAGGAGGAATTTTTTTCAAGTCAAAAGCATATGTTGGTATGATGGGGAGAGGGGCTCTCTAAGATTATAAATCATTCGTTGATGAATTCCAGATAAATTGTACTGTGTAAATTCTCACCCTCCACCTGGGTGTTTACGCAAATTTGTGAAGGTAGGTTGGAAATTTTATAGCGAGCACAAAAAGGTCAATCGACGGGGAGGAAGGAGATTGTGTTTTGCCTGGTGTGCAATATTATGGAACGAGTGCACATTTCATTTGGTTTAATTATTAAACATATGCTTTTATATTTTTCTGATTTCAAGAGTCATACATGTTAGTGTTTAAAATACGGAAACAAAGGTTTGGAGAAGGAAATAAAGCTTTCTATGTGGATTCTGATATAATAATATATACAAGGTGCTCTTTTGTTTTGTTTTGTTTTCTTTTCTTTTGTGGCCACACCCAAGGCATATGGAAGTTTCCAGGGCCAGGGACCAACTCCGAGCTGCAGCTGTGACCTATGCCACAGCTGCGGCAATGCTGGATCCTTTAACCCACTGCACCACAGCAGGAACCCCACACATGCTCTTTGTAGTTGACTTTCTGCTTAGGCTTTTGTGCTCAGAAATGGTTTCCCTTTCAACAGCTCAGATAAAAGTAATCCTCTTATATTTTCTTGTAATTGTTTTTAGTTTTCACGTTTAACTCTTTTTTTTTTCTTTTTAGGGCCACACCCGCAGTATATGGAGGTTCCCAGGCTAGGGGTCAAATTGGAGCTTCAGCTGCCGGCCTACACCACAGTCACAGCAACACCAGATCCAAGCCATGTCTGCAACTTACACCACAGCTCACAGCAACGCCAGATCCTTAAGCCACTGAGCAAGACCAGGGATCGAACCCGCAACCTCATGGTTCCTAGTCGGATTCGTTTCCACTGTGCCATGATGGGAACTCCTCACGTTTAACTCTTAAGTCCATATTGAATTTATTTTTATGAATGATCTTAGTAAGGTAAAGTCATGGGACATATGTGAGCCTTGGGCCTCTTTTTTGCCATTAAACTCTTCATTAATTTCTTCATCTTGTCATTAGTTTTGTCTATTTTCTGTTTTTGTAGTTATCAACAGTAGTGCGTGCGTGTTCTGTGTAATTTTCTTCCTTTTTTTTTTAATGAGAGTTGCAATGTTTATTTCAGGTTCTCTGTTGTTTTTGTTGTTGTTGTTTCTTTTTTGCCACACAGGCAGTATGTGGGAATTCCTGGGCCAGGGAGCGAACCTATGCCACACAGCAGCAACCAGACCCTCAACGGTGAGAACGCAGGGGCCTCAACCCTTTAGGCCATCAGAGAGCTCCCCTCGGTGATTTTCTTGCATTCATAGTAGAGCACCATCGCTAAAGCCATTTCTTCTGCTCCTGTTATTTCTCTCCCTAAACTGGCTAACAGGGCCTTGACCTTTCGCCCTAACGGCCACCTCCTTGAGTCACTGAGCTGTTGCTCACAGCTTAGAAACTCAAAACGGAACCTGCAGAAAGGGCCCCCATTTGGGTTCCTCGGGAAGATCTTCAGCAATAGCCAGGCATCCATGTGACGTACTCCTGTGCTGATCTGGGGACCTTCCAAGCTGCAGGTGGGGTGGGACTCGCCCCAGAGGTTATCGCACAGCCACCCCTGGAGCAGGACAGACCTCCCCTCATTCCTTAAGCAAACCTGTGCGCCAGATACCGGGAAGCACAAGCGGCCGTCTCTGCCCTCAAGGAAATCCCTCGCTCTTCTAGAACGCTCAGAGGAGCTGCGGGGCTGAGCTGCCTCATGGGGTGACATCATGGGAATCGGCCCAATCTCCTTCAATTGACTCAACAAATATTTGTCAAGCTCCTGCTGTTTGCCAAGAACTGCGCTGGGTGCTGGGATCCGAGACCTCAAGGATATGACTGCTAAGTGAGAAACAGAGAAATAAACAGGCGGTTCCACTACAGTGCGATAGAGCCAAAGTAGGTGAAAGCTTACCCCTCCGATGGTATGAGTTTCTGGGTTATTCATTCGCGCCTGCCAAGGACTTCTCAGCTCTTTTAACCCAAAGCCCTCCTGTTACACTCAAAGCAAGAGCAGCTGAATTGTCCTCTAGTTCACTCCCTTCAGACCCAAATGTCAGAGTTACAGAGGCAGTCGGCTCTGGTGGGTGAATAAATGAGGCAAAGGACTGAAAGAACTAAGGATGAGGCCATGACTTTGTCGTCTCCACCAGGCATTTCATTGGCTACCCAGCCCTAGAGCAGTCAATGCCAAGAACAGCCTGGGAAGAGATAACCTAAGCCTAGCCCATCGTAAATCTTTTCTTTTTATCCCAGTGACCCAAATCCTTGGGACCCACTGATGTTTGTTTTGGTTTCCCTGCTCTGGAGCCCAGGGCAGCTCTTGTGTGGTGGCCTGTTTCCTTGACAAATCCTTGAATGGGAGAATTAGCAAGCTTCTCATGTGGCCACCTGCTAAATCAGACAACCTTCAGCCACACGCACACAAATTGGAGAATAAGCTTTTGTTGTTGTTGCTGTTGTCTGAAGCCCCCCAACTGTAAGCCACCAAATCGTGGTCATTTTATGATAAAATCTTGAAATAATCTGCGTTCCTTCTCTCTGCCAATTTTCATGTAAGGAAAGGGAGAGAAAAGATGTGGAACGGAAGAGAAATATAAGTTATGCATTTAGCTACTTTTTAAGAGTCTTTCAAGCCGATTGGTTGGAGGAAATTGAAATGAGGTGTTTATTTTTCTGTTTTCCGTGTTTATGTTCCCTCGTTTCTGGAATCCTTAAGGATGAGTAATCAAGTTTAGAACAAAATCTTTCCTTGCTTACGATCCCCTTGAAATGTTCCCTTCTATCCTCTTTACTTTTTTTTTAAACCCAACAACTCCTTCAAAGCCACTTTTGCATCCCACTCCCCAGGGAAGGGCCAGACTCACCCTCTCCCCGCTGTCTCCCTCAGGAAGGCTTATTTGATAAACCAAAGCACATCACTGACATGCCTTGTTCCAAGCCAAAGACAGAAGGAAATGAGTAAGATTATTTGAAAACAATTCCCCACCACTATTGTTATGTTTCCTTAAGGGAAACCTTAGTTGCTGGCTAGGTTTTCACTCTACTGAAGGTCTCTGTTCTTACTCTGTGGTCTCTCCCTGTACCCCTGCATCATTCATTCATTCATTCATTCATTATCTTCACATTGAACATTATCTTTCACATTTTAACGTCTAGCATTAGTAATGCATATGACTTCTACATCTTTTTGTATCATGTAGGATGATGTTAATGAAGGCACTGACAGAGAATTCCCCTTGTAAACAAATGACTTAAACTTATGGTATTGATAAATACCGTTCAATACTGTACCGATTTTCTTAATAACATTTTCGTTTCCCTAGCTTACTTCACTGTAAGAATGCAGTCTATAATATATAGAATATACCAAATATGTGTTATCGAATGTTTAGTTTGTTGGCAAACTTCCAGCCGACAAAAAGTAGACTGATAAATACTTAAGTTTAGAGTCAAAAGTTATACTGCTATTTTTGATGGTGTAAGGAGTCGGTGCCTAACCCTGACATTGTTCAAGAGTCAAGTGTAATGTCATTATCATAGATATCGTATGTAGGGCCTGATTTTCTGAGATTTATGTTGTAGTCCAAGAATCTTTGATCCAGCAAGAAAAAGGCCCAAGCAACTATTGTGCTTCCTCTAGTTGGTGATAAAAAGTAGGAGGCACAAGAGAGAAGCAATCCCTCATGGAGAAAAAGTGATTGAATTCTGCATCTTCTTTCCTATTCCACCTGGCTGGTTTTTTTCATATCATAGTTATTCCAGATGGTTTCATTATTCCACTATTTTTAATTCTTTCCTCTCACTCTTCTTCCTTCTCTGCCTTGTTTCCTGGTTGTCACAGCTACAGTTTATCCTTTATGCTCCCCACCTACAGAGACTTTAGTCACCTGAACCGGAAGTGACCTGTTTCATGACTTGGAAGGACAGACAGGCCTAGTGAAGGATGCCAGCAGCACGCTTGCCTAACTTGCCCTCCTCCTCCCCAGGGATCCCCGCTGTGGAACTGCACTGTCCAGAGGCCACTTTTGCATCCCACTCCCCAGGGAAGGGCCCAGACTCACCCTCTCCCCGCTGTCTCCCTCAGGAAGGCTTATTTCATAAACCAAAGCACATCACTGGCATGCCTCGTTCCAAGCCGAAGACAGAAGGAAATGAATAAGATTATTTGAAAACAATTCCCCACCACTATTGTTATGTTTCCTCAAGGGAAACCTTAGTTGCTGGCTAAGTGTTCACTCTATTGCAAGTCTCTGTTCTTACTCTATGGTCTCTCCTTGTACCCCTGCATCATTCATTCATTCATTCATTCACTCATTCATCCTTTCATTCAATATTTTTCTTTATTAATTCCTACCATTTACCAGGGGCTACTGTGGGCTTTGGAGATAAAGCATAACAACACCAAAAAAACCCGTGCTCCTACGGGATTTAGATCCTGGCAGGGTGGTCGTGTGGCATTTAATAAATAAGCATATCAACTCTCTAAGTTAAAAAGAGCCAGCTCAGAGATGGGGATGAGAGTGGAGGAAGCTCAGTAAGAGAGGGGGAAACTGGAATGCCAGCAGCATAGAGATGGCATTTGAGAAAAGAGGTAAAAGCAAGAAAGATGAGTTAGGTGGACTTCTGAAAACAGAGCGTCCCAGCAGAGCAAACAATGAATGCAATTGTCTGACATGAAAAAGTGCTTCAAGGAGAAGAAAGTGAGATGGCAACAGAGTAAGAATCAGGGGAGAGGCAGGAAATGAGCTCAGAGAAGAAGACAGAGACCCATGCAGTAGGAACTTGTTGGGCCTGGTTAAGAAAATGGATGGTGTGTTAAATGAAATGGATGCTCTCAGAGAGTTTTGAACAAAATACAATCTGACTTATGTTCTCAAAGGATCATTTGGGCAATACGGTGGAGAAAAAAGCATACCCTGGCATTACTAGCACGTGCCCATCTCTTAGCCAACATCAGTGGACTGGAACCAAAGAAACTAAAGCTGGGAACTTCCAGTGCCTCGGGTACAGCACCAAAAAGGCCAAAAAAAAAAATTAGTTTTGCCAAAATTGTTATGTATTTTATACTAAATCAAAAACAAGAAACCTCAATAATCATTTACTCCTCTGGCCGATAGGTTATGAGCTACATGTGGGTTAAAGGCTGGATCCAAGTAACTCAGTATTCCCCAGAATAATCTTGCACACTGTCTCTTGGCAGATGCTGAATTAACTTTTCTGAGTGAAAGACTAAATCATCCCTATGTGCTTCCAGGCTGGGTTTATTTTCCTAATCGTAAAGAAATTATGCTCCATCATGTTCTTTAAGATTGCCTTGGCAGAAAACCTCACGTTACCCTTTAGTCTTAACGTCGAGTGCCTAGGAATTCTCCCTTCCGGAGTCTTTGGTTCTCTTCTTCCAAGCCTCCGCAGCTACTCTATGTTTAAAGATTGTCGTGTTGTCACCCCATTCCTGTTTCTTTTTCTCAAACCCCTTAGAAAAAAAGAAGTACGTCTAATGCTACCGGAAATATCCTAATTAGATGCTTGGATCCTGAAACAAAGGCTTAATAAGTGAGCTCTTGTTACCACCCCCAGGATGTTGACAAGGTCCCTCCCCAGCTGAATCTCCCACTGTGAGCTTGGCAGCTTTCCTACCACCCAGAAAACGATAGACTAGCCTACTTTAGACGCCTTGCCCCTAGGGGCACGACAAACCGGGAAGACAACGGCAGGGCCACCTCCAGAGCAGTGACATAAGCTGCTCCGCGGTGGAGGAGAGGGGGTATGGCTCCCTGTCCCTGTATTTCCTAACCACGTCCTTTGAAGAGGAGCAGAGGAGGTGGTGAAGCTTTCATTAGTCACCATCAGCACCCAGCTTGTGTCTTCTGACCTTATCTCCACGATGATTACATAGTAACATCTTGAAGGGCCAATGCCCATGTCTCCTTTTCCAGAATGAAGGAGAAAAAAGATCCATATGGAGGAAAATAGAAGGCATAGATTTGGGCTTCATCCTCCACCAATGAGATCGGCATTCCGGAGTCCAGATCTTGCGAGAACTAAAAAAGAGGTGATTCCCCCCGTGATCTACCACAGGGTAGGTGCAAGACCAACCAAGACCAACAAAGACGCAGCCTTTGGTCCCCTCTTTCTAATTCAGAATCACCCTGTCTCGTTTGGCAAGCGGGGCTCCTGGCTGAGTAAAGAGTGCTACAAGGAGAGCAAATACTATGGCCTCCTTTTGCTAAGGTAACAAATTCCAGCTCAGGAATAGCACTTGGGACACGACTTGAGCCCCATAGAGACGAGTCACTAGGCCCTGTACGCCTTTCACTCTCTTGAACGTCTTCCACAGACTGACGTTGAGATGGGCTTTCCCCTCTTTGATGTAAACGGTCCTTTAAGAGGCTCCCAATCATAGTGACGTATCCAGGAGGTGAATGTGTAGAGCACCACAACAAGAAGATGGAGCTGGCTGTGGTCCTCCATCAGGGTGGGTTGGATGGGAACAGTTATGGGTTCCAAAGAGCCACCTGTGTTTGCGACCTGGCAATGACGTGTCCTCACCCTTCAACCAGAACTCCGAAAAGTACAGCAATTTTAAGAGTCTTAAATCTCAGGAACCCAGGATATCTATTTAAAAAAAAATCAGATGGATAAATAAGGGGAAAACATTTTTTAAAAACTAACAAAATGATGAAGAAATTGTACTTCATCCACTCATGAGGTTTTCATTATTTATTAGCTTGAGAAGCTTTTTAAAGGAAAAGGAAAACTTCTGGAACTTTCTTTGAGAAAGCTGTATGACAACACAGGACACAAATATGCATACCCACGCATACGTAATTTACTTAAAGTGTTTGAATTGGAATGTATTTGAAAAACATTTCCTCATTAACTATTCAAGCCTCAGTGAAAAAGCCTCAGGACTCAAACATGGTAATAAATCATCCATTCAAATACCTACATCAGATAACTAGAGGAAAAATAACAAAAATAAAAGAAGCAGCCCACGTAAGTCTAACTCATAGTACTTCTCTGTCTGGGTAAACTGGTTGTAAGACTTGCATCTTGTCCCCAGGATAATTTTGGAAAATAAAAATTTTCTGCTGGTAATTGGTTTAAAAAAATGCTGACTTTCAGCAAATGAGTCAAATTATTACTCAAGACTAGAGGCTATTCAGTTGTTTGCTTACATTTTCAGGATTTAAGCGGTATTTGAGGCTATGCTTCCAGAATAGCTGTGATCACGAACATGGCTTCACTGACACACTTTTCTGTTGAGCATGTTTTGCGAAGGATCCTGCAAAGCCATAGTCTGTGTAGTCACCAATATGTTACCTCAGGTCCCAATGCAGCGCCTCAGAGTAGTGGCCAGTCATGAGTGTAGACAGGAGAGGATGGTTTGGGAGAACACCCAAATGAAGTGAGGAGATACTCGATTTGGTAACTTCAAAATGCAGAACAAAACTGTATTAAGTTTTGGGACACGTATTTCCAGTGACCTAGTCCTCTGACAAGCACTGGAATGCAGGTACTGGAACACTTGCGGAAAATCTTCATAGAAGGGACCTGCCACATGGCAGGTGGCATCTAAACTTTATTTCCTGAGTCATTCACTTGCCCATCCACGTATTCATGGTTACTACCCACCCTACTGTGGCAAGTCATTGTGACAGGAGATGTGGCCATGTGTAGATCCATTCACTGCCTTCCCAGGATTAGGGACATAATTCATCTATTCTTCCTTTTCCTTCTCATTACTTTTTGATTTGCTTGGTAACCACCAGAATTTGTTGATGGGAAAACAATGACTGAATCTGCTGTGGGCCTTTGTTCATATTCCTTTCAAACAAGGTTTCTCAACATCAGTAATGTTTTGGATCCGATGATACTTGGTGGCTGGGGGCTGTCCTACTCATTGTGGGATGTCTAGCAGTGTCCCTGGTTTCTACCCACCAGATGCAAATAGCACTCTCTTCTCAGACACAACCATCAAAACTGTCCCCTGACAGGCAAAACATCCCCAGCTGAGAACCATTGACTTAGAAGAAGTGGGCAACAGAAGGTGATATGGGTGACTGAGTAGGGAAAGAGAAATTAAGAAATGGGGAGTGGTTTGGTCCTCTTTTTTTAATGGATGGTGTAGAATTTCAGCTGCCAAATGATTTCTTAATATCAATTTTGGACATCTGCTTCCTGCTAAGATATAAAAAGTACCAAGAAATGATTGCTTCTACCTTTACAGCCAAACACACCTAGACAAGCTATGTAATAATGGTTTTAAGAAACCTATGAAAGAGCCGTGGAGCAAGAAAACCTAAAGGAGATGAATTTCAGGACCTTGACCAGAAACTTGGCGGAAAGGAGGAGTATTCTGCAGAGGGAATGGGAAGTCAACTGAACTTTTGATGGATTTTTCATGCCCACGGGCTACCTGGGTTGGGGGCTGGTGTCTCCAGGCGCCATAGTCACAAATCTAATTTGCAGTGACTTTCTCATTGTTTCTTCTGAGCCTTCACCGAATACACAGGGATAGTGTATGGGAGGTTGGGGGCCGGGCAGAGTCCCGAGAGATACAAGGGGCTTTTGACCCGTGCAAGGCAGAGGCCACCAAAGGCTGAGACAGGGCAGGAGAGCTGACAGCATCCCATCAAGATACTCTGGGCTTTCGCAGGAAGCAGGGTTGGAGCCTACAAGGTGCACCCCTGGGACAATCCAGGACCTCCTTGAGGGCAGCACAGTAGCCACCAAAGGCTAGAACAGGGCCCAAGAACTGAAATAAATCCTTTCACCATACAGTTACACACAGTAACTGCCTGTTTCAAGATAGGACACAGAAAAGGAGAAAGACTCCATAAGGCGCAGAAGACCAGAGGTGTGACAAGAGGGAGAAATCTGATATAAAAATCCAGCAGCCCAACTAAAAAGGCATCGCTAGAATAAACCATAAAGAACATGAAAACCAGTTGACATCAGTTATGCACTACAGGGTCTCTTAAATCACCTGTTTTTACCCTTTGACAATCATGGGCTTGTTTCATCCATCCTGTTCTTTCAATCTTCATATTAGGTATAAATATGTATTGGTCTCTACTGTTCTTTTTAATGCACAATGTTCGGCATGAAAGCTGACATGAAAGAGCATATGAAAAAACAAGAAAGCAAACAAGCAAAAAAAATATTATCATTGTCAAGAGAAAAAATGGTTAATATAACAAGACCTCAAGAAATATTGGTATTTTCAAAAAGGGAATTTAAAATTATATATATAATACATATAGATACTAGTATGTATTATATACACATTATGTATATATAGGTATTATAATATACATATAAAATCCTTAATGAAATGTTAGCAAATAATCCAGCAAGATGCAAAAAGTCATAAATAACAAATAATGTCATGAAAAGTAGGGTTTATCCAAAAATGGAAGATTGGTTTAACATGTGAAAGTTAAAAATCAGTGTAGTTTGGAATTCCTGTCATGGCACAATGAATCCAACTAGGAACCACGAAGTTGCAGGTTCAATCCCTGGGTTAAGGATCTGGCATTGCCATGAGCTGTGGTGTAGGCTGCAGTTGTGGCTTGGATCTGGTGTGGCTGTGGCATAGGCCAATAGCTTCAGCTCCGATTAGACCCCTAGCTTTGGAACCTCTATATGCCATGGGTGCAGCCCTAAAATGACACATACAAAAAAAAAAATCAGTGTAATTTGCCACATTAGGAGAATAAAAAAGATATCTCAATAGATGCAGAAAATGTGCTTGTTAAAATTCGACACTCATTCATGATAAAACAACTAGCAAACTAGAAACAGAAGAAAACTTCTGGATCTAATTACAAGCTATTCTTCAAACTAATGACATTGAATGCTTTTCCTCTAAGATTGGGAGTAAGGCAAGAACATCTACTCTTAACACTTTTATTCAGTGATATTCTAGAAGATGTGGCAATTCCATAAGACATGTTAATGCAATAAAAATCATAAAGCTTCTATAGAAAGAAATCAAACTGTTCTTATTTTAAAAAAGCAATTATGTACATGGAAAATTCTGTGGAATTTGCACAAACACTATTAAAACTAATAAGTCACTTTGCTATACAGCAGAAATTGGCATAACATTATAAATCAACTATCCCTTAATAAAAAAACTAATATGTGAATTTAACAAAGCTTCAGGATACAAAGTCTGTACATACCGCATATACTGTATAGAGTATACATCATATACACTATACCCTAGCAAGGAAAAATTGAGACATAAGACTTTTAAAACATCACTTATAATGGAATCATCAACAGATATCTGAGAATAAATATAATGAAAGACGTACAAGCTCTCTACTCTCTGAAAACCAAGCATTGTTAAGAGAAACTAAAACTACATAAACGGAAAGACACACCATTTTTATAAGCTGAAAGACTCAGCATGTTAAGATGTCCATTCTCCTTAACTTGATAATAAATTCAACCCAATTTCAATTAAAAATCCAGCTGATATTTTTAAGGAAATTGACAGACTGTTTCTAAAATAAATATAGAAACCCAAAAGATATGGAATAATCAAGACAATCTTGATAAAGAAGAAAAAAGTTAGAGGACTTAACAATAATCAATTGTAAGACTTACTCCAAAGCTACAGACATTGAGATCATAATCAGTGGAACTGAAGAGAGTCCAGAAATAGATCATTGGAACAGAAATGAAAACCAAAGAACAGGCATACAGATATGTACCAACTGATTTTCAGCAAAAGCACCAATGAAAGAAGAAATGGAAGTCTGAGAAGGAAATGAAAGTCTCTGAACAATACTCCTTGAACACCTGAGTATATGAGAGGAAAAAAAATTAATCTTCATCCACTACTTCGTACTATACACAAACATTAATTTGATATGGCTCATAGACCTAAACATAAAGACTAAAAATATAAAACTTCTAGGAGAAAATTTATAAGAATATCAAAACTTTGGAAAGGCAAAGCTTTCTTAAATAGGATAGAAAAAGCACTAATCATAAAAAGAAATTCCTAAGTAAGGCTTCATAAAAATTAATAATTTCTGTTCATCAAAAGCCATCACTAAAAAATGAATTGTTGGAGTTCCCACTGTGGTTCAGTGGGGGTTAAGAATATAACTGCAGTGGCTCGGGTTGCCACAGAGGCTCAGGTTCAGTCCCCAGCCTGGCGCAGTGGGTTAAAGGATCTGGCCTTGTTGCAGCTGAGGCCTAGGTCACAGCTGAGATTCAATTCCTGGCCCATGCTGTGGGCATGACCCCTCTCCCCCCCGAAAAAGAATTGTCAAATCACAGACTGGAAAGTATATGCAATATATATCTCCACTAAAAGACTCATGTCCAAGATACATTTTTTAAAAACTTGAAAACCCACAATAAAAAGACAAACAACCCAATCTGTAAAAATAGGCAAAAGATTTAAAAGACACACAAGAAGAGCCAATGAAGTGGCCAAAAAGCTCATGAAAAGGGGCTCCGTGTCACAGATCGTCTGAGGACCACCAACTGATGTCACAAGAAGTTACTTCATACAAGTCAAGACAGCAGAAATCCATAAAAAATAACTCCAAAATTTGGCCTGAATAAAAATGCAATACCCTATATGAAGAAACTGGAATTCCCATGTATTGCTAGTAAGAGTGTAAAGTGGTATGACCACTTTGGAGAAATTTTGGAAGTTTCTTGCAGAGTTAACCATATATCTACTTAGGGCCCTGCACGTCCACTCCAAAAAGAAATGAAAAACAAAACAAACGAATACGATGAGCACAAGAACACTTTTACAGGAATATTTATATCGGTCTTAATGATAGCGCCACAGTGAAATCCATCCAATTACACCCAGACAGGAGAATTGATAAATATATTAAGATATATTTGTACAATGGTACGATAATACAATGCACTCATGCACTACTCAGGAATAAGGTGGAACGAACACCTGATGCAGGCAATAACATGGACAAATCTCAAAAACATTTTGTTGAGCAAAATGAGCCAGACGCAAAAGACTACTACCTATTGTATGACTCTATCTTGTGTAGACAAAGTTAGTTTATGATAACAGAAATCAGAACAATGGTTTCCTCTAGGTTCCGTTAGGCATACAGCAGGGAAAGAAGGTATGTATGTGAAGGAATTGACTAGAAAAGAATATGATTGGTTTTTCTAGATGTTGGAGACGTTCTATACGTTGGTTTACAAGGGTGTGTGGAATTATCAAAACTCACTAAACTGAATAATTAAGATCTAGGCATTTTACTGCATATACATTATATATCATAGAATTACCATAAATAAAAAAGATGCATAACTTGCCAAAGTGCTTGAAAAACCAAAATCAAGATCTCTGAAAACACTTCTTAGAGGAAAACTAAACAAATACATCCTGAAACCAATGGACGGCAACACTATTGCAACCTGACAGCAATCATGACTCTTTACGTGTATTTCCTGCGCACTTCAGCACAAGCCTTTTTGGTGTTGCAGTTGTGTTTAGCTTTCCAGAGATGCCAAGTTCCTCTGGCCCTGAGTCAGACGGTCACGGAATTGACCACGTGGAAGAACCCGTGGAATTGATCAAAAGAGAGCAAACTCTAGATTTGGTCTCAAAGTCAGGTGTCAACTGACAAACACAGACTGCCAGATCATGCTCATCCTCATTTGCTGGGTTCAGGAGCAAATGGAGAGAAACATACTCCTGGGGAGACTATTTCTGGCAGCGAGTTCCAGGAGTCACGTTTACCAAGCTACCCAAGACAGTCAGTGACAACAAAGACTTCCATACACATAGGCCAGTCTTAACTGATGCTCTTTCTTTTCCTGAACGTTTCTGCTGATGGCCATGAGCAACAAAGAGAGCCTGGAGTGAAACCCAGGCATTCGTAAGAAATCAGAGTTGACACATCAGCACGGAGTGGGTGGGGAAGGAGGGGGCGGGAACAGCATCTCCCAAATCAAGCGTATTTCCCACTGGTTACAATGCCCCGTATTCTCTGACGTGTACTTTCCCATGCAGGAAGTCCTTGGTGAGAGAGGAGGAGGTAAGCTAGCTCGTGGGAAAAAAAACATCTTGGGCTGTGAGCCATAATCTGGCTCGTGCCCAAGCAATGTCCTCCAGGTGTGCCACGAGAGATGAAATCACCTGGCTCACTTTACCATCTTGAGGATGGTGTCAAGACCTGACAAAGCCGGGCAACTCGTACCAGGAAACTAATCTGAGGCACAGCCATGGCGCCGAAGGAGCCTTGCATATGCAGCCAAGATGGGGACCTTATTCAAGAAAAGAAAGCTCAGGAGGTCTTTACTCCCACAAGCAGAGCTAAGTCGTGGAACAATGAAACGAGCTGCATTAAGGGAAATGTGCATCTGATGTCCAGGTGGCACCAAAACATATGCCCCTTGAAGCGTGCTGCGCTTCTGGCACCACCTCAAACTGTTTATTCCATATATGTTTGTTCAGCATTTCTTTACTGAAGAAAGGGAAAAAACTGTTCTTTGGGAGGGAGAGGTGCATTTACTTGAAATATAAGACATGCCGAAAAGCGCATATGTCATAACGTACAGCTTAAAACTTCCCCTAAAGTCAACACAACTGTGTTTTCAACGCCCAGAACAAGTGGACTGTAGAGCACAGGGAACTGTAATCACTTGTGATGGAACATGATAGAGGAGGATAATGGGAGAAAAAGCATGTGTGTGTGTATATATATATGAACTGGGTCACTTTGCTGTATAGCAGAAATTGACAGAACATTATAAATTGTAATAAAATTTTTTTTTAATTGCAGAACACCACGGTCCTTCAGGCTCTGTGATAGCCGTGACCTCCACTCAAAGGGAGCGACCCTCTTCACTCCTAAATTGAAACTGTTCCCCTCTCCACGAGGCTGTAAAATCCTATGTCCACGTGTTACTAAATTTATCCCTTTTTGAACTTCTTGGGAATTATCTTCCATTTCATGGCGGGAGAGTAATGTTTATTCACACTCTGAAGTGAAGGTCAGTGAACACAAATAATTGCAGAGTATTGTTCCCTAAAAAGCGCCTCATCGGGCTTCATTTGGTTTCAGAATGTTGACTGCCTGTTACCGCTGACCCTGTGTGGTTGTCAAGTGGCAGGACTCAGAGACTGTAGCAGCCTGTCATTGTCCCAGTGACACATTCATGCACAAAATCAGCAGAGATAGGTTGCTGCTAGGAAGGTTTTTATTTCTACTCCAGAGCACTATCTGCTTTGGCAGAAGTAGAACAAACATCTATTTTTGCCAGTAATGAAATGAGTTTGCATGTGCAAATCTGAGTTAACAGGCACTGTTTTCGACTCGTTGCCGTCATGTGTTAGCATCATTTCTTAGAGACCGGCACCCAGAGATGGCCAGTCTTTTATCCGATACGTGTTTTGTAAATCCTTCCTCCAGTCTGTGGCTTGACAGATCTCACTGTCTTCTGGTCTGAATCTTTGTAAGACGTTGGGTTCAGGAGTCGAGACGAGTTTAAAGCCAGATACAGGAGAGATTCCAATCATTGTCCTCAAAATATAATATCAGGATTGTCATTTCAACTAGCAGACATTCAAAGCCTACCTTTTTTAGATGCTTGAGGACACAGAAATAAGTAAGACCCAGTCTCTCCCCTACAAGATCTCACCGTCAAGTGGGGAACTAGAGTGTAAACGAATAGCAGAAGAGAGACAGCCAAGCCCTTTTGCCTTGAGGAGTCCAAGAAGATCTCACACGAGAAAAATCGTTGAAAGGAGCCTTGAAGAATAAATAAAGTCACCAGCAGAGCCATGAAGAAAGGGCATTCTGCTCTGAGAAAGCATCATATGAAAACCCGGGGTAGAGACCAAGCTCATGACCAGGGTGCGAAACAGCTTATGTAATATGTTTTTCACTTGTTATCTAAAGACCATCTACGTTGGCAACACCTGGATGATAGCTAATACAAAATTTTCTGGGTCCTACTATGTCCCAGATTATAATTTCTGGGGTTTATGACCCAGGAATCTTCATTGTAGCAAACCTTAGCGGTAATTCTATTGCACACAAAATTTGAGAAATGTTGCCCGAAAACAGTACCTAAAATAGAAGGTAGATGTGGAGGTTGAAGGTAAAACAGGAAAAGTAAGTTGAAGGCACACAGCAAAGGGTATATGCCATGTACTGAGGGCTGGTCTCTGCAGTTTCCTTTTACGTGGAAGGTTAATCCTTACAATCACTGTGAGGTAGGTCTTATCACCTCCATGGTCTACATGAATGGATGGAGACTGGGAGAGGAAAATAGCTTTCCAAAGACATATTAAGTTGTGGACCCATGATCTGGATCCTGGTCTTTCTGAACTCAATGACCACGCTCTTGGGCATTTAGCTGAACTTGGGCTACTTTGCTTCATACATTTGTGCTGACCTGGTGCCTTTTTCTTCCCACAGTCTCCTGGTAAACAAGCAATCTCTTAGTTGGATGCAATGCCTTGGATAGAACTGGATCTTACCCGCAGATCCCCATTCTACCCAGGGAATAAACTGACCAGAGCCCTTTGTGCTCCTGACTGGTGATTCTGGAACCCAGTCGGGAGTCCAACTCCGTGCTGAAGACGCTTGACCATAGGTAGGACAGCAAAGATTTGATTTTGATGGGTTTTGAGCACTTGCTTGCTTTCTATTGCCATCTTCTTTTGGTTTCATACTCTAACCATTTGATCGTCTCTGTAAACACCCAATAGTTCAGATGTCTTGTCTCCGCTGGACGAATGGTAGTAGGGAATTTGGCTCGTTAGCTCTTCTGTTTGTCTAATCTGAGCTCTACTCAACTAAGAATTTCATGCCAACCAAGAAGTAAATATCTGGACTGGTGAGTTTTTTATTCTGAGCTTATGGTTGACATGTGGCTGAAATTTTAGAATTGAAACTGTAAGCTTTCTGTGTCTGTGTGTGTGTGTGTGTGTGTGTGTGTGTGTGTGTGTCTGTGTCTGTGTGTCTGTGTCTGTGTGTGTATGCTTATGAATTAGGTTTTTGCCTTTCATTGTGCTAGTGCATAATATTTTCCTACCTCCTGGTGGGATTAATAAACTGATTAGAAAATCTGTTACATTAAAGGAGCTCTAGTCTGATTGCCTTAGAGATAAATGGGCACATCTATAAACTGAATATTCCTTAAGTTCCCAGAAATAAAATGGAAACTCTAATATTTTAAGTGTGAAAAAAGAGATATTCTTATAGAAACTAACTCAGAAATAATTTAAGAATAAGTTAACATAATGTAGGTAAATTCTGGGCAAATAATACTAGTTTAATAATTTCAGTTTAATAAAACAGCTATGCTTTCTCCGATTTATCAGTGTTAAATATTGGTGTTCAATAAGTACAGATATTTGTTCTACTTGTATGTGTTCTTCCTAAATGTATACAGATTTACTGATTGAATAAGCTAGCATACTTCTAGTTAATGTTCAAAACCATGAACAACATAAATTTGTGGTTAAACCATTTGAATCTTTACTCTGAAAAATTCTATTTCAACATTAAATATGTTTTATAGTGTGTCAGCTTGGACATAATTTGCAAGATCTTTAGGAAATGTAAACCTTGAACTGACACTAAATTGAATAAATGAATGCATATTCATTAGAGGTCTGTCATTATAATTTTGCGTCTTATTTGTACGCGGTACAAAGATGTCTTAATGTATGTATGTATTTCCAGATGGCCCCTGGAAATTCACCAAGATTTGTTCTCTTCTTTGTGAAAGGAAAGATGCTAGAAATAATTAGATGTATTTGATATGTCACTATCGATGAGTTAGCACATCAGAAGAGATGCTTAGTTGTCCTTGGGTAAAATGTGCATGGTTGAAATGTTATCAATATTTAAGACATTGTGTATAAGGTGAGACGGTCTTAGAGACTTGTCTGTGCCGTCATGATCCAAGATAGTTTTCTGTTTATCAGTTCCAGTGCCTCTTGGCTTAATATGAGACAACAGCATAGTGCTATTGAATATAATTTCAGGATTTTTTGTTTATATTGGTGTATAGTTGATTTCCAGTGTTGTGTTAGTTTCAGGAATAAAGCAAAGTGAGTCAGTAATATGTATACATAAATCCATCCTTTTTCAGATTCTTTTCCCATATAGTTTATTACACTGAGTAGATTTACCTGTGCTATAGAGTAGATCCTCGTTTATATCTACTTTATGCATAGTAGTGTATATCTATTCATCTCAAACTCCTAACTTATCCCCCTCAACACAGACTTCCCCTTTGGTAACCATAAGTTTGTTTTTGAAGTTCGGTTTCCGTTTTGAAAATAAGTTCATTTTTATCATTTTTTTAGAATCCCCATATAAGTGAAGTCATATGGTATTTTTCTATCTTTATTTGACTTACTTCACTTAGTATGATAATCTCTAAGTCCATTCATGTTATTACAAGTAGCATTATTTTTTATGGCCCAGAAATATTCCATTGTGTGTACCACATCTTCTTTATCCATTCCTCCATCAATGGATATTTGGGTCCCTTCTATGTATTCGCTCTTGTAAGTAGTGCTGCAGTGAATACTGGTGCGGATGTGTTTGTTTGAATTATGGTTTTCTGGGTCATATGATAGCTCCATTTTTAGTTTTTTAAGGAAACTCCCTATTGTTCTCCATGGTTGTTGTACCAATTTACAGTCCCGCCAATAGCATAGAGGGTTCTAAGGGTTTTTGTTTTTTTTAAAGTTAAGTTGGTCACAATTTTACTCATTTAATTTGCACTTGGCACCTTCTAGGCCAGTAATTTTCACTTAGGCTCCCCACCACTTAACCGTGGGATTCTATTAACATATAGATGGTTAGAACATTCTCTAGGCTTATAGAACCTCTCTGCTTGATATTCTTGATACATCCTCGTATATTCTAAATATATGCTTGGTATACTTGATCCATGGTTTATTGTGCCAGGATCATTGCAATTACACCTGAAGAATTTTTTTCTCCCTAAAGATAATATTCATCTGTTTTTTATAAATTAGATGTTATATCCACTCTTCTGAAAATGGGGATAATCAGTCTGTTTACAATTACTTCATCTGAAACTTTTTGAGTTGACTTTATTACCTTGTTTTGCTTGTCACATAAAAAACTAAATTTCTGTGTCAGTTGCATTATTCTTTTTTTTTTTTCTTTTTAGGGCCACATCCATGGCATATGGAAATTCCCAGGCTAGGGGTCTAATCGGAGCTGCAGCTGCCGGTCTACACCACAGCCACAGCAGTGCAGGATCCGAGCCACGTCTGCAATCTATACCATAACTCATGGCAACACTGGATCCCCTACCCACTGAGCAAGGCCAGGGTTCGAACCCACATCTTCATGGATACTAGTTGGATTCAATTCTGCTGTGCTACTATGGGAACTCCAATTGCATTATTCTTGTAATGAAATGTCATCAGATTTTTCACTATTAAAATTATCAGCAATAAGGTAAATACATCCATGTTAAGTCTGTTGTCATCTGTGTATAGTTTTTTGTGATTTTTTTTTTTTTTTACTCTGTAGTCCCATAGAAAAGGACTATGTCAAGTGCTCTGGTGTACATAGTTCCGATAGCATTGTTTAAACAACTTTTGAGATCATACCAGTAGAGTGAGTCAGTATTCCTGGAACTCCAGTTGAGAAACGATGAGTTCATGACACCACTAACTCCAGATGGAGCAGAATAAGATGTAATTACAGAAAACTGAATGAATTGATGAGGAAAGACTTGTATTTTTTGTTTGGAATATGATTGTGCTAATACTCTATTTTCTGGATATATAAGAATGCCCTTTCTTTTTCCTCTTAAGCCAACTCATAGTAATTGAGTAGTCTGCTATTGCAAACCAAAACGAGACATTTATAAATATCTTATTTCCTCTACTTGACCCTTCTAGAATTTGGAAAGTCTTGCTGAGTATTTTCATTTTCATGACAAGGTATGTGCATAGGTTCAATCAGAATCTCTCCTTCTTGTTACCATGTCATAACCTAAATCATGAAGTATATAACCAAGGCCATGCCTGGAGTGTCATATTTGAGAAAGATGCTCAATTAGGTATGACTGCACGCCTTTAAAGAATTAAGGCTTGTTTTACGAAGCCAGAGCTCACAAGGCCCTCGTGGGCAAATAGGACTGACACCTGGTTTACAGATTCCCAGCCTCACGGGTGGGTAGGAAAAGTCCCTTCCTGACAAGCCCAGGAATCTTAGGCTTTTTGCAGAAATTTCGAAAAGAGAGGAATTTGCCCAAATTTTTAGCTCTTTCAGATAAAATCTAGTAGCAAGTTCTTGGCTTAATTCCCCAGTTACAAAAGACTTTTATAAAAGCCAGTGCGAAGTTCCTGTGACATTCCAGAAAGCAGACTTAAAATGGCTCCTATAAAAAAATCGCCATTCTTGCTATAGCTGTCTAAATAACTATGCCAAATTTAATGAGACTTGTCTTATTCTGCCACCAAGAATAATCTTCCTTTGAGATTATCTCTCATCAAAAGTGTGGTGACTGTAGAGAGAAATTTTGTGTTTTAATGAAAACTGTCATGTGGTGCAACATTCCAGATTATCAGATTCTAGCCCTGTTCATTGTCTTTGAACTACTTTGCATCTCTCTCTCTCTCTTTTCTTTTTCTTTCTTTCCTTTTTTTTAGGGCCGCACCTGCAGCATATAGAGGTTCCCAGGCTAGGGGTCGAATCAGAGCTATCGCTGCTGGCCTACACCACAGCCACAGCAATGCAGGATCAGAGCTGCATCTGCGACCTACACTGCAGCTCACGGCCACGCTGGATCCTCAACCCACTGTGCGAGGCCAGGGATTGAACCCACGTCCTCATGGATGCCAGTCGGATTCATTAACTGCTGAGCCACGATGAGAACTCCTGGATCTCTTTTTAAACTGTGGTTAACAATACGTATGCACACTCTATCTTGTCTGGTGGATAGTTATTTGACTTGCTCCCCAACTGTGAAAAATCAGTGTAGGTACCCATCTATAAAAACCCAAGCCCCTTTCTTTTTCTTGAAAGTTCTTTCTTAATTAGCATTGTCCTTATTGTAGTAGCCTGAAGAGAATCATCTCCTTAATTGCTCTGGGCATCTTGTCTTTCAACAGACTGAGAGGCACCAGCTACGGCTATTGATCAGAGCAAGGTGACCCAGGTAATGGGATAAAGAATCAACCAGAGAGCAATGTCCACAGCCAGGTGGTTGTAATGGCATCTTAGCAAATTCTTCAAGCCTGAAGAAGACTTTTAAATTGACAGTCCCTACCCGTATATCACGTGGGAATTCTCAATTTGGTGAAAGGACACTTGTGACCATGGGGCAAACAATAGGAGACTGGCAGAGCACTTGAGCTATAAAATAAATTCCGTATTTGGTTAAATACAGCGACTTCTAGTGGAATCATTCATTCTTATTAGACCCAGACTTAGTTAAATTTTCTTTTTTTTTTCTTTTTTAGTCTTTTTAGGGCTAAGGTCGAATGGGAGCCGTAGCCACTGGCCTACACCACAGCCACAGCAATGCCACATCCAAACCATGTCTGCCACCTACACCAGAGCTCATGGCAATGCCGGATCCCTGAGCAAGGCTAGGGATCGAACCTGCGTCCTCATGGATCTTAGTCGTATTCGTTTCCACTGAGCCACGATGGGAACTCCCCAATTTTCTAAATTTAGGTGAAATTTGTTCAAATTGATTTTTATTTAAAGGCATGTCCCCAAACATCAGTCCAGTTGATGCCAAACGAAAATAAGAGATTTCAGTTCCATTTGCTGTTATGTTGCTTTAAAGATTTCCAATGTCATTAAATTACCTACCCTTTCTGGGTTTTAGCAGGATATTTAGCAGAAAAATCAATACCACTTAGGGAAATGAAATGCTTATTCTCTTCATTGTGGTTATGACACTTCATGATTTTCAGTATCATTGAATTAATTTCCTTTTCTGAATTTTAGTGGCATAAACCACCTTTTTGATGCGACGGATACCCGCTTACCTTTCCTGTGGATCTGTCATAAGAACTCTGTTCTTTTTTTCAAGTCCTCTGTAGGTGAAGCATTTTATTGAGGCTTCCGTCCTTTTGATTAAGTTCTAAATCTTGAGTGGCCTTGCTTACCTAGGGGCTCAAGGCCCATTCCTCAGTCTCCCCCCGAGAGATCACCCCTGAAACTTCCTATCTTCACCCCCAGACAGAAATGGATCCCTGTCACCTTTACACCATCACAGGACTCAATCATCCTTCAGTATAGCTTTCATCACTGTAGTCTTCTTAGTCACAAAGCACAGTGAGCTAGTTTATCTGGGTCGTACCAGGCTCTGCCTCTTAATTAACTTCCTGACCTTGACAAGTTACTGATTTATCTCTCCCTGAAGTTCCTCATCTATAAAATAGGGCAAATGGAAGTACCGACCTCACAGGGCGACGGTGAGGAGGAAATGAGTTGATGCGTGCAAATCTCTCAACAGAGTATCTGGCATACAGTAGGCGCTGCATAAATGTTAGCTGTTACACATGTTTGTCCCCTTTGTTATGACAGGCCCCACAAGGTCTGGGAAAATTTATTGTCCATTCCCTCTAACCTCCAGACCCACACATCCAACTGACTAGTTCACATTTTACTTGGTTGAACAAAGCATATCAAATTCGTCGTGCCCGTATTGAAATATTGACAGAGGAGATGACAAGGATACTGGGTCACTTCAAAGTAATCCAGAAAGGGAGGGCAGAGTCTCGGTAGAGGTGAAACAATATCAATCATATCTCGACAACTGTTAAAACTGTATAGGAGTTTCTGTTGTGGCTCAGTGGATTAAGAACCTGCCTAGGATCTATCCATGAAGACACGGGTTCAATCCCTGGCCTCGCTCGGTGGGTTAAGGATCTGGTGTTGCTGTGAGCTGTGGTACAGACACGGCTTGGATTCCCAGTTGCTGTGGCTGTGGCGTAGGCCGACAGCTACAGCTACAATTTGATCTGAGAACCTCCATATGCCGCAGGTATGGAGAAAGAAAGAAAGAAAGAAAGAAAGAAAGAAAGAAAGAAAGAAAGAAAGAAAGAAAGAAAGAAAGAAAGAAAGAAAGAAAGAAAGAAAGAAAGAAAGAAAGGAAGGAAGGAAGGAAGGAAGGAAGGAAGAGAGAGAGAGAGAGAGAGAGAGAAAGAAAGAAAGAGAGAAAGAAAGAAGGAAAGAAAGGAAGAGAGAAAAACCTGTGTAATGGTAGATTCGATAAATTGTACTATTCTCTCAAGTACTGGATATGTTTGAAGATATCCACAATAAAAAAATAAAAACTCAGAAATTCTAGGTTAGAATTCCACTTTCTAAACTTTTTTCTCAGTCTGGTCCTTCTCTTTGCTCATCATCACACTGGATCACATTTTTTATTCTGTAAGCAGAGAATAGCAAAAGGAGATTTTTTTTAAGAAGGGGGTATAACATAAATTATCAAGTTCTTTCTAGCTCTGCACTCGTGGATGTTATGATTGAAGCACTTGGGGGAAGAATGTAATGATGACGGCGATAAGCAAGATGAGCTGGAGTCCAAGGAAATAGAAAGACCCTCTGTCATCCACCTGCACATTTATCAATTCAGTGATACATTATGAAATTCCATGCTCAAAGCTGGAGGCCCTAGAAAAGGTGAAAGTTTTCTGCCTTCCCCTGGTCTGCAGATAAAAAGAGAGAGAGAGAATTGTGTCTGCCTAATCACGGCCAAGGTCCAGGTCATCTCTAAGAGATCAAGGCAGTTCTGATCATATGTCCCAGGTGGCCCACGACAGGTTGTGGTCGTTGCTAAGAGCATCCCCATGCTCTATCCAAAGTGTCCTAGTTGTAATGGGAAATTATCTGACCACCTTTTCAGGGTCCAAAGTTAACCTAAGAGGCCAAGACCCAACCTTACAAGCGGCTCTTTCATAACAATCTTAGAACAGATCTAGGACCCCAGCAAATTCTAGTCTGAGCAAACCTCAGTTTTGGCAACCATAAAATTGTCCTGTTAAAAACCTCCACGGAAGCAAAGAGTACCTTAAAGTACTTCTGCTTCTACCAAAGGAGAGTGAGGGGATGGCACACAGGGATGACAACGCAGCAGGAAGCAGAGGCACGTGGACGGAAACACGTGGGACTAAACTTTAACAGGCGTGGAAACCATGGGGTCCCGTTCAGTGAGGTTGTCAAGAAGATCATTTGCCATGAGCTGTGACACTTCCACGTTTGACGAGCATAGCGTCATATACTAACGAGACTCTATTCGTTGTTAAAGTACGAAATAAAATACTGGAATACTTTCCTGACGGTTTGGCAAATAGCCAGAGCAGCACGAACTCTGGAAACCCCACCTTGGCATGCCAGACATTCTTTCAGACACAATTAGGGATAAGGCGGCAAAGATTCTCGAAAGCTGATCCAGCTCTTACGGGCTCTCGGTGGCAACAACCATTTACGACACTCTTCTCCCCGGTGGGTGGGCAGGTTGGCCAAGGCAAAGCGGGGAGCGGGGAGGCACTGAGATGCAGGAGGTCCAGAACCAGCATCTGGCATCTCTGCCTCCGCGGGCACGAGTCCAGTCCCCGGCTACGGAGAAAGAGCAGAGGTACTTGGTGTTCCTCAGTGAACAAACTTCTTAATCTGAGCAAATAAAAAGCCACCGGGAGCCCTTACTTGCTCCGTGCAAGCCATTTTCTCCAAGCAGCTCTGGTGTGAAGCTGGGTATGATCAGGTACCTTTGCGAAGGTCACCTTGATTCAGGTTTTCCCTCTGGAGAAGGGACCTCCCACCACATCATCAGCCTAAACTCTCGGATCCTGCCTAACAGCCAAGGCTAAGCTAATGGATACAGTCCCCGGAGAGTTTTCAGGTGAAGGGGAAGCAGAAGGCAGCACTTGAGGGAGGAAAGACAGAGGTGTGAACGCTGGGTTTTTGTTTTGGTTTTAGCTTAAGGCAAATCCAGAAGGCAACTTTTAAGATATAAATCGCAGTCCTGTTTTCATCAGCCAAGACTGTTTTCCTTCTCCTTGTCACCTTTCCAAGGAACCCTCTTTTCCCTTTTTCATTCTTACCACTTTGGCCCACTTGTCAGGAATTTCAGAAATGATTCAAAAGCAGTAGCGTAGGGGAAAAAAAATATTTATTTTCTAAAGTCATTACCTTGATAGGCAAAATGAAGCATTTTCTCAATTTCATTCAGAAATACATTGTTAAAAAAATACATAGACCAATATGGCCTGCCCAGACATATATTTAACATGGTAAATATAAGGAATAAATTGTTTTGAATATAAATATCTGTAAAAAAATAAGTACATCCAAATTTAATCCAACCTCTTCCATTTGCCAGTTACATATAAAGGAAAATAATTTTACCGCTTTAAAGCATAACCAATGTTTTCCCTTTGATAGCTCTCAAAAACAACCGTACACCCTTGTGTTTCCAAAAATCAAGATATCGGAATCTCCCGGTTCAATGGTATTTTTTCCTTATGGAACAGAGCTCGTAGACCACCGTGAAAATGTTCTATCTACTATTGACACATAAGACAGATTTCCATGAGGCTAGGATTTTAGTGTGGGGGTTTGGGGGGAGGGGGCTGGGGGAGGGAACGGGGTGGGGGGGCAATAATTAAAGGTGAGGAAATACTTTAGGCAGGAGTGCAGCAGAGGCGAGGTAGATTCATATTCATGAAACTCATCCTGATTTTTTACAGTAGTAACAGTTTCTCTCGGTTTGGCATCTTAAGACGGAAAAAAAGCTAAGTCTTTTTCATTTTGAACTCAAGGGTCTGGCCCTCGAGTGTTTCCAGTCTGTGCCTTCCTTCGAAAACTCTTCGCGTGGACTTCGGTGCTTCTCCCTGAAATGCGCCAGGCGCCTGAGTGGGACACAAAACACGCCCTTGGACCCTTTTCAAGATCTCCGCCCGCACGTGGAGTCTCCTCGCCGTCCGCTGGCTGGACGAGGCCACCCTAATTCGCAGGTGGCCTCCGTGTCTCTCTGCTTGCTTCCGGGGGCCACCGTCCCCGCAAAGGAGAGACAGACGGCAGCGGTTACCACTGACGGAGGCCAGTGAAGAGCGGCTGGGGGACTCCTTAGCCTTTTCTGGAATGTTCAGGCGAGGGTGCCGGCCCCGTGGCAGTCTGCAAGAAGGAACGGTCTGAGCAGAGAGAGGAGTCTTCTGCTCTGATCTCAGCTCCTGCTGAGCGAGCGCCGAGTCGGGCCCGGGGCTCCCTGGGGACGAGATGACTTCAGACAGGCCCGGCCAACCTGTCATCAGTGTGTTCGGTTATGGGTCACTTTCTTATCTCTGTAGAGCTCGGCTTTCAGCTTGGCGATGTGAAAAGATGTTTTGATGCTGTTGCTGAGGGCCTCCAACCTATTTAGACAAGACAGGAGAAAATACATTTTTTTTTTTTTTACAAAAATCATTCCCGGGCAAAAAGAAACATCTAAAATTAGAATCTGGCACAAACAAATCTAAATCTGGACCCTGAACTTTCACCCTCCCCAACCACAATCGCAGACGACTCTGCCAACCTCAAGTGAAAATAAACTACTCCTGATGCTTAGAAGGGGGGGTGGGGAAGGGAGCGGGGCGAAGAAGGGTCATAGGTCATGTCTGAAGGGAACTGGGTATTGAATACAATTTTAAAGTGCAATTTTCAGGTAAACTAGAGATATTCTCCTCTCTTCTCCTCTTTAGCCCTGTCCCCAACCCCTAACCCAACCTTGGTGGGTTTATGTGGAGAGCTAACTCAGTCTGGGTTTCAATTAGTCAGAAGAGTTTTCTTAATCACATAAGGAATTAAAGGGGGCTTTGTGGGAAAGAACTTTTAAGAGAGGAGACCTCCGGTAGCCCCCAAATAATGTTCTACGGCAACTCGAAAAATCTGGGTTTTGCAGGTTTAATGTTTTCTTCTTGCAGGAGAAAGAAAGAATCAAGAACTGCAGCGCTGATTTAATAGCTGGTAAAATGGAAACTAGTGGGAAAAAATAAGAATTAATTTCCAAGTCAGTTCAGAAACAATGGTTTAGGTAATCTCGCGGTCTGGGGGAGTGGCCGTGGCCTGACTTGATAAATATGGACGCTCCAACGGCACGTGGGACGTCACAGGCAGCTGAGACCATCCGCACAGCAGTAACGAATAACTCAGTTAGTTCATGATACCCTCTTAGTTCCTAGAACTTCCGGCCACTGGATTTCTAGGGAAAGTTGCCACTGACCCTGATGCAGAAGTGCAGGAGAGGGGACAGATCTGGAAGCAGGGCCGCTCCCTCCAGCTTGTGACCTCCAAGCTGTTCAGGACTTGGAAGTGTGACCCCCAGAGAGCTGCTCAGAGCAACCCTCTGGGGTCACTAATCCAGATCCCTCCTCTGCCCCCAGCGCGTGACAGGCTAAGAAATGGTGACAGGCTAAGAAATGGTGACAGGCTAAGAAATGAGAATGACAGTCTTGGGAATGACACTGGCTCGCCCCCAAATGCATTTTCCTGTCAAATAAATACATAAACCCCCAAACCGGCACGTCCTCTCACCAACCCTACAGAACGACTTTGCCTTCGCTTGGGGCATTGGAACAGCCGCTGCTTTTTAAAGACTCTGATGACACGTGATGCTTTGAAAAACCCCAAACCAAAACTGGATGTGACCAGATGGCAAAGGTGTCTCTAGATACGTTTTGTTTGGGAAACCTATCCTTAGGATGTCCCCAAGTGTACAGCAGACAGCGGTCTGCATTCAGGGCCATCAAGAAAATACTGAAGAAGGATTCCTCTGCTCCTTTCAATCTGGAGGCTACGAAGACCCCCTCTTTCCTTTGTTTCTGTCTTTTGAGCCTTTCTGTCTTTTGAGCCCCCCATGATGTTCTTTGCCAGCCTCTTACCTTCTTATTTTCCTTCCCACCACTAGCTGCCGACGAACACACTTCTCTCCAAGCGTGGAGCAGTCTTGTCCTTTCTTTCGGTTGTCCCAGCGCTTCTCCACGGTGTCTTGGTCCCTGCTAAAATACACACGGGGAGGGGGGAGAAACACTTCAGCCATCGAACCTCCGGCGGTCCTCAAAGGCTCTGTGAATCTCTTTTAAACAAGAAGGCAGCATCACAAGAGGAAACCGGCCAGGAGGTCGCAGAACCGATGGAAAACAAAGGTGTTTCCACTCACCCGATTTCTTTTCCTGCTTGGCAGAAAGTCCAGCACTTCTTGTCTTTTTGGCTGGCACACTGGCATCTGTCCCTGCTGTCTGCTGCCTTTGCGGGAAATAAATCCTTTAAGGATCGCCTGGACCTCGAAGGGCTTCCAAGTCCATATGGGACAATGTGTCTGTTATGGAAAGAGAAGAACAAAAGATATTAGCATACTTAATCCCCTTCAAAGGTCGCGTCCTCTGGGACGAGCCCCTTCCATGAAGATAGCAGGAGCTCGCCCCGCAGCATTTGGTAGGGAGATCAAGGAGCGTGAAGTACCATAACGGTCAAGGTCACGTGCCTATCTACGGCCCTAAGTGTGTGGACCCAACCCAGAGGAAATCGGTTCTTCTAAGTCAATGAAATTCCATGTCAACTCGTGCCCGAGTTCAGTTTCTTCTGGACCAGAGCGGCCTTGTTTGCGGTCCAAAGTGACGATGGCTCTGATTTGGTATCTGTTTCACGGTCCCTTCCTTTTCTAACTTTGTGCTCAGTTAACAGCTCTTGGGAAGGGGGACTTCCATGCAAAACTATGACTCGCAAGATTCTGAAAGCAGATTTTCAACTCAAGTCATATATGGTAAAGCCAAAGGGACCCTCTCGAGGAGGCAGGAGGAAACACAGCACTGCGTGCACGGTTCGTGCCCAGCTCTGCATACCTGCCGGGATCTGTTGATAGCATGTGACTACAGAAGGGCTCTTCCCAGAAGCCTTTCCAGTAATTTCCAGTGGGTCTGTTGTGATTCTCACCTAAGGAGTAAAGGGTTCCCCTTGGAAGTATCACCTTATTACTAAGTATTAGGTTTGCCGTGGTTTTTGTTTGGTTCAATTTGATGTCGTTTGGCTTTTGGTCACCTGTCGCCATAATGGGGCACCACAGGCACAGTCAATGTGTTTTTATTTATGACTCTTCTGTCAGTGGACTAGCTTTTGGGGGGATCAGGGTGGGGAAAAGGAAAGCTAAGGAGGGTGTTTCTGTGGCTGTCTCGAAATAGGCTTTTCCAGAGGACAAGCACGGGGGAGCCAGGACACCCAAGTTCTAGGTCTCCCTCTGCCATACACGAATTCGTCACAAGTGACTTGCACATTTGGGGTCTTAGTTTTTCTGTAAGTACGATGACGAGATGGGACTAAAACTTTCTACAATCCCTTTCTGCCTCTTCAAGCTCCCCCCTCCCTTGGGAAGCACGGGTTGGGCTAAACCACCTAGGACCTCAGCAGATTGTATTCCCTGAGCCGGGCAGATCCCACCGAGAAAAGAGCCCCCCCCATGCCCCCCAACCCCAAAGCCCCAGGCTTAAATCTTCTCCCCCAGGATGCCCAGCAGCCCCCTAAGGGGCACTTTCCCAATGCAGGTACTTTCACGTGGCTGGCAGTGTCCAAACCAAAAAGCAAGCCAGAGCGTGAAGCCGAGAGCGGGGAAGCCTAGAGTAACGGTGCGCTCTAGGGACTCACTCTGGAGTGTTGACCCAGATGATGTCCAGGTGGCAGAAGTAGACACACTCTTTATCCATCAGGGAAGAGCAGGAGCAGCGCTTGGACCGACGGGGCCTCCAGGATGCGCTGGGAGAGGGCGTCTCCCCTTGGCTCTCGGCTCCCGGGCTGAGCTCGGCTCCCAGGACCGCTGGGGAGAGAAAGAGCAGATCAATGCCAGGTGTCCCCTCGGAGGCCCCGAGGCACACAGGTCACAGTCTCCACGCCAGATCCAGCCGAGCAGATGAAAACAGAGGACGCACACAGCCGACCTTCAGCAAGAAAGACAGGAAAAGGGACTCTCGTTGTTTTCCCTCCTTAACTTGACTTTATCTTTATCGCCACTGGCTCAGCCACTTTCAGAGAACTTCTACAAGTGCAGGGGAAACCAGCCTCTGGAAGGGGACTTACCAGCCCCCAGAAACAGCCTTCAAGGAAATGCTTGGACGTAACACCTGTTAGAAATGTGGACTGGCTTCGGCATGGAACTTAGTAACACGGTACCACCTCCAGTGGCTTAAAATTGGCTCATGACCAAAAACCTAAAACTAAATCGATCAGACTGTCTTTTCCTAGATCAGAAATGAGAGAGGAGCTTCCGTTTAGGGGAGAAGCCGCCACCTCACACCTGGCATAAGGCGGGGAGTAGCCCAGGCGGTACACACCGCTTGAAATGAGGTGGTGGTCCCGAGCTTTGGGGAGCTGAATGGAGAGAGGGAAGAAAAATCTGCTCTACAATATTGATTTCTGGCAGTAAGTGCCACAGAAACCCCTGACCTAAGGGGAAGATCAGCAGCAGCTCAAGGGCCCCAGTCAAGGTCCTGCAGGTTCTGGAATCCCAGGAGCAGTCTGGGATGCATGGGACCTGCCCCTCCCTCTTCCCCGCTGCCTCCTCTCACTGACGAGTTAGCCCTGCAGCTTATTGGCCCGATTTTGTACATTTCAAACGATCAGATACATTCCAGGATTGTCATTCCCTGAACATCCTCTCTCTTTAGTCGGGGTCACCAGAAGACAAAAAAAGTGCATTGACCCCAAAAGAGGGGACCAAGCAGATGCATACATACTATCTAAAGCCTTAAGCAGCCAAGATTTATCCTAGCTCCCCCCTCCCAGGACAGGTGAATAAAACTGGAAATAGAGCCCGCACTGTTTTGAGTGGCAAAAACCTGCCAAAAAGAAACCTAAAGTCAATAATGACAAATTTGAAAGAAAACATCTGCTTCACCCTGAAACCACCTTGGGGGGGGAGTGGTTTCACTGGACTGTTTTGCAGGCGATTTTCCTGCTCATATATTGCTTGAATGACTTGAATAAAATTCCTTGGCTTCAAACTGAAATGTTTAAATATTTTCATATTAACACACTATTAAAAGAGTATTTGAAGAAGATATAAATTCCTGCATCTCCGAGTACCTGTATGACCGCATATACTGCAAACTACAGTTGGCTAAGTTATATCTTATCTTTAATTGAGTTACGTTTTTAAAAGCCAAGGAAATGCACTAGGCAATGATAACAGTGTTATTTTAATGCTATGGCAGCAATTGTCTTCAGAGGATTTTTTTTTTCCTTCCACTAGAAAACTTAAGCCGCTTTGAGCAATCATTCCCCTACACTTGCTGTCTGAGCAGCAGTCATAAAAAGAAGGCGAAGAGAAGCAAGAAAAGCATTAAGGTGGAGAAAAAGACGTCAGTGTTCAGGGAATTACAAGGCAAAGTGCTTACCTGTTTCTGGAGCTCCTTGGAAAGCCACAAACAGCAGAGCAATAATCATGGGGAAGTAATCCATTCTGGAAAAAGGGATCAAATCCTCCCCCTGCGAACTAAACCCGAAGGAGGGAAAAAAAAAAAAGAAGGGGAAAAAAAAGGCAGAAAAACGTCTTCGGTTCCTTCCAAGCGCTTCGGGTTATTCAGATCTCAAAGTGATCCTTCAGCCTGAGTGCTCTTTAATGGGGTGAAAGAAGTTTCTGCCAGGAGAGAAGGCAGTGGGAGCGGTCCCGGGACGCACGCGGCGGCGGCGGCGGCGGTGGTGGCGCGCGGGGACTGCAGCAGCCGAGACCGGACCCTGGCGGCGCTGGTCTCAGCGCCGAGGCAGAAGCGCGTCTGACCTGGACAGCGCTCTCGGCCGGCTTTTTATATTCAACCCCTATAGAGTGGGGGTAAACAGCTCCAATTTTATTCCAGCCCCAGACAATGTTATTGTGTCATTAGTCACCAGCAGGCAACGTGCAGCCGGAGATAAGGCCGGGCTCTAAAGGAAATCACTGCTAACTTCAGAGGCAGACGCCCGCCGTCTGACAATTCAGGGGCAGGGCTAAGAAAAAGAAAATACCCATTAGAGACCTTTGGTAAACCTGCCTGTGCAGTGCTGCAGCCTGCTTCCCCTTTGCAAGCTGCCAGCCCCGGAGTTCAAGAAGCGGCAGAGGGACTCCAGAAAAGTCATACCATTGGTATGAAAAGTATGAGCTGCAGTTTAAATAGATTGTATTGTTGTGTGCGGGGAATTTTTTTTTTTTTTTTGAATTGTTGTTCGCTTCATTTGCCTTTTATGTCGCTCCGATTTCTCAGTGCCGATCAGACAAGGGAACGCTCCCCCTGCTCACGCCCCCCGCCCCCGACTCGGGGTCAAATTATTTTGGCAGATCCATGCGCTTTTCTGACTTCTAAGCGCCCCCCCCACACACACACACACACAACAAGTCTGTTCGCTCAAGTTCTTTGCGTCCACAGTGAGAAAGATCGGAGAGGGACTGGCAAGGAAAGGATGTTTTAAAAAAAAGAAATCCTTTCGGGCACATATCCAATCCTTTCGGTATTGCTGATTAAGAGCCGCCATAAATTTTTTTTCAGTGAGTGCCCACCCTTCGTTCCTTTGCCCATCGCCCCCCTTCCAGGGGCACCAATCTTAAGAAATAGCGGGAGATGAACGCCAGGGGGCGACGAAGAGCTACGGGAGCTGGGGGCCTGGGTGGGGGGGGCGCTGATGTTTTGGCCAAAAATAACAGCCTAGGCTTCCAAATAACAGAAGGAAACGCAGCCACCTGAGGTGGGAGCTTTGGAAGGGAAGGGCTGGCGCCTGGCACAGGCAGCGGGATGCCCCTCAGAGTATTCCACTTACTTCCTACGGGCGGGACATCGTTTCTGGGTCTTGGGTGTTTTCCTTTGGCTTTTTCTTTTAAGTCAAGGGGGCTTTAGGTAAATAGGCGATTCAGTTGATGTTGGGAAGAAGGAAATGCCCGCACTGAATAAGGGATCAGATCATACCTCACATTTAATAACGTGTTTACTTTTTCAAAGCAGTTTCCTGTTCTGTGTAACCATGAAATAACCTCTGAGGTCCCCACAGGGCAGTTACCGCGGAGGAGACCGCGTGCTGTCGTGTATAAGGTAAACCATAAGTATAAGGCCTGCGGCTTTTTCAATTAGCCTCACTTTTCAAGTGGGGGATCTGAGGCGCCCAGAATTTCCACAGTCCCTCCAAGTCCTCATTGTGGCCGAGTGAGGCCCGTGGGACAAATTTAGAGCATCTTCCCTGCCCGAGAAAAAGATGCTTCTACACGGGGCTGTCCTGCAATCGAAAGGACAGATTTTATCCCGACACCTAAGCTGTGGGTCTGGGCACCGGCTTGGTGACCCCTGAGCCTCCCTGGAAGTCACAGCTGCAGAGACAGTAAGAGTGGCGGTGGCAGATCTATAATGAGATGTGTCCCCTAAACCAGCCACCGCCGCTCAAGCTGGACATGCAGCCATCCAGGGACCCTCCTGCATACACACCATAGAGGCCTCCACCCAGTACCCCCCAGGGGTCTCTGCCTGGGCCCTCCGCCTCCTTGTCCTCCCTGAGCTCATCTCAGCCCAGCCCTGGGGACCAGGGAAGGCACAGTGCCCCCTAGGACTAGGCGACACCCAGCAGGGAGTCAGCTCTGCCTGCCCCAGCTCTGGCCAGTGTACCCCAACCTCCCCACGCCGGCCGGCAGAACCCAGGAGAGCAGAGGAGACTCAATGTCGCCTTCACAGAGTTCAGGCTCCCCCCTGCCACCCAGGGAGGGAGAGGGTGACCTGGGAAATTTAACAAAACCTTGGCCATAGTCAGGACCAACCTGTCCTAAGCTCCTCCGGAGAAACTACCACCCAGCCCCTTCCAGTCCCTCCAGGTCCAGCCTGGGCTGCCTTCCGCAGAAAAGCCCATCTCTCACTGCCACCCCACCTTGATGAGGCTGCAGGTGCCAGCAGCACCCCACCATCAAGTGGAAAAGTGAAGAGCAATGAAACTGCCCACACAGCTTCCCACAGCCCTCCCTCCCCTCCCGTGTCACCCTGTGAGTTGTTTCAATTAAAATAAAACACCCTGTGAGTTGTTTCAATTAAAATAAAAAAGTGGGCAGCAGAGACACACTCCCACCCTTCACCCCAGGCCTTCTGTCCAAGTCAGTGCAACAGCTTTCAGACCCGGAGGCTCCCATGATTCCAAGGACCATTTGCCCCCATCCCTCTGAGTCTTGAGTTTCCAAGAGGCACACTCACACGGGCGTGCCTGTGCGTGTTGGTGTGTCTTGGGGCCGTGGTGGCATCTGCCTCCCTGTCCACAGCTCCAGCGCCGGCTCTTGCAGCAGCCTCTTTTCTTCACGGAGGAAGAAGGGGGGAGCCCCTCAAGTGCAGAGAAAGCAGTTATGGCCCTGCCAAGCAGCTGCCTAGCAAAATATGTTGGCAAGAAGCATGACCCGGAGGGAGGAAGAGCCCCAACAAACCAGTTTTACAAGCTAGATGCTCCCACCGCTTTTCCACTGGAAGCGATGCTAGGGAGGGAGACGGAGGGGGGTTGAAGAAGCTGGACCCAGTAATAAAGGGGAGAGCCCACCTCCGTCCACAGCCCCCCCGGCTCAGCCCTCCAGGACCTCGCAGGGGAAAGGCTCTTTGCAGCCACAGCCCTCCCCAGAGCAGAAAGGGAGGGTGAGGCCAGAAGAGGTAAAGAAGATGAATTTTTTTCCCCCCTCGCAGTGGAACAGTTTTCTGTTGCTGTTCTTGCTTCTAATGTTACACTTGGACACTGGAAACTCTTTGATAAAGCTGCTTCTTATGTGTTTCTTTCTGTATCTCTTGCTATGTATTAATAGATATCTATAAATAAAATTACCCCGGGCAGCAAATGCCGATACTACACAGTAGCAAAGTGTACTGCTTTTAGCACTCCTCGGCTTTGCTGCGTTCTCAACTTTTGCGTAAGACAGTTTGCAGCTTTGCCAAGCCAATGTATCTGGGCTGAGATGTGGCATTGAGCTCAGCAAAAAAGAGCAGCGGGCAGCGGTTAGGTTGCTGGATGAGAGAGCAGGAAGGTCAGGGGGCCGGCTTAGTGTGGGCGCCGTGAAGCTCTAGGCCTGGCTCAGTCATACATTGTTGACTGGTTTATGTTCCTACTTTGCATAAGACGGTTGTGAAAGATTTGTGCGCTTCAGACATCACCCCATGGCATAGTACACACCTCGAGGGGTCATGAACAAACACAGCCTCTCTCTGTGTCCAAAGGAAGTGCTATTTGGCACAGGAAATGAGATGATGCTCAAGAGATACACACCCTTTGCATCCAAAAACATACAGCCCATCTCTAGAAAGGATAAAGAAGATGCGATAAAGAATGGAGTATTACTCAGCCATCAGCGACCACATAGATGGACCGAGAGGGTATCTTGCTGAGTGAAATAAATCAAAGAAGATACCCATACGGTTTCACTTACACGAGGAGTCAAAAAAAAAATAATGAAACAAAAACAGGCTCATAGATACAGAGAACAAACTGGTGGTTTCCAGAAGGGATTAGAGAGGGCGCTGAATGAAACAGGTACACAGTTATAAAAGAAGTAAGTCTCAGAGATGTGATGTACAGCATAGAGAATATAGACAATAGTATCTTTGATAAGAGCTTTGTATAGTGACGGGTGATAACTAGACTTACCGTGGTGATCATCTGGTAATGTATTAAAATGTCAAATCACGGGATTCCCATTGTGGCTCAGCGGAAGTGAACCAGACTAGTATCTATGAGGTTGTGGGCTCAATCCCTGGCCTCACTGAGTGAGTGGGTTAAGGATCCAGTGTTGCCGCGACCTGTGATGTAGGTCAAAGATTCAGCTTGGATCTCAAGTTTCTGTGGCTGCAGTGTAGGCTGCAGCTGCAGCTCCAATTCTACCCCTTCCCTGGGAACTTCCATATGCCATGGGTGTGGTCCTTAAAAAAAAAAGGGGGAATTAAGTCCTGGTTTAATTCCACTCTCTGACCTCTACCTTCAGGATAATCTCCAAATATTCCACATCGAAATTCTCATATTGATGCCTTTCAAAGAAACAGACGTTCCGGCATCCAGAATTTTGAAAAACAAGTAGTTCACATCCAAAAAATTCCTAGTTCATACTTCCCCTTGGTTTATTTCGTCACTGTTTTGGCATTTGTCTTTTATCTTATTTTGAGCATCTATCCCTAATTTAAATATCCTCTCTGAGTGTTTACACACATACACACATTGTGTGTAATTGTAATATTTCACACATCAGGGAGACCAGAAAAATGAGACAGCCGCCTCATCTTTTTTTTTTTTTCTTTGGTTTTAAATCTGTGTCATTCATGGCATGTTGGAGATTCTTTCGCAGTGGTTAAAAAATAAGACCACTTGAAAATAAATGGAATAAAATCAGTCACTTCATTAAACCTAATTTGTAGTCACCCCAGACACACTTTTCTTCCACAGGTTTGAAAGGGACCATAAAAGGACCTAATTCTGGAGGGCTGGTGCCATGGACCAACGCAGTGGCCACCTTCATGCTCTTTTCTTAAGCAAATCGTATGTGTGTGACATTCATGGGCATGACTCTGATTAAGTCCATTGCTGTCAGAACCCTTTTCATGATGCCATGTCATTTCTAATTTGGCCCTTATTTTTTTGGTTTTTAAAAGTTTTTTGTAGAATGGGAGTTGTCAGGAAATGGGGATGGGGTGAATGAGGAAAGCGAGGTAATGCTGGTCAAAGGATGCAAACTTGGAAGAAGAATAAGTTCTAGAAATCTGATGTATGGCATGGTGAATGTAGTTAACAATACTGTATTTTCTGCTTGAAAGTTGCTAAGAGAGTGGATTTAAAAAAAAGAATGGTAATTATGTGATATAATGAAGGTGTTAGCTAACAGCACAGTGGTAATTATTTGCAACACAGGTGTATCAAATGAATACATTGTACGCTTTTAATATACACAGCTTATATGTCTACTATATTTCTATAAAGCTGAAAAAGAGGGTTTTTTCACATCTCATACATAATGGCAAAAAATGAGCCAGAGGTCTTAGCTTTTTCTCAGTTTTCAGATAGTAAGAGTCCTTTGATATCCTCCTGAAATTTGTAAAACTACCCTAGGGAGGAAGCGAGAGAATGATTCATTTGAAATTCACTTTCGTATTAAAAATCCGAAATCTTCTCGTATTCAATTCCATGTGCATATATGTGTACTGAGCACCCACTGGCTGCTGAAAGTAATGCTGGGTGCTTCGTGTGTTCCAGTGTAAAGCGTGGTGACCTCATATTCAAGAGTCAACAGACTGACATAGGATGAATAAAAGCCATCAGGGAAAAGCAAAACCAAGGTGGGGGTGCAAAGAGGACAATCGTGGAGGTTGGGAAAGCTAAGGTTCCTACTAGAATGCAAGGGAAATGATGCTACCAGGTATAAGTGGTTTGAGAACCAGTCATGGACTGAAAGATGCTGAATGAAGGTTTTAAGGCACAGCAGGAAAGATCTTCAGAGAGGAGCGGATCTAGGAGCTGTGGCAACGGACAGTAAATGGCTAAGAAGGGAAACTTAGGCAAGGCGGTTTGGGTATTGGATTTACAGTTTCACCAGGACCGGATGGCTGATGATGATGAAAGATTGTGTAGGTGACATATGTGGCTAATATTTCTAATGTCGCTGTAATGTTCCCAGTGTGGTTTACAAGGTCTACGGTCCTCAGGCTGTGAAGTCCTGAGAGCGTCCATGGAACACAGAACAGAAAGGCCACGGGAACCAAAAAGAACCCCTTCCTAAGTTCAAATGGTTCTGACATTTCTTAGTGTGGACTATGTCATCACGAGACGGTCTGGATTTTATTTGTATTAGAAAATATGACATGAGTGAAAATTATTCCCACATATTGCAAATCTCCTTTTTGGACTCAGTCATTTGCAAGAGGGAAAAATCTTCGCTCCAGGGTTTTAGAAACCTTCTCGGATGGGCTGTACTTCTTGTCCCCTTCCTTCCGTGCGATAAGATTTAATACAGGGATTATTTTTATTATTCTCATCTGCTTCCTACCTATAAGTAATTCAAGTCTCCTTCTTTATGATTTTGATAAAAGTAAATTTCTCCTCAGCTAATATTTTTTCTTAGATATGAATATGCAGTCAGAAAAAAGAGATTATTGATTACCGATTGTCATCACAGGAAAAAAATCGGGGGAGAAATGGGTTGCTTTTTATTTTATTATTTTTTAGCGCCACAGGTATGGTATATGGAAGTTCCCCATCCAGGAGTCGAAGCAGAGCTGCAGCTGCCGGCCTACACCACAGCCATAGCAACACTGGTTCCGAGCTGCATCTGTCACCTATACAGGATTCTTAACCCACTGAGCGAGGCCAGGGATTGAACCCACATCCTCATGGATACTAGTCAGGTTTGTTTCTACTGAGTCACAATGGAAACTCCTGGGTTACTTTTTTAAAGGGGCATTTGGAGTCCCCATCCTGGCTCAGCGGTTAACCAACCTGACTAGCATTCATGAGGACACGGGTTTGATATCTGGCCTTGCTCAGCGGGTTAAGGATCCGGTGAGCTATGGTATAGGTCGCGGACGCAACTTGGATCCTGCGTTGCCGTGGCTCTGGTGTAAGCCAGTGGCTACAGCTCCGATTTAACCCCTAGCCTGGGAACCTCCATATGCCATGGGTGCGGCCCTCAAAAGACAAAAAAAAAACTTTTTTAAAGGGGCATTTGGATTCATTTTAACCTGTTAACTTAATTTCACAATTTCCAAAATATGTCTAATGCTAAGGGTATGGTTTGATTTGGCATTTGCACTTTTTTTAATTTGCTTTTCTGGACTGGTTATAAGAATAATTTTCCCGGAAATTGATATCTTTCCATGTCTGCTTCTGTGAAGCTTAAAAATCATCCATATATTTTTTATGATATTATTTAATATTTACTGATTACCATCTCACCCTGAGTGTGGTTTTTACTGAGGACAGTGATGAAAGTCAAAAGACATTGAAATACCTTTCTTTCCTACATAGGACTCACAAAAGCAAAGAAGGTGACAATGACATTTCTTGCTACTTTAATGTGTTGCCTTATTTTAGAGAAATGCGGGGAAAATAAAAATGGAATAAAATGAAGGCTAATGGGAGGTGTCTGCCTAGGGCTGAATTTCAGGCTAAGACTTCAGGGAAAGCAGTATGGAAGACTCACTTTAAAAGGAGGAGGAGGGGAAGCGGGGAGGGGGGGGGAGGAGATGGGAGGGGGAGGAAGAGGAGGAGGAGGAAGATCAGGCACCAAGCCTGGGCCCAGTTCTCAGCCCTCTGCCTTCCTAGATTGTGAGGGAAGCAGTCCAGCATGAGGTAGAGAATCTTGAAACTGATCCTGTTAGTATAAAGCACATTATCTTGCTACAAAGTGAAGATTTTGCGAACTGCAAAGTAGCTTGTTTAAAGACATTTTCCCAAAGTTGTTTCAAGACTAGTCAGGGAGGGCTAACATTTTCTAGATAAAGCAGTTTATAGCATTGTTTCTTTCTGGCTGTTCTTTCTCCCCCAACATCCATTCTATTTTTGGACATTATCTGAAATAAACTATCTTTTTGGACTAATGACCAGGTCTCTGCACCAGGGGCCTCCTTTTTTCCTGTTTTCTCCCATACGCCTCCCTTCTCCAGCAAGCATTTTCCCACTTCATGATGACTTGAATCCCACAAAACAGGTCACAAGGTACAGGTTCCCAACACACACACACACACACACACACACACACACACACACATTTCCTGCCCTCTTTGGTCAACATCTACCATAATATATATATAACATATATGTCAAGATACGGATTTCCCCCCCTACTCTCAAAAAATGACTAGAAGGCATCTAGGACAGTTTAATTCTAATTATACTCTTCAAGGTTTTTTTTCCTTTTTTATTCTTCTAGGGCCCCACCCGTGGCATGTGGAAGTTCCCAGGCTAGGGGTCAAATCAGAGCTGCCGGCCTACACCACAGCCTCGGCAACACCGGATCCAAGCGACCTCCGTGACCTACACCACAGCCCACGGCAATGCCGAGGCCAGGGATCGAACACATGTTCTCATGGATACTAGTTGGGTTGGTTACCGCTGAGCCACAATGGGAACTCCTCTTTAGTTTCTTTTGATCAAATCTATACTTACTTTATTCCTTTCACTTAAAGATGATATGATGTTGGTTCAAAACCTTAGCTACATAAACTAAGAAAAGATAAATAAGCAATATATTTTTAAAAAATTTTAAGGGCTTTGCTCCCTTCCAAGAAACCCAGACTCTTTAAAGGAAACCATTGATGGAACAGCCGCTACCCACTAAGTTAAGAGCAGGAGCAAAAAGAACACATTGGAAAAACAGAACTTAAGAAGGGAAAATGACCCAATCTATAATATAGACAGAAAATCGAATCATGAGAACACCCAATTCTTGGGAAAGTGAAAATTCTTAATAATAACAAGAGCCAAATATGAGTTATAGGACTCTCCAGGAATTAGCATCCAGTAATTAAACAACCCCTCACTCACACCCAATACTCAGTCATTCTTTGTCCGCCTTTTCCCAATATACATGAGAAAATGCCACCTGCTCTTTATTTCAAGATGCCTGAGAGTGTTTACTGAGACTGTTTAGTTGAGAAAACCATGTCAGTTGAACTACTTTAATTAGTGAGGTACGCAGAGATTGACAATATTTTTTAAGTCAAGGATCCAGAGAGAAAAAGAAATGAAATGAACAGAAAAGAACAATACATTGTCAAAGTAAAAAAAGGAGTAAAGAAGAGCAGAAGAAGAATATTATGAAAGCTCTATTACTAAACATCGACTGGGGAAAAACACTTAATGTCAGAATCGTTAAGTAATGGCAGAGATCTTTAACTTGAAAAATCAGCCCCCACCCCCACCAAAAAACCCTAAAACACAAAGGACAGCGTACACAGATGTCTATGAGAGGAAAGGCGAGGCAATCGGAATGAAGATACTGTTTTTGTTTCTTTGTTTTGCTTTGCTTTTTAGGGCTGCACCTTCCCCCCTCCTCCTTTTAAAGTGAGTCTCCTACACTGCTTGCCCGGAAGTCTTAGCCACAGTGACACCAGATCCTGAGCCACATCTGTGACCTACACCGCAGCCTGTGGCAATGCTTGATCCTTAACCCACTGAGCAAGCCCAGGAATCGAACCCATATCCTCACATACACTACATTGAGTTCTTAACTGGCTGAGCCACAACAGGAACTCCTCTTCCTAGATACTTTCTAGTCAGTTTTTAGTGGTGAGAAAAGAGAAGATATCACTTAAATTAGTTGATTTTCTTTCTTTCTTTTTGTCTTTTTGCCTTTTCTAGGGCCACACTCGCAGCATATGGAGGTTCCCAGGCTAGGGGTTGAATCGGAGCTATAGCTGCCAGCCTGCACCACAGCCACAGCAACACGGGATCCAAGCCGCGTCTGCAACCTACACCACAGCTCACGGCAACGCCGGATCCTTAACCCACTGAGCAAGGTCAGGAATCAAACCTGCAACCTCACGGTTCCTAGTCGAATTCGTTAACCACTGAGCCATGACGGGAACTCCTAAATTAGTCAATTTTCTAACTCATGAACAGTTCTAGTGAAAAATGTCATGCAGAGGAAATTAGACTAACAACCAGCATAATAACAAAGGGATAATCAGAATTTTAATTCGTAAGTACATCCCAGCCCTTCATTCCTTAACATCCCAGATAATCAGCAATCCCAGAAGAAAAGCAGAAACCCAGTGTCTCTCCTCCAAATGCTGCCTTAATGGCTTAGGGGCCATGGAGCACTGGGAAGCACTGGAAAGGAGCAGGAATCCCAGTTCTACCACTTCCCAGATCCCATTTCCTCCTCTGGAAAAGGCAGGTGGCCCCTCCAGCCTGGAGGCCCTTGGCATCTATGACACTACTGTCTTCTGAGATCTTCAGCCTCTTGGGCTGATCCAACTCCATCTCTTCCCAGGCATCTCTTCCTCTGCCAGCTCCTGTAATGTTGGATTTCCCCAGGTCCTGCCCTTGCCTTTTCCGTTTCTCACCCAGCAGGTGACTTCTGCGTAATTCCATCCTTTTTTTTTTTTGTCCTCAGTACCTCTATGAACCCACCGCTCCTAAATTTGGTTCTTCCTAATTATGTAACCTTGGGCGAGCTGCTTGTCCATTTCGTGTTTCCATTTCCTCATCTGTGAAATGTGAAAAGAGTAGTACTTACGTCATCGTGTTGTAAGTACTGAAGGAGTTCCTATATATGAGAGCACATAGAACAGGCCCTGCACATAGTTAGTGCTCAATAAACGTTAGCTATTGTTTTATCACCGTCCTGGTTGCCCAAGCCAGAAACTCACAAGTCATCTTGGATGCCCGTGTCTCTTCCTCTCTCCTTCCCCGTGTTATCCATTCCATCTCCTGGCAGCATATCCACCCCTCGGATTGCTCAACAACCTCATGATTGGGCCCCTGCCTCCAGTCTCACTTTCTTCATAATTCATTCACCGCATTGCAAGACCATGAACTGCAACAAGCTGATTTTATAACTCACTAGAAATTCCAATAAAAAGTTTCACAGGGAGAAAATTAGGCTAACAGGCAGCATCAAAATTATGAGATGACATGAATCAACATGTATAATAAGGTCCCTGTCCCTCATCCCTTATCATTCCAGGTAATCAAAAATCAAACAAACAAAAATAATCATATGCCTTTATTCAAGAGGCGGAGATTCATTTTTCTAAAATGCAAAGCTAATCTTATTTTTCCTCCATTTAAATCCTTGGCTGATTTTCCATAGTCATCAAGATGAATCTGAACGCTTTAAAAAAATAGCCTTGCCTCCCAGCCTTGGGGATTCGATCAGCGTCCTTGAACTTGTCAAGCCCTCTCTTGCTTCTAGCAGTTTCCTCATGCTTTTCTCCTCTGGCTGCAATGAAGCTGTCTCTAAGTTCTACACCACGGTTTCAAGACTTACGGCGGATGTCACCTCCTTAGGGAAGTGAAACCAAGCAGGACCCTGTTGGGCTCCCAGGCAGAAATCCCTCCTGTTACCCCCATTTATTGCTCATAGGAAATAGGCTTCGTTCAGCCTCCTTGACTTTTGCTGAGTTCCAAAGGGCAGATTTGAACAGTCACTAATCAGAGAAGGGAGAAGTTGCAGGGACTAGGGAGAAGCAGTCAAGAAACAGCAGTGCCGTCCTGGGGCAGGGTCCTGGTTCCTCCTCAAGGAATGTAGGGCACAATATCTCTGAGTTCTTCTGCGGGAACTAAAGCCCCCACCCAGGTGGGGCCCCCACCCCGCTGAGCACAGGATCCCTGGAGCAGCGCCCTGTTTCCCACCACCAACCAATCAGAAGAAAGCCACACACCCCGGAGCCCTCACCCCAAATGCCTGTAAAAACGTCTCCCTTCAAATCGCCAGGGAGTTCAGGGATTTTTTTTTTTTTTAGCACCAGCCACCCATTCTCCTTGCTTGGTCTCGCAATAAGCCTTCCTCTGCTCCAAACTCCAACATTTCGGTTTGGCCTCACTGTGTATCGGGCACACAAACTTTTTTCAGTAACCAAAGTCTAGGAACCCCCTCCACATACATATTTTCCAAGCCTGGTCTACATGCCTGTACGAAGGCTTGTCATCCTTCAGCTAAGGCTGAGATTAAGCGGAGGTGCCGCTCCTCAGGGATCCTGCATAATAACTCTGTGCAGACTTCTTGCATAATACTTATTACACCCGATTATAATCACCAGTTGTTCTCCTGCCTCACCTTCTAGACTGTAAATTCCTTGGCGTAAAGGAATGTACTTTATTCATCTTTGTTTCCCAGGCTTTGTGCAGCAACTTTCTTTGAGAAGGTACCGGGTAAAACAGATTTTTAAGGACAAACTGAATTCACAAGGAACATAAAGTTCCCAGCACCAGAGTGCCTGCTAGTCACACGGTTCTCTTCTCTTTCCCCTGCTGGAAAACGCAGCTGGATAAAAAAAATTTCCCTGCTAGAGATTGTTGTGAAACTGTCTTCATGTAAATAACAAAACTCTTTGTGTGCTAGGAGTCTTCTTTTGCATTTGCGCGCGCGCACACACACACACACACACACACACACGTTCAAGAGCCCCTCTCACTCTTAACCAGCTAATTAAGAAGAGAGATTTGGATGTGAGGGCCTTTCCTCTTTCTTTCTTTCCTTTTTTTTTGCTTTTTAGGGTCACAAGTGTGGCATATGGAGGTTCCCGGGCTAGGGCTCTAATAGGAGCTACAGCTTCCACCCTACACCACAGCCACAGCAACGCGGGATCCGAGCTGCGTCTGCAACCTACACCACAGCTCATGGCTATGCCAGATCCTTAACCCACTGAGCAAGGTCAGGGATCGAACCCATGTCCTCGTGGATCCTAGTCAGGTTCCTTAACCGCTGAGCCACGAAGGGAACTCCTGGGGACCTCTGCCTTTGAAACGTCCCCTGTAACTTTTCTGCACATAGCATTTGCTTAGCCTCCCTGAATGTGGTTTGCCCTGGGTCCTGTTACGAAGAAAGTGGGAGAAATTTGTTTGTTTGTTTTTTTTTATGATGAATTATCATCTTCATGGTCCAGCCCAAACGGCTGGAGAAAAGTGAATTTTGGTTACAGTAGACAAGACAAAAAAACTCACTGCAGGTGTGCTGTGTCAAGTGCAAGATGCCTATTTTTATGGGGATTTTATAACAAAAGAAACCTGTGTAACCAGGCCAAGCCCCTGTCTTGGAGAATTCAGGCCAAGACGCCTTCCCTTCCCTCTCCTGAGTGACAAGTGGCTTCAGGGCCAAAAATGATTCATCGGGGCGCACTTTCTGTTTGCCCATGTGACTCTTAAAGCAGTGTGTGCGCAGAGAAAGGAGCGCGGGTGCCAGCAGCAAGAGCCAAGTGAGGCGCCTTGGAGCCAAATGGCCCCTGTATGAGCGAGAGCCCTTGGGGGGACCCCAGGGGCACACTGGAGGTGCTCTCAGGGGCAGAAGGTTTTGGATCTCATCCTGGCATATCACTAAACACTCAGCTCTGGAAGGAAATCACTAGTAACTTGTCTAGTCCACACCCTGAGTTTCTGAGGCTACCTCTACAAGCAGCAGAAGAAAAACTTCCCACGATTTTGTTGTTGTCGAGATCCAGCCCTCCCACCGAAGAACCAGAATGATGCCCTAAACCCAAAGTAAACAGAAATATTACGGAGAGTGAAGTCAGAGGCCCTGGGTGGAATCCCTGGTCTGACACTCGCTGGCTGTTTGTCTTGGAGGTTGGCCCGTCCGAGCCTCCATTTCCACCTGGGCCAAGGGGACACCTCAATGGCTCTGATGAAAGACAAGAAGACGGAGACTGCAGTGCACCTCCCACAGTGCCTGGCCCCACGGTGTGCAGGTGAATTTAGTTCATTCTGAAAGGTTTGTGTAGAGTCTGTTACGGCCCAGGTAGTGTTCTAGATGCCGGCAACGCAGTCATGAACCACGCAGTCCCCGAACTCATGTCCTTAAATTCCAACTGGGGGAAGAAAACAAGAAATAAGAACTTGGAGGCCTCGTGGTTAGGACTCTGTTTTCACCACCTCAGCCCAGGATGCAATCCCTGGTCTGGGAACTAAGATCCCTCATCAAGCATGCTACAGCAAAAAAAAAAAAAAGAAAAAAAAGGAATATCAACATTTTTACAATAAATTGTCACTTTTCCTTCCAGCAGGAACCTATCTTCATTTACTGGGGACCTTCCATGATTTATTAAATATGCCCAATGGATTTCAATTACATGACAGGGCTCTGTTCTAATATGCAACCAGCTGACTTGCAGTCAGTCACTTCCCATTGAACTCTCTGCCAAAACATCAAAGAGCCTTTTATTAAAAAGTTATGGGAGGTCCCGTCACGGCTCAGTAGTTAACGAACCCGACTAGGATCCATGAGGATGTGGGTTCGATCCCTGGCCTCGCTCATTAGGTTAAGGATCCAGCGTTGCACTGAGCTGTGGCATAGGTCACAGACATGGCTTGGATCTGGCGTTGCTGAGGCTGTGGTGTAGGCCAGCTGCTGCAGCTCTGATTCGACCTCTAGCCTGGAAACTTCTATATGCAGCAAGGTGTTGTCCTAAAAAAAAGTTCTGAGGTTGCTAATTGCCTCACAGTCCTTCTAATTTTAGTATTTATCTCTACCTTAGTATATCTAAACCCATTAGAATCCATTACCTCTTAAGCTCCAATTTTAGCTGGTCTAATACATCTGGCAGGTGTGGTACACCTACCTCTTTGCAATTCACTAGTCAGAAGACAATTTGTTTAATCACAGTGAAAATTCACCAAAGTCTGCTTCTAAGAGCAAAGGTTTTTGTTTTATTTTATTTTATTTTATTTTATTTTTGCTTTTTAGGGCTGCACCTGTTGCATATGAAAGTTCCCAGGCTACGGGTCAAATCGGAGCTCCACCTGCCGGCCTACCCCACAGCCACAGCAACTCAGGATCCCAGTCACGACTGTGACCTACACCACGGTTCAAGGCAATGCTGGATCCTTAACCCGCTGAGCGGGGCCAGGGATTGAACCCACATCCTCATGGGATACTGGTTGGGTTTCTTACCACTAAGCCACAATGGGAGCTCCTTTATTATTTTTTTTAATAGCGGTGAAGACCAAGTGAAGGTAACAGATGAAATTTCATCCAGGTCAAGGGGACGCCAGATACAACAGATGCCTAAGAAAAAACTCTGCTCCTAGTCCCTACCCCCAACCCAGCCATCTTCTTAACAGAGACCTCTCTTTCATGGTCTGAACACATCACACTTCCCCTTAACGTGGATGCCTCTTTTTTGTTCCATTTCCTTCCATTAGGAAACTTTCTTCACAGCTCCAGTTCGCCAGGATCCTTGGCATAAAGGGCAATTACTGAAATTCATAGATAACACAGAAAGTCACTTGAACCTTAAATCCACTAACGCCTGATGAAGTGGGGTGCTAACTCGGGACCCTGAAATTTGCAGATCCCTGAGCTATTGTTAAACCAGGAAGTTTGCAGGAAAGCCTTAACTTCAAAACATCAGGTCCCACCTGCCATTCTTGGGACATCTCTCACCAGTGTCTAAGCCACATCCCTTTAAAAGAAAAAAATCCATATTGCTAAATTTGGTGTTCTCCTAAATTATCTTTATTGTAATAGCCCTCAAGTGTATGCAAATCCTTTAGACAATTCACAAGATGCAAACATTAATTTCCATGATTAAAATAAAGACATTTTTGGGGTTCCTGTGGTGGCACAGCAGTTAACGAATCCGACTAGGAACCATGAGGTTGCGGGTTCGATCCCTGGCCTCGCTCAGTGGGTTAACAATCCAGCGTTGCCATGAGTTATGGTGTGGGTCGCAGACGCGGCTCAGAACTGGCATTGCCGTGGTCGTCGCATAGGCTGGCAGCTGTGACTCTGATTTGACCCCTAGCCTGGGAATCTCCATATGTCACAGGTGTGGCCCTAAAAAGCAAAATAAATAAATAAATAAATAAATACATATAAAATAAAGACATTTTTAGGTTCCGAGAGAAACACTGCCAGTTTCTTCCCTTGCCATTCCTCCCACCACTGAGAAAAGCACAAGATTCAGAAATACAGTTTTATACCCGAGTCATGATGACCTAACCGTAGCTCCGTGAGTGAGTTCTGCTTTCTCATCTCACAGACTTCTCACAGGCCTGCGGTGCAGCCCCAGCCCTCTCCGTGTTTGCCTGTAACCCCACTGCAGACAGCACCTTTTCTGGGGCGGCCTTCTCTGACCTCCCATCTTCCCTTCCAGCAAGAGGCCAGGCTCACCCCTCCTCTGGGCTCCCAAAACACACCACGCGTTCCCATCGTCGCCCCGAGAACACTAGTCAACCTGCAATTTCCTTGTCAGTGTTCTTCACTGTCCACTGTGAAGGGTCTGGGAAACTGAGCTGTGCTTTTCGTGCCTGGATCCCTGTTAAATACAGGAGAGCAATTAAGGAACCATAATGATAACTGGACTAGCACCACTCCCACTGCCTGGTTCTCTATAGCTCCTCTCTACATCCTTTGCGCATCTCCTGAAACTCCCTGAGCCACGCCCATGCCGTGCAGAAGTGCCCAGACCAGGGATCTAACTCATGTCATAACAGTAACTTGAGCCACAGCAGTGACGACACCAGGTCCTTAACCCACTGAGCCACCAGGGAACTCCTCACCCCTGACTTTTAATTTAGAGCCTTTGGGGTATCTTTTCCACTTATTTTTACGTTCAAGGTTATGATTGGCACACCATCCCCAAAGAGTATCCCTCAATAAGTGTTAGACCCTTTTTCTTCCTTGTTGTTTGTTCTGAATTATTTTGCGTGTCCAAAAATGTGGGAGGCTGTAGCATGAAGAATTTCCCCTGACCCCAGCTCTTCCTCTGGTCTCCTCACATCCCTAACCAAAGCTCAGATTCCAGCTTTTCCTCATCATCAACTCCCCCCTGTCCCATAAGTGAAAGAGTGAGCCCGAATGATGGCCCTAGATTTGCCTCCTCTTCGAATGCTAGTCAGTTCTCTAGGAAAAAAATCCTGGCAAGCAGTGAGCCATCTGAGTCACCAGGAAAGGAAAGAAAAGATCCCCTCAACTTCATGTCCATCTCAATTGCAAGTTTCATGTAGACTTTTGTTTCTGTTTCCTATTCATGTCCTTATTTCTCCAACTTAATTTTCTCCTCTGATCTAGCTTAGTCATTTAGAATGTTAAAAAAAAAAAATGAGTTGCTACCATGGGGATAAACAACAAATATAACTACAGCGTAATTGTCGTGTGGAAAGATGTTACATGAGAAGGGTGCGGTATTAGTTAATCAGGGCTGCCACAAACAAGTACCGCAGATTGGGCGGCTCCAACAATGTTAATTTGTTGTCTTGCCGTTCAAGAGTTTGGACGTCCAAGGCCAAAATGGAGACAGGGTTATATAAGGAGAGACTTCTCTCCTGAGCTTGCAGGCGGCTGCCTTCTCACTGCATCCTCACGTGGCCATCTCTCTGTGGGCACATGTCTGAGCTCCTCTTCTAACAAGGACACAAGTCCCTGGGCTAGGACCCACCCTGTCAATCCCATTTTACCTTCATTGCCTCTTGCAAAGTCCTATGGAGGGACTAGGATGGTCAGGGAATTTGGGATTGGTAGATACAAACTTTAACATTTAAAATGAATAAGCAGTGAGCTTATTGCCTCTACAGCACAGGGAACTATAGCCACTCTCTTGGGCTAGACTGTGATGGCAGAGAGAATGAGAAAAAGAATGTACATATATATTATGATTAGGTCACTATGCTGTACAGCAGAAATTGGCACAATGCTGGAAATCAACAATACTTTAATTAAAAAATAAAATAGGAGTTCCCACTGTGGCTCAGCGGTAATGAACCCACCTAGTATCCATGAGGACGCAGGTTTGATCCCTGGCCTTGCTCAGTGCGTTAAGGATCCGGGTTGCTGTGAGCTGTGGTGTAGGTCAGAGACGCGGTCCAGCTCTGGCATTGCTATGGCTGTGGTGTAGACCCGCGGCTGTGGTGTAGACCCGCAGCTGTGGCTCCAATTTGACCCCTAAGCTGGGAACTTCCATATACCGTGGGTATGGCCCTAAAATAATAAATATTAATAAATAAAATAAAGTGATAGATAAAACAATTTATAAAAGTAAAATTGAAAGCCCTAGCTCCAAATGCAGTCATGTTCTGAGGTACGGGGTGTCAGGACTTCAACCTCAGACTTTGGAGGGGACACAGTTTGGCCTTTAGCAAATAGATTCTTATTTTCACTCACGTAATAAATCCAAAAATTATGACATGTCAGCTCAGGCACCTTATTTGCCATTGGACAAGATCCGGTACAAAGCTTCCTGCAAGCCGGGCAGACCTCAACTCAAGGCCTCCCATCGCTGTTGGTATCCAGGAAACTTCTTCCCAAGCTCCTTCCTCCTTGCAATCCTGGGATCGCTGCTCACCTCTGACTCTGCATTCCTATCGAATTCATAATGAGACCAAACAGTCCAGCTCTTTAGCCTCTCCTTGTTCTCTGGGCGCTAGACCTGTCTCTTCAGATAAACGAGGTCAAGATGGAACAAAGCGGAGACTATGGTTCACCGAGGAAATCCCCAGTTAAGAAATCAAGAGCTCCCTGATATTGAATTCCACTAAAGAGATGTCATTCTTATGAAACACGTGGGCAGAGGAGACTGCCTTAGTCGCCTTTTTACTTTCTTCATCTCCTCCTACTCCCAGCACAGCTTCCCTCTACTTCTCCATTATCCGTGGCTGAAGACACCGCCAGGCCACGCTCTGCATCCAGAACATCCTCTGTCATCTCCCTTCCAACCCGCTCACTGAGCTTACACAAGAAACTCCAGTAACATCCTGGGTTATATAGTTTCCCCTCTTTGTTAGAAAAGTGGTTGCCCTGGACCATTATTTCAAACCAGTTGCCTACACCCCCTCCTGTCACCTGCACACATTGAAGGCCAGACAGGTTAGGAAACTTTCTCAAGTTCACGCAGTTATTGGAGCAATGAATCCAAGCCCAGGTTGGTCTCACACTCCTAGTTCACATCACCTCCTCCTAACTTATTGCGTCAGGTCCCTGGGTTTCTTCTCTCACTAGAGTCATTGGAATCTTGACCAGCAGAGACCTGGTAGGCATAAGAAGGCTGAGAATATTTACACCATCATCAGAACTTACATGCATCTTAATGTTACGTTTGGAATGACTCTTTAGGAACTCCCACTAGGGCGCAGGCGTTAAGGATCTGGCATTGCTGCAGCTGAGGTGCAGGTCACACAACTTCCCTGTGCCCAGGAATTTCCATCTGCCCCAGGTGTGGCTAAAAAAAAAAAAAGGAATGACTCTGAATTCTTCACACTGTAGAAACTCTTGGGTGTTCCAGGTAAAAAGAGTTACATAAGATCTCCTGTTAAATGATATTTTGTTTCTTAAAGAAAATAATATTAAATGTTTCAGTGAGTTCAAAATAAAAATAGTTGAGGAGTTGCCTGGCGGCTCAGCAGGTTAAGGATCTGTGCTGTCACTGCTGTGGCTGCTGCTGTGGCATGCGTTGGAGCCCCGGGCCCAGAACTTCCTCATGCCATGGGTGCAGCCTAAAGAAAAAAGAAGAAAAGTTGAGGAGTTCCCATTGTGGCTCAGTGGGTTAAAAACTGACATCCGTGAGGACTCTGGTTCGATCCCTGGCCTTGCTTAGTGGGTTAAGGATCCAGTATTGCCACAAGCTGTGGCATAAACCAGCAGCATCTGGCATTGCTGTGGCTGTGGTGTAGGTCGGCAGCTTCAGCTCCGATTTGACCCCTGGCCTGGGAACTTCCATATGCCATGGCTATGGCCATAAAAAGCAACAACAACAAAAAAAAAGTTGAGTAAGCTCAACTCTAAGATTAAGGAGAGTTAGATCTTTATAACTTCTCCACTCATTTTAGAAATCAAGGCAATACAATAGAGCTGTGATGTAACATGCAAAGTTCAGTTCATAAAGACAATTTATAAGAAACACATTCCTTTCTTTTTTAACAAAGACCTGGGAGAGAGAGAGAAAATGATTATTCTGAAATAAAGAAGCTGCTCTGAAAAGGAAAACACAGCAGAGAAATATGAGGAGCATGTAGCTCTCATGAAAGGTGTCCAGAATTATCCATTTAACCCTTTCTTCCAAGATCGCATAGCATCTGTGTAACTTCAGGCCAAGCATCAGTAACAGCCAAGCTGATTTATGGCAGTGAAAGATTTTTCCGTGAGAATGCTGATGGTGGAAGTCAAGTATTAGGAAGATAGAAGCCTGGGTCGGACTCAGAGTGGTGGGCTGGACAATGTCAAAGGAATGAAAAATGAGACAGCTCTGTGTATGCCCACACCCTGCAGGAGGGCAAAGGTAACAAACAGAATTTGGGTGTATTTATGTTCTCCATCAATTATTTGCAAATATGTATCTTATGTAACAGATTCCCCTTGAGCTAATCCCTCAGGGAAGTTGCTCCCACTGGCTTTGGTAGGAGTGTTTGGCAGGAAAATGCAACAGAATACAATTGTTTTTGAATACTGGACAAACTCGGTTCTGCAGCTTTACCAAAACTTATATATGTGGCCCATCAAATTCAGAAACTCTAGCGTAGCGGCTTAGAAACTCTGGAATGAGGTCACTAGCTGGTCCAAGAGGTTTGAGACGCTCTGAATCTTCTTGGTCAGAAGATGCAGTGGATTCTCTAATATCTGCATGGGTGAGTTCTCAAATTTGGAAGCCAACAAAACATTAAAAATGCGACTGACGAGCGGACGATCGGACTGTTTTCCTCACAGTTATATGGTCGCTCTGAAAACAAGTGTGCCTATCGACTCTTTCTATCATTGCCCAGAAATTTAAGAAAGTACCTGTAAACATCCTCACCTCTTTGACCCCACCCACTCTGAGTTATGTCCTAGGTGAAATATAAACATTTGGGGAAGTGGGAAAGCAACACATCACCAGGTGGATAACTGAAACTTTTGTGTGTCTACTTCTAAAGCATGACTTCTTTTTGTTCCCTTTTTGGTCTTCCTTCACTAATTTCCTCTTGCTCCTTCCTTTAGCCCCAAATCAGAGCCATTTCTGGCAGATTTTTGCCCCACAGTGGAGGGAAGTCTGCTCATACCTTGCTCCACCTACTCAGAATTCAGCCCGGATTTCACGTTGTCCCCGAACACTGCCATGCAAGCCACTGCCCTCAGGGGCACCCAGCCTGTCCCAGCTATCTTGATCCAGGGCTCGATTTCCCACTTTTTTTTGGTATACCTGGAACCCTCTCTCATCTGTGCTTTTTGCTTTAATAAACAACCCTAAATCCATCCTTCTTACTGCTTCATTCTCTCGCAAAGCATTCACTCAACTCACTAAGCCACAGGGTTTTCCCCGAAATATTTGTGTATGAAGTCAACCTTAAAAATCCTGAGGAGCAATTAGGTGGACCTGGGGGTGGAGGTGGGGGGTTGAAACAAGTTTGTGAAAGCATTTTCACAATCCATTCCAAAGTTTCGGCCATAACCCTGGGGCTGTCTGTCCCAGCCCGTGGCTTCCATCCTGTGTCTTCACCCCTCAGTTTCTGGAATTTTTCATCCTCGGGGTTGCTACGGGACACGTTTCTGGTGACCCACCCTTGTCTCTGCTCTTCATTCCACACAGAGCAGCCTGATCGTTTTCCAGCACCTCCGACCCTCCAACCCTCCCGGCATCCTGGCTTCACTTATACCCTCTACTAGCCCTGCTGTGCTGCCAAGAAGCTTTTAAAAAATTCGTAAACTTTGCCTCAAATACACACTCCTCTGCCTCATCCCCGCTGAAACCTGGATTTCCCCTGGTGACATAACTTCCCTTGTCATCCTCAAGGTGAGTCCACTCATTCCCCACACACCCATTCCCCCCGGGACCTTAGAGCTGAGGCCATTGTTTGCGGCTGGCTCCCTGTGAACTTTCAGCCTTTCCCGATAGTACCTCTCGCCTCCTTGTCAGTTTCACATGCCTACCTACCTCCTCACAGCCATTCATTCATAGCCGTCTTCCTCATTGCTCAGAAGCATCATCACCATCATTAAATTAAAGCTAAAGCCCCTGGGACCCACCTGGGACACACATGCTACTGTAATTCAACACGTGGGACTTTGAAGTGTATATCCTTGTATCTTTTGAGTTGCAGATCATTTTGAGAGCAGACTTTGCTCTACCTGGCTCTCCCAATGTATGAAACATGGCCCAGCTGGTTGAGTCACCCGGTCTTCTTATGACCCGTTCATCTAGTACAGCCTTGGTTTTAGATGCCTGCAAGTAGCCACTTACTTCTCTCTTTGAGAGGTTTCCCCCAAAGGAAATTTCAAAATGTGTTCTACTGAGGAATTTCAAGGAATTGCAGAATTTCAAGGAATTTCAAGGAATTTCAAGGAATTCGTAACCTAGGAGCAGTCTACAAATAAATGGACATCGAGGCCACTTCCAGCATGTCACATAAATACCATTGCAGTAGGGTCCTAGAACATAACTCTGTATAATGCCTCTGGTTGTTCTCTCAGAATTTCCTGGGAGTAAAACACGGGGTCAAAGTCTTTGGCTGTTTATAGCTTTTGAGACATATTGACAACTGGCTCTGGAGAGTGGCTGTTAACAATTTACACTCTCCCAGCACTATTTGAGTGTCTCACCACACCCTTTCTCTCGACATAATCTTTTAAACAAATCTTTGCAGAACAACCAGCCCAGACTGGAGCAGAAAACTCTAGGATTCCGGAGAGTGGTTTAAGTCTAGGAGAGGCTTTGCTAGCATGCCTAGAAAGGATAAAGGGTTTGAGGAAAAATCCTTAACGATATGATAAAGGCAATTAGTGCTATAAAAAAATAAAGGCAATCAGAAATTCCAGGGGGGCAGGGAGTAAAAGACTGTAAAAAACATATAATCATAAAACATTACCTTGTCTTGCAAGGAATGATATTTACATGGTCACAGTAATGTAGTGACTTAACTTTAAAAAGTGATATAATTGCCTGGGAAGGGGAGGAGAGCATGAAGTAAGAGGGCTGAAATTGTGTTTGTCACTGCAGAGATCAATAACAGAGGTATAAAAGTGATAAAAATAGTGGAAACAATTTAAGATTATTTCTCAGAAATATGAACATAAATATGAAAAGAAACAGAGTTATGCACTTGCCTTCAAATATGGGACTTGGAGTAGGGAAAAGAAGAAAAGAAGCCCATTGATTTTAATTATGAGATTCCTTTAACCGGGAGCATTTTAACTTTGATAAAATATATTTTAGCAATATCTTGAAATGTTTAGCAATTGGAAGTCTTTATCAATTTAAAAAAATTTTTTTTGGTCTTTTTATGGCCACACCCATGGCACGTGGAGGTTCCCAGTCTAGACGGCAAATCGGAGCCACTGGCCTACACCACAGCCACAGACAGCAATGCGGGATCCTTAACCCACTGAGCGAGGCCAGGGATCAAACCTGTATCCTCATGGATACCAGTTGGGTTCATTACCACTGAACCACGATGGGAACTCCTGGGATCTATTTCTGACAATTTATTTTGTTTCAGATTTATTTTTTGATTTTCTCAGTAAAATCACACTATTTTACTGAATGTTGCTTCATAATATAGATTACATATGAAAGAGCAATTTCTTTCTGTCACTTTAATTTTTTTAAATATTTTAGCCAATTTACCTGTTTATTTTCCAGCTGATGCTTTAACCTTTTTTTTTTTTCTAAGCTCCAAAATAAACTCCACTGGAGTTGTGACCAGAACTTTGCTGAACCTGCCAATTGAGAGGTATTTACACCTTACAATGCCAATTTGTCTTGATAGTAAAAGTTACAGTTTTCTAGTTATTTAAATATTACTTTTAAACTCTAAGGTGCTAAAAATTTTGGTTGCTAATGAACTCTTCTCAACTCCAGGAATATTTCAGTTGGTGTTCATAAGTTTTCTACCATTATATTCATGTGATTTGCAGACAGTAGTAATTTTGCCTCCTCTCCTCCAGGAATTAGATTTCATTTCTATTCATTTCTATTTCATGACTTAATGCATTAGCCCATATCTTCAGAAGCATATGAAGTAGAAGGCAATTGCCTACACATTTTGGAAGAATATCGGAAAGCCAAATGTTAAAAATTAATATTTACCCAAATCATGGCAAAGCCGTGGAATGAATTGCTGGAGTAGAAAATTAAGCTGAAATTTTATTTTAAATTATCATTATCATTTCATCACTAACATTTCTAGTAATCAGCTTTTAAAATTTTAATATTACAGTTGAAGACTGGTAACTCGTCAGCCCTGCTGTACACACTTAACTGCTCCTGTGGGTACCACACTGCACATGGCTGATGTTAAATGCGCTCTCGGTTTTAGTAAGATTGGTAGAGGAGAGAAATTTTCTGGATAGTGGTACAGGGATAGGCAGTGCCGATGGACATGTCGCCGCCAAGCTTTCCTTTGTCACTGTCAGTAACAATGAAGGCAGTTACCCTCCCTTCCACCCCTGGCCTTGGCGATTTGGTTGACCGTGACAACGTGGTCTCACTAAAACTATCTCAGCAGCTTAAGTTTTGTGCATTGCTGAAGCAAGCGCTTTCTAAATATTTCCAGAATCACACTTGAGGTTTTTACATTCACTTACACTATATTCCTAATATATATACCTTGCCTTCAAATAGAAGGTAATAAAAAAAATCTGTCTTCAAGCCTTGGATATAAAATAAAAAAAATGCTGAAATGAAATGTAATCAACTTTCAGGATAACAAAATCGCCTCTGATTTCCCCCTCTGCATCTCAGCTTCTATTGCCTGTAAAGAAATTGCAGCAATCTTTTCTGGAATGGAGTGATAGGAGTATTTTTATAGCAGGAATCATGGAAGAAGTATTTGCACTCTTAAGACTCATCAGCTTGGTTATCTCTTGAGTAGGTTCCAATGAACAAACTACTTTCTCTGATTTAAAAAAAAAAAAAGTCGGCCGCTAGTGCATCCTGTTAGACTGGTGCCATTCTCTGTCACCTGCAGTACGGAGGCTTTATTTGGTGACAGCAGCCTTAAGCTTCATTCCTCCCTTTTTAAACATGGTGAGCTACTTCCCAAATCTCTTCCACACTGTGAAGTTTGTCTTTGATCAAAGAGATAAGAATAGAAGAATCCTGTGGGTAGGTAATTCTGTTAGAATACACTGTGCTAGAATTAGTGTCCAGACACAACTGAAGGGTGTGAATGAGGGTGTACACCCAAGTTTCCTAAGCCATTCAGAGCCTTCATCGTGTTTGTCCCTCACTGACAGTAGTTATCTTTACTGATTTTCCGTTTTATATTTCCTCGCCAGATTCATTATCTGTGTCCTCACATCTCTTCTTAAGCACATAAAAGAAATTTAGATAATTCAGCATGAACCCACCCCACTGTCAAACTTTTTCTTTTTCTTTCTTTTAGGGCCGCACCTGCAGCACATGGAAGTTCCCAGGCTAGGGGTCCAATCGGAGCTGTGGCTGCTGGCCTACACCACAGCCACACCAACGCCAGATCCAAGCCACATCTGTGACCTACACCATATCTCGAGGCAATGCTGTGTCCTTAACCCACTAGGTGAGGCCAGGGATTGAACCCACGTCCTCATGGATACTACTCAGGTTCTTAACCCACTGAGCCACGATGGGAACTCCACACAATCTCAAACTTAAAAGGACTTCTAGTGGGTTCTCCATGTCCCAACTACTACTGAGACACAAGATACAGAAGTAGCACATTTAATAATGTCAATAACATTTTGTGCAAAGGAAAATGGAATCCAGGAAAATATTACTTAATACCAAGAATGGACTTTGTACCTAGGATTTGTAGATTGTGCAAATCTGAATAATCCTTTATTTTCAACTCCTGAAAATATGTGCCACTCTGTAGCAATCATTTCAACAGGCTTTACAGTAAAACTTTTACCTTTGAAGACCCAGAGATATGAAGGATTATCTTTTTAGAGCATTCTTGTTAAATCTATTTTTTGGGAGTAGATTAGCAACATCGACTGTGGTTTGGGTTCCTCATTTTCCTCTTACATTCTTTTCTCCTACTCTTCACTGTATCACTCTAAACATTGAGATTATTGTTGTCTATGATTTTAGAGACTTAACTTCTTATGAAATTCAAGATGGTTGTGTTGCCTTCGGCTGTTAAACTTATTTTCACAAGATATAAAAAAATTCCCAAGCAGCATATTTTCCTGAGATACCCACAGTTAAAAGTTAAATGCAGTTCTTTGTTTGTTTAAAATAGTGGCATTTTATTTTATTTTTGTTGAAATATAGTTGATTTACAAAGCTGTGCTAATTTCAGGAGAACTGCACAATGATTCAGTTATACATACATATTCTTTTTCAGATTCTTTTTCCTTATAGGTTGTTACAGAATATGGAGTATAGTTCCTTGTGCTATACAGTAAGTTCATGTTGCTTATCTATTTTCTATTTAGTAGTGTGTATATATTAAGCCCCAAATCCTGATTTATCCCTTCTCCCACCTTTCCCCTTTGCTAACCATAAATTTGTTGTTCTCTATGTCTGTGGGTTTAGTTCTGTTTTATAAATAAATTCATTTCTCTTCCCCCGCCCCCAGCTGCATCATATGGAAGTTCCTGGGCCACAGATTGAATCTGAGCCACAGCCGATGCCTATGCTACAGCTGCAGCAACACTGGATCCTTAACCCACTGCACCCAGCTGGGGATCGAACCCTTGCCACCACAGAGACAATGCTGGATCTTAACCCACTACACCACAGCGGAATTCCCTATATAATTTTTTTAAGATTCCACACATAAACGGTATCATATGATATTTGTCTTTCTCTGTCTGACTTCACTTAGTATGATAATCTCTATGTCCATCCGTGTTGCTGAAAATGGCATTTTTCATTCTTTTTTATGGCTAATATTCCATCGTATATATACCACGTCTTCTTTATCCACTCTTCTGTCAATGGATATTCAGGTTGCTTCCATGTCTTGGCTATTGAAAATAGAGCTGTGGTAGAGTTGGCTGACAAAGCTCGGATCCTACCTTGCCGTGGCTGTGGTGTAGGCCAGCAGCGGCAGCTCCAATTCGACCCTTAGCCTGAGAACTTCCATATGCCACAGGTGTGGCCCTAAAAACCAAAGGGGAAAAAAAAAAAAAAAGAATAATTTCTGTTGGAGTTCCCAGTGTGGCTCGGCAGGTTAAGACCCCAACATAGTGTCCGTGAGGATGCAGGTTCTATCCCTGGCCTTTCTCGGTGGATTAAGGATCCAGCATCGCCACAAGCTGTGGTGTAGGTCTCAGACGTGGCTCGGATCTGCTCTTGCTGTGGCTGTGGTGTAGGCCGGCAGCTGTTGCTCCGATCTGACCCCTCGCCCAGGAATTTCCTTACTCCGTGGGTGAAGCCCTCAAAAGAAAAAAAAAAGAATCATCTTCTCTGGCCCCGTGCTCATCCTCTCGGGCCTCCTGGGACAGCAGTGTCATCACCATGGCCCTAGGTGGTGGCTCTGGCCTGCTAATACGACCCTTTGAAACCAAAGAGGAACCAGCCCTGCTCCCTAGGCCTCGGCGATAATCCCGGTGACCTCTGAATCACCTTTGGCACCATTCTTCCCTTTTCTGAAAGGATAATTCATGTTTCCAGCTGGATGGTTCCATTGTCCGGTCTATAGAATCCCAGAAGTCTGACCGCCTTCCTTCACTGGTTCTATGTTCCCCGTTCCGTTTAGTCCCAGCTGGTAAGGTTTCTGATGGTATAATCCCAACTCCATGCTGGGTCTCTGCTAAAATGGCTCATTAAATTTGTGGTTTACACCCCTACTAATCGCCTTATCAAATGAATGAGAACACCTTTCGTGCTTCGGAATGCCTTCTTCCTTTTTTACAAAATGGATAGGCTGAGAACTGTCCGCGTCTTTAAGCTCTGGTTCCTTTTTGTTTCAAGATTCCTTCAGTTTACCTCGGTCCTCTTGCATTTTTGCTCTAAGCAGGAAGGGAGCTGGTAAGTCCCTTCTTCAACCGTGCTTAGAAATGTCCTCGGCTAAACATCCAGTCTCATCACCCGCAAGGTCTAAATTACACAAAACACGAGACCGGGAATTCAGCGACGTGGTTTGCCACTTTTGTCATGAGGATCGCCTTTCTTGCAGTTTCTGATACTCTGTTCCTCATTTCTCGCTGAAACCTCATTAGAACGGCCTTCAGCATCCACAGTTCTACCAGCGTTCTGTTCGTGGTGGAACAGAGTCCCCGAAGAGGACAGAGGCTTTCTGTCTAGCTCCTTCTTTTCTTTCTGCGCCCTCAGCAGAATTGCCTCAGTGTCTATATTTCTATCCACAGTCCTTTCAAGGCAACCGAAGCTTTTTTTACCGTGCACCCCAAAATTCTTCGAGACCTCAGCCTTCACCCCGTGCCAAAGCCACTTCTACATTTTTAGGCATTTGTAAGAGAAGCACCTCATCCTCTGTACCAACATCTGTCTTTGGCTGCCATAACAAAATACACCGACTGGGTAGCTTAGCAGAAATGTGTCTTCTCACAGTTCAGGAGTCTAGAATTCACTTCCTGGTTTGCAGATGGCTGCCTTCTTGCTCCACCAACACGTGGCTTTTCCTCTGGGGCCCCCAGGAGTGGAGGCGATAGAAAGGGCCCTGGTGTCTTTTCCTCTTCTTAGAAGGACAGGGTGCACAGGAGAACTAGGGTCTCACTCTTGTGACTTCGTTTAGCCTTGATCACCTCCCTACAGACACATCTCCAAACACAAGGCTTAGGACGTCCACACGTGAGTTTAAGGGGAACAGCCTTCTATCCCTAACACATGTATGAATAGGAATTCTTCATAAGAATGCTCCTAAAGTTCTCCTTTTTGCTATAATCTTGGTATTTATTACTGTCCCTTGCTTTAACTCCCCTGAAATTTCCCAGGCCGATGCAATTCCCACTGCCAGTAAAGGTCATTCTGTATTATATGAAAATGCATTAGGAACGTATAAGACCAGCCCTCCTGGGGAACCAGTTTGCTGTTCAGCAACAGCATTTCCATACACAGTCTGCCGGGCGGTGGTTTAGATCCGAACGAGGAGAAGGGTTCCCAGAGAACAAAAAGATGCCGTGGCCTGGAAAGAGATCCCTGCAACCCAGCCAGGGCAGGACCCCGCACACAACAGAAACAAGGGTCTAGAGCATTGCTCGCTACTAGGGTCAGCTATGAGAAGTATAATAAAAGCATCAGTACAGTGCTTTTACAGTCGACAGAACATTTCCAAAAACAGTCATTTAACTAACTCATGTTTATTGAGCACCTGCTTTGCACTGTTCTGGATTCTATACGGAAGCAAGTAAATAACACCAAACAGTGTTGCATGATAGCAACTGACCCTTACAAAGATCTTGTAAAGCAGACAGAGTAAGCAGTATTAGCCCCAGCTGAAATCTGAAAACCGGGAGGGAGAGAAGTTAGTATAAGCTAATAACTGACAGGGTAAAACTTAGATCTTTGGGACCACAGTCCCGTGCTCTTTCCTGTTAAGATGCTTCTCTATCCTGCCCAGATTTTTTTGCTATTATTGTCATCTTTCATCCCAAAGGAGTCACACTTCTTTTTTTTTTTTTAATGGCCTCACCTGTGGCACATGGGAGTTCCCAGGCTAGGGGTCAGATCGGACCTGCAGCTGCCGGTCTACACCACAGCCACAGCAACACCAGATCCTTAACCTCCTGAGCGAGGCCAGGGATCGAACCCACATCCTCATGGATACTAGTTGGGTTTGTTACTGCTGAGCCTCCATGGTACTCCCAGGAGTCGCACTTCTAAACTGAGGAGAGCAAGGCTAGCCACAAGAGCATGAAGAAAGGGGAAAAAAGCCAAGAGATGATATAAAGGGGGTGGAGAGGGGCGAGATAGGAAACGCGGAGAGTGGCAGAATAAACAGTCCCGATGTTCGGCCTTGACCTTTACACTGGCCCCAGCATCCAGGCTGCAAAGACTTGTAGGTGCAAGCCCAGAGCTCACCCAGCTCTCACGGGAGAGGGACTTTTGGACTGACTGATATTCTTGGCACAGAAGAGCAATGCCATTGCAAGTCCTAGGCAAATCACCGGCTGAGAAAATGGTTTTCCACCCAGGCAAGCTATTTTTTTCAAACAGTGAGATGCGATTGCATCCAAACAATGTAGGTTCTTATGATCTCTCTCTGTCCCCGAGACGCGGAGCGGAGGGGGCTGAGCCAGCGGGCTTGGGTCAGGCAGACTCCAGTCAAAAAGACGCCACCTGCGCCTTCCAGTTAGATCCTGCGCTAGGATGTAAAGAGTGGAGGACATGATGGAAATAAGAAAAAGATACAAGTGTTTTCAAGAGGAAAGGACTGTGCGACAAGGAAGAGGAGGGGAAACGGTCACTCTTCGCATATGTCCGGAGGTCTCTGTGTTTCTTTAAGGACCTTCTCTGCCTTTAGTAGGTAAGATATGGGTCATATAAATACGGCATTACTATGGCAGTCACTCACTGGGAACAGGTGGAGAAGACTCTGTTACCTGGAACAGGCTGGTAAATACGAACACGATGTTTTCAAACTGCTCCCTCTAGGACCACCGGCTCACATTTCCGTCTCTTCCGCTCATCATCACTGGTCCCCACCCACATCCTCTTTGCCTTCAACACATTCTGTCTAAATCTCCAGACAGTATTGCCCATCACTCCCAAGAGGCCAAGGGCAGCTGACGCCTTAGCCAAGTTTCCCTTCTGGTTGCAAAGGGGAAGGAAAAAATGCATCTGTACTTTCAGAATGAGCACCTCCGGGACATCAGAAATGGGAGGTGTCATCACCCGAGGGTGTTTCTCTAATCTGGAATTCCAAATTTAGCAAGTGACGGGGCGCAGCTGAGAGACTTTCTTCCTTTCTAAGAACTTTTGCCTCTCAGCTGAAATGGAAAAAGGAAAAGCTCATGGGAGTCAGACTTTCCCTGCAGGTTTTCCTTTATTTGTAAGATCCACCTTAGGGATGGTCTTGGTCTCCGAGTTCATTGGAATCCTGTCTTTTTATTGAAGTGAAACGAGGCTGATGAGGCCGGACAGACCAAGCGGTTCAGGGTGGCAAAAAAGAAAGGGCTTTGAAATGGTAACCAAAAGAATTCCCCAGTTTCCACTCCCGCTTTTCCTTTGACTGTGGGGGAGTCTCACACCTGCAAAGTGAAGATGATACGAAGTCCTGCGTGATCGTATCACAGAGATATTTTCAAATTCAAATAAAACAATACGTGATAATCTTTAGGAAAAGAGCTGCTGTGAAATGCAGTCACAGGGGATTTTATATTTACATATTATTATTATATTATTATCACTTCAATTCAGAAGTAGAAATTTTTAGACAGACGTTCTGAGACTGCTTTTTGGTGGTGGTGTTTGGTTTTTTGGGCCATGCCCAGGGATTGAACACACGCCACAGCAGCGACAACTCTGGATCTTTAACCCACTGAGCCCCAAGGGAACTTACAAGATTTTTTTTTAACAATAATACATATTGGTGAGATATTTCTTGTACGTTAATCAATTTTAGAACCTCGCAAATTTTTGTAACCTTTCTCTCTTGGTTTATTTGCTCCCGATGGTGTAAACAGCACAGAAAACACACTTAAAGACCACATTTCTGTAAGTTTCATCCATGTGATGTCAGTGAGTCGTAATTTAATATGAGGATACGCTGCTGAAGCCATTCTCAAAGTACAGTCTGCTGCCCCTCTGGGATTCCTCGAGGTCCATTTTGGGGTGCACGAGAGGAAAAGGATTTTCATAATACTGCTACGATACCTGCCTTTATCATTGTGTCGACATTTACACTAATTGTGCAAAAGCAAAGTTGGGGAAAACAGCTGCTGCCCTAGTACCGGTCGGGGCAAAGGTTCCAGCCCGCACCAGTGGTTGCTATTTTTTTTTTTATCACCACACACTTGTAAGAAAAAAAAGAGAGAAACGACTTCATGTCCTCAATAAAGCTAGAAAACGATAATCTTGACCCTGCCTGGACCAGATGTCTTGTCAGTATTCTCTGTGATGAAATGGGAAGTATGCCTAAAGCACTCTGCCAATTATACTCCAGCACAGAGGCAGTTGTTTGGGTTGCAAGTCGAAATAGCCTATTTTTTCCATGGAACACCGATATCCCTGGAAGGATAACTGACAACAAACTATTGTGATTTGAACTTGTCTTTTTGACAGACTTTTTCTTGAGAGTGATTAAGGACAGCTTGTCAAGGCAAATGACAGAGGACATTATTTGCTTCCAAAAATAAAAGTTGAGACTTCAAGCAAAACTTGGAATTTTGGAAAACTTGTATCTGCTGGACGTAAACATGATAGCTTCCTCAGTCTTAACGACTTTTCTAATAAGTTCATTATATTAACAAATGTGATTTTGAAAAATATTTTATAGCCATTATTTATTAGGTCAACAATTCACTCGATGAATCAATATTTTCCAATGATTGATTCATTTTATGGCAAAATCATACTTGGGCAAAAGATCCATTAGGAAAATATAATTAACTGCATGAAAATAAGTTATTTTTGATAATACACACTGAATTTATCAGCTATTTTAAGCAAATAAATATCAAATTTTTAATTTTATTAAAAATTATTTTAATGAATTGTGTTTCTCATTGTTATTTTATTTTGTTTTTTCTTTTTAAGGCCACATCTGTGGCATATGAAAATTCTGGGCTAGGGGTCTAATCAGAGCTGCAGCTGCCAGCCTACACCACAGCCACAGCAACACTAGATCCAAGCAGTGTCTGCAACCTACACTGCATCCTGTGGCAATGCTAGATCCTTAACCCACTGATCAAGAGTAGGGATCAAACCCACATCCTCATGGACACTAAGTCAGGCTCTTAAACTTCTGAGCCACAACAGGAACTCCAAACTGCATTACATTTTTTGGGGGGTGGCATTCATTTTAGGCTACACCAGCGACATATAGAAGTTCCCAGGCCAGGGGTCAAATCAGAGCTGTAGCCTCCGGTTTATGCCACAGCCACAGCAATGCAGGACCCAAGCCGTGCCTGCGACCTACACCACGGCTCACGGCAACCTGATCCTTAACCGACCCGGCGAGGCCAGGGATCGAACCCTCGTCCTCAAGGATGCTAGTCGGGTTCGTTACCGCTGAGCCATGACAGGAATTCCCCAATCGCTGAGCAATGTTTTCAATATCTCGAAACACTGCCCACCTCCAGAAAGTACTGGAATAGGATGGGCGAAGATCGCTGTGTCTCATCTGGCATTTCAGGGACAGCTTTGCAGCAAAGAAAAATACGCTGTTGAGGAAAATCTTTCAAACTTCCTCATTCCAGATAAATTATATTAATGCATCGCCTCTTACCTAATGGGGTTGCTGTTTAACTTCGTTTTCTCAAGGCTTTTATGGGAAGGCAGTCAAGACAGGGGCCGGCCAAACAGTGCACGCTTAACTCTTTCAGGAGAAGTTTTTCACCACCTTGCCTTGGCAGTCTTTGGTTTACTGAGTTTAAATTTGTATCAGGCATGTGTGTGGATGTAATTCACAGAAGTAGCTTAAGCTAAACCTTGGCTAGAGAATGTAAGAGAATGGAAACAAGGACAGGGTCTTCAAAAAAGTGTTCTCACGTGATTGTCTCCTATTGAGAGGAGTAAGCCCAGAAAGACCCGGTTTAGATTCTGAACTGCATTTAATTTCTGAAGAAAAAAAACCAATGAGCAATTATATCAACATTCCACTGACTGTAGAGCAAAGGGCAATCTTATCAGAGAAAAAAGTAGAGCTTTGATTCTTGCAGATAACTGTTTTTAAATATAAGTGGGGAGCCTGCAAAAACCTATTGTGCCAGTGCCCTCCTCACTTCCTCTTCTCAGCCATCTCTCCCAGTGTGATTTCTTAGTGTCTGCTCAATAGGTATGGCCTCAGCTTTCCAGAGTGAAAAGGTTTTCCTGGAGTAGTTGGGATCAGGTTCAACTGAGAGTGATTGAAAAGTTAAAATAAAAGTGGCTTAGAGAGTTCCCTCACGGTTCAGTGGGTTAAGGACCTGGCATTGTCATCACTGTGGTTCTGGTTACAGCTGAGGTACAGGTTCGATCCCTGGTCTGGGAGCTTCCGTGTGCCATAGGTGCGGCCAAAGAATAAAAGTAAAAGTGACTTAAGGGTGGCTCGGCAGTAATGAACCCAGCTAGTATTCATGAGTATATGGGTTTGATCCTTGGCCCTGTTTGGTGGGTTAAGGATGCAGCGTTGCCGTGAGCTGTATATGTAGGTCACAGACCCGGCTCAGATCTTGCGTTGCTGTGGCTGTGGCGTGGGCCTGCAGCTGCAGCTCTGGTTTGACTCCTAGCCTGGGGACTTCCATATGCTACCAGTGCAGGTATAAAAAGAAAAAACAAAAAAATAGTTTTTTTTAATGAAAACAAGTTGGAATTTTATACCAACCACTACAAGATCCATCGGCAATGGCTCAGCTAACCTAATCGATATACATAGCTTTTCAAAAAACTGGCCTCCACACTGCGTTTACTAATCAAGAAGTGACACAGAGTATGGGTTTCACGTGATGTCTAATTGCTCCTCACTGAGGAACTGGAAAAGACCTAGGTGGACCTAAATGGAAGGCTTCGCTGCAGCTCTTGCTGGCGTTGCAGTTCATTTTTCCTCTTCCACGTGACTTCTGTGGTTACGGTGGTGACTTCCTGGGATCAAGGCTTGCAAACAGATTGCAGTGGAAGATTCTGAGTATCTCTTCCCGCAAAAGCGAAGTGTCCCTGCTTTCCCCACGGTTCGCATCAACCACGGTGGTCAGAGGTTTTCTCTCTTCCTACAGGGACACTCTGCAGCTTGGGGATTACACTGGTCAGCCCTGGGAAAGGACTGCTCTGTGCGTGTCCTCTGCTAACACGCTGACAAGTGCTTTTGACCAGCTTCCTCTCGGCTCTGAGGGTCATGAAGTCTCAAGGGATTCCTGTTCTATGATGCCGAGAATTCCCTCCTCTGCTGGAGGCACTTGAGTGGGTGTAGGGTGGGCTAGAAGGGGCCCCCCGCTTCCTCCACGGGGGACAAATGACTCAGGACCAGTGACGCCCCCTCCCCCAGGTTGTAGATTGGTTTTATCATGACATACACAGGCCTTCAGACCTCCAGTGAAGTGTCTACAAAGTCCCCTGAAAAACACTGTCAGAAAAATGACAAAGAAATAAAAGCCTGCGCTTCTTTTGTGTTTCTGCAGCACTTTGGCTTGTCTTAATGTCCTAAAGTTGACTTCCATTTATTTGTATCAGAGCACCTAAGAAATGTCTTTTTTCCCGAGGAAATGTAGTTTGGGCGTTTTTAAGTCACTTTCTGGAGGAGGGATGATTTTGTGCACCAAGGTTAAGTGTATGAAGTATCCTTCGACTAGGGCCCCGGTCCCTAGGATAACGGCATCTGCAAGTTGTCAGCACAAACCAGGACAGGCCCAGAGCGGCCGGCCCTCATACGGTCCCAGTTTGAACACTTCAGTCATGCAGCGGATAAGGAAAGACACTCTTTCATTGAAAGTGACAGTGAGTTCCCACTGTGGCTCAGCTGTAATGAATCTGACTAGTATCCATGAGGACTCGGGTTCAACCCCTGGCCTCGCTTAAGGCGTTGCCGTGAGATGTGGTGTAGGTCAAAGATGCGGCTCTGATCCCGCATGGCTGTGGCTGTGGTATAGGCCAGCGGCTGCAGCTCTGATTCAACCCTTAGCCTGGGAATTTCCATATACCACAGGGGCAGCCCCCCCCCAAAAAAAAGAGTGACAGTCAGAATCTCTTGTTTACTTGTTATCACCACAAATTCTGAAATGCTGTTGCATTTCAGAGAATTTCCATGCATTTATCAATTTTTTTTTTTTTTTTTTTTTTTGCTTTTTAGGGCCACACGTGCATCGTATGGAAGTTCCCAGACTAGGAGTCTAATCAGAGTAGCAGCTGCCAGCCTACACCACAGCCGTAGCAACTCGGGATCCAAGCCATATCAGCAGCCTACACCACAGCTCATGGCAACGCCGGATCCTTAACCCATTGAGCAAGGCCAGGGGCTGAACCCACATCCTCTAGATACTGGTTGTGTTCATAACCCGCTGACCCACAACGGGAACTTCCTTTACAGGACTTTGTCTTCTCTTCCCACATAGGAGTCACTTATTCAAGACTGTCACCTATCTGAAAACCCTTTTATATTTTTTGAGGATAAAGGCTTTATTTTGAGATTAATAGGTATAATGTTACTCAATCTTTGTTCCAGTTAAGAAATACTGGTCTAATTAATTAGAAACATACTTGGAATGTAACTTGAGCTTCAAGAGAGGAATTAGATAATAAAGCACTGAGAATTTCACCAGTTTTTTTTTTAATTGCATTGTACAGATGTAGGAAAAACACACTTTTATATAAATTTCTACTTGTAAGGACAGAATCTATTTTTATTATTAAATGTTTGGCATCAAAAATACTCATTCAGGAGTTCCCGTCGTGGCTCAGCGGAAACGAATCCGACTAGGAACCATGAGGTTGCGGGTTTGATTCCTGGCCTCGCTCAGTGGGTTAAGGATCCGGCATTGCCGTGAGCTGTGGTGTAGGTCGCAGACATGGCTTGGATCCTGCGTTGTTGCTGTGGCTGTGGTGTAGGCCAGCAGCTGTAGCTCCCATGCAACCCCTAGCCTGGGAACCTCCACATGCTGCAGGTGCGGCCATAAAAAATGACAAAAGGAAAAACAAAACTCATTCACTGGAAGACCTTCTAAGATCACATTCAACTTTGTTCTATCATTGACCAGAAAAAAAAGAAAATCTACGGAGTGAGAAAAAGCTTCTCTTTCTACTTGAAATAAGGAATATGCTCTATTTCTACAGAATCAAACAAGGTCTCATTCTCTATCGTTTAATGTAAAATTAAGAAAAAAACTCAGCTGTCTCAAAGATAGAATACATTTTCCCAAAGACTGATAGACCATTATTTTTATGGAATCCTATTTTCAAGACAAATGACACAGGAAAACCATTGTTTAAGGATCTGCTTATCAAGCCAACATTAAGGAGAGCTCTATTATGATAGAAGCTTAATGTCCTAGAGAAACCACAAGGTCTGCAACAGAGATCTGTGTTACAACACTGGTAAAGATCAGCGCTCTCCAAGGTGGCAACCAGCTCAGCGGACACAAGTCTGACTAGCATCCATGAGGACGCAGGTTCGATTCCCGGCCTCACTCAGTGGGTTAAGGATCCGGCGTTGCCATGAGCTACGGTATGGGTCACAGACACGGCTTGGATCTGGCGTGGCTGCAGCTGTGGTGCAGCCCAGCAGCTGTAGCTCCGATTCGACCCCTAGCCTGGGAACCTCCGTATACCTTGGTGCAGCCCTAAAAAAGACAAATAAGTAAAATAAAATAAAATAAAATTTAAATGATTTGAAACTAAATAAAATGAAACATCCAGTCCATCGGTCTTACGAGCCACATCCCAAATGCTCGGTTGTCACCTCCAACTACGGACTACCACACTGCAGAGCACGAAGTCCATTTTCAGCATTGCAGAAAGTTCTATAGGACAGTCCTGTCCCGGGGTCTACTCTAGTACAGAGGATCCGTTCAAAGAAGAGCTCAACAAACAGACATCCCAGAGTGAGAGCACCGGGAGGAAACAGAAGAGGAGAGGCTTTGAAACAAACAGGCACCGTCGTGGTGTCCCATCGTAACCTTCCGTGGAAAGAAAATCCGTAGCCGGGCTTCCTCCTTTTATAGAACTTTAAAACCCTTTTTAGCTTTCTTTTTTGGTGGATGGAAGGGGACTAGGAAGTCATGACCTACGACGGTTTATCTCCTTTGGAAAAACAGAGACGCATATCTCCTCCTGAATCATCATCATTAGAAAATGCTATTGACCGTCTCCGGGTGCAAGTCATCGTGTCACCAAAATTAGCAGCAGATTGGGTTGAGACTAGGAAGGAAGCGCAGGGAGGACAGACTTTCTCAGGAAACGGAGAAAACTGAGGTTCTTGACTCAGGTTTTCCACAGCTGCCTTGTGCCCTATTTTAGAGCCATCCAGCTTTCAGTGACATGCAACCCCCTCTTCCACAAATGAGATCACTGCGACCCTGAGACAAAGAAGTGACTTGCCCTAGGATCCTTACGAAGTCACTGACAGTGTCACAGGACGGGAGCAGGGTCTCCCTTCTGGTAATATTTTACCCACATTGCTGCTACCTATGCACTTAACATAGTAGCCAAACAGACACTCCAACCCACCCTTTCAAACAAACTCTATGTTAAAAATAATTATTTTTTTAAAGAAGATATAATACCAAGGTTCGGGAAAAGCACTATAATTGTACCAATGAATATTTGCCAAATATCTCTTCCTGATTGGGTTTCTTCATGAAATGATGCAGGGTCTGGCCACTTGCTCAGCTGCTGTCTGGCCATCCTCAAAACCCCTCCCCTCTGGCCGGCTCAGAGAGTGGACGGCACCAGTGAAGTCTCCGCCTCTAAGGGCAGACTTTCCTTAACCACGGATAGCTTGGGGAATGGGCTGCTTCCAGTAGCCCGAGGGAATTTCAGGGAAGACTATAGCTGCTTCTGACGGGATTTAAAGCCCGGAGCCACGGCCCCCAGAAGAGAGAGCCTGAAGTGGGCCCTGCTCTTGGCCTTGGTTTGGGGGGGAGGGTCAGCGGAGCAGTGGTTAAGAGCAGAGACTTTGTGTCAAAAGGGTTTGACTTCCAACCCAAGCGTGTGGTTGGATCGCTCCGGGACCTCAGCCTCAACCTCCAGAGTTGAAATAAGACCCTGCGATATTTGAAGGGACTAAACTGGTTACTCTATGTCAATAGCTTAGTATTTTAGTGTCGTAAACATGAAACCCATGCCGCCATGAAAGGTGATGCTACTGTCACCAGATCTGAGAACCCTCAGAAGGTGGCAAGAGACCTCCTGATCCCTGATCCCCACAGCCACCCCTGGAGGCAGCACTCAGACTCTGGCTTCTCTGCCACCAGCTGAGGGAGCATTTCCAGTCTCAGCTCTCAAATTCTGCTACTTTAATAAATGCGTCAGACCACAAGGTGCTGCTTTATTCTAAAGTTTGATATCAGGAGGCTTTTCCAACCATAGAAGCGAAGAGCCAAGTGTATTCAGCATCACTATCAAGTGTCAAATTGCTAACCCTGATACAAGTTTTCATCCAGGTAGGTTCCCACCCTCCGTAACCTATGACCAAGGAGCACAGGGCACCCACAGAGAACCGAGGCCTTCTTGTCGCCAACGAGGAAGGAGGGGAAGGTAGCCCCAGCAAAGCCGATGCCCTTATTTGGTTTCTTTTTCTATAGCACTATGTAAACCTCTGACAAACCCACACAGGCACTATGTGGTTTCCCTCGATTTCTGTCTTAGTCCCTGCTGAGCAACGGTTCACGGGGTGCGGTGATGAGAAAGAGAAGGAGGGTGTCCTGGTGTCCTCCCCCCTGAAGCGGTGACAAGACCACTTCCCCCTTGCAGAGCGGTGACGGAAGGCTTTGGCCGTGAGTACAGATCACAGGGCTCTGCGTGTAAAGCAGACGCCCACCCCTCTTAGTCTGCACCCTGCCAGCACACATTACCGTCGGGTCTCCCTGAGTTAGCATCACGTCAGTCTTGCTCACTGGGTTAACTCCCTTAGATCAGGAGAGCCGTAACTAAAGGGTTTTGCAGCCAGTGTGTAGCCAGTACTGAGAGGCAGGGCGGAATTAGCAGTTCTGAGTCCTAGTCCAGGCTCAGTCACTGCCTGGCTGTGTGACTTTGGACGATTCCTTGAGTCTTGTCCACCTGTAACACGGTGAGCCAGGAAGGCAGGTAGACCAGATGATTTCTAACATCCTCTTTCATACCAGCAACCTGAAGTCAGGCCCCTTTCTCCCGCAGAAGATGATCCGCATCAGCTAAGTTTGGGGCTACTGCGGAGGCTGGGAGGGTTTTGAGGGGGATCCAACATAAAACCAAGCAAAGTTGGTAAGAGGCTGGGGAAAGGCACGAAGAGGATGGAGTGAGGAAGCGCTTGGCTAGGAGGCGAGAGGGACTGGGAGAGGTGGAGAGAGAAGAACTCAGATCCTGGAAACTTGGGCTAAGGTATCGAGGCAAAGCGAGAGGATTTGTGCAACGGTTTCTGCAAAGGGGAAAAAAGGGGGGAGGAGGGAAAAGGTTTTCTTTGGATCCAGGCAGAGGATTAGCCTGAAGCTAGTTTTCTAGCTGATCCTCTGATAACAGCTTTCTAAAGGCTTGTGTAGACGTCCGTGCCTTTACCGAGTCCTCTGACCTTTTAATCCTCCTGAAATTGACCTGGCCCCCCTCCCCTAATGAGAACAGAGTCAAATAAAAGAAAGTTTGCCACCAGCCACTCCAAGAGCAGTCTGCTGATTTTCTCATCGCTTTTAAGGCTGCACGCAGCATCCTCTCATTATAAAATAACGCAAAGGCCTGTACCCAAGACACAGCGCCTGCAGTCAACAAACTGCACCACGAATAAACCTCTTCGAGGAGTTTCCTATAGTCGGGATCAGTCAGGATCGATCCCATTGTCATAGACTCACTTTCACTTTAATTCAGAAATTCATACGTTTTTCTTTTAATAATAAAAAACACGAACGCGTGGTGGAAGGCACAGGGGACGAAAGATGAGCTTGACAGCGCCAGGTCACTTGGCTCAGAGAAAAGACAGGGTGAGATTGCTGCATTCCACGAGTTACTGAATTTGGACGAGAGCCGCATGTGTCCTCTTGAAATGATCTGACTGACTCAGCTTCTTCGAATTTTTTGAGCACTCTGGTCCTGCTGTTTGAAAATCATATGATCCTTATTTATCTGATACTGGACATTTTGTTGTCGGGTGAAAAAAAAATAAACTCAGTTACTAAAAATGTGAACAGACTTCCCAGTGGTCTAGTCAGATATATGCGGTAATGGAACTGTGATCAGGTTACCAGAAATTATATACATATATCATATATATAATGTACAGAGCATATATTAAGATATGTATTTTAAGACACATATTGATATACATATAAAGTAATATGTATGTATTATATATGATTATAATATATAATATATGTGTATTAGATAATATGTTCTAAGAAATTATATAAAAATGAAGAATGGCTCTCTCTTGGAGAAAATGTCCAGATCTTACCCTTTCTTTAACTCAGGTGCTAATGTGTTCTCCATGGTTTTGAGTCTACAGAGCAACATCACTAAGCAAAAACTAAGGAATAAGTTAGACAAGAACATCATTCCAAGAAAACAGGGTCAGGGGTACAGTGTCTTTAAATTTCACCCATTCCCTTTCTGTTTAATAAAATAAATGTATAGCTTTCACCTATGACTCCACAGATAACCATGTGTTTCCTTTCGCGAGGGTTGTCAAGTAAGCCCTGAAGTATTTTCATTTCGCTTCTGTTCAGAGCACGACCCTGGAAGAATCCAGAAATCAAATTCCACGCTAGTTCTAGCAGGAGGAAAAAAATCATTTTTCATAGTCAAACTTGAGCGGCAAATTCATGTGGGGACTACAAGAAGTACGTGTTTTAAGTGGACTTCATGACAGGACTTCTCCATCCGTTTTCAGATTTGGGTCATTCCTTTGAATCCATAACTTGCTCTTTTGCAGATAAGTATGGATTTGACTCTCAAGCTATTGAATTGGAGTTTTGACGCATCCTTGGTCTTTAAAGTGAAAGTACCAAGCAAAGAACAGGGCTCACAGGAGCCCTTGCCCGCTGTCATGGTTCAGGGTGTTCCATCACCCACCCCAAGCAGGAGCTCTGAGCTTCTGCAGAGGCAGGAGGGCCAGGGTTTGGTGGCTGAAAGTTCACGGCAGCTTCTGGACTTTCTAATCTCATGGCTTACTGTCTGGCTATACATCATCTTTTATTAAAACATAATTACGGTGACAAAGCTCGCGTATTATGGCAAGCCATTTTTCACACCGGGAGATCTGCCGATACACTGTTGGAAGTGCCAGGAATTCCTTTCTCCACCTTGGGCTAGTTCCCTACTACCTGGTTCTGTATCTCTCACAAATCATTTTCAACAACCTCCTGGGTCTCCCCCCATCAAAAAAATGTCCAGTTCCTTCCTTTCACTCTTTTTTCTACCATCTGCCAAAGGCCCCGTCCCTTAATAGAAAGAAAACAAAGCAAATACAGACAAAACCACCTACTCGCTAAAATGCATTTGAAACCCTCAATACTCACAGTACTTTCACGGTGATTCATGGACACACGCCGGACACAGAAGCAGATGAGACCATGAATGGCCTTCTTGTTTCAGTTCCCATACTCAGAGAAAGTGTCCTTTTTGCTATCTCTTTAGTGCCACATTCTTTGCATTTCTGTGCCTTTTTTTTTTGAGTGATTTCACTGTTTAAAACAGCCCCCAAGCATAACATTCAGCGTTCCTAAGCACAAGAAGCCTGTGTGATGTGCCTTGCAGAAAAAATATGTGTATTCCATAAGCTTCGTTCAGGTATCGGTTATCATGGTGTTGGGTATGAGTTCAATGTTAATGAATCAACATGATACATTTTGCACAGCGTCCTTCAACAAAAACACACATAAAACAAGGTTAGGTACTGGTCGATCGATGAAAATGTGACTGGAGGCTCACAGGGATCTAACCTTTATTTCCCCTGGGAACAGTGGTTCAGCAGCACTTACTAATTTAATGTTCGCAGCGACTTTACAGAACAAGTACCACCAATAAGGAGAATGGATTGTAATTACCACTGGTGGCTTTTCTGTTTCCCAAAATGCTTACTCCTGCCTTTTCTTTTCTTTTTTTTTTTCCCCAGAAAGGAAACTGTTCAGAGAAAGAATCCTGGGATAAACATGAAAAGAAACTGGGGTTTGTGGAGTTCACCGAAGAAATGCTCTTTAAGAGACTGTCCAATGTCCATCCCAAGAGAAGAGACCCAAGAAGGGAGAGTGGACCCCCCATAAAGCAGACAAGGTTGTGTTGAACTCGGTGGAACATTTTACCCAACAGGGTGATGAAACTTCAGGACATGGGGTTCCTCCCCCAGAGGGTTTCCAGAAAAAGAAAAAAAGGAGAAAAACTGACACTAATTCACAAAACTGTTCAACTGAATTTGAAAGTTCTGACTCCGGCTCTCAGCCTGGGTTTTTACAGCTCTGGGCTCCTATGAATAGCATCTCCTTGTGAGCGGCCCTGCTCGACTGAGAGTCAAGGCCCGCGATTAGGGAATGTTTTTCGCCCGGGACAGAATTAACTCTTCTAAAGAAGCCCATATAGGGTTGAAAGCTAGGCCACTGGCTGTATTCTGACCAATATTTTCCAGACTGCATTTTCTGGAAAGGGAGCACTTTATTTCGTGTGTGTGTGTGTGTGTGTGTGTGTGTGTTGTGTGTGTACATGCGATTGTCTGTTATCAGCAGTAATCTTTTGTTTCTGCTACCTGCCCTTTGTCGCAAAACTGCTAAATATCCTGGCTCCCCGCCTCACCTCCTCAGAGCAGTTTTCTCAGGGTTACTTGAAATGCTGCCTCCCGGCCTGAAGGCCTCAGTTTTGTCCACCAAATAAAACATAACTCTCAGCTTTTAGGTTGTGCATATTTTTTTAGTCGACAATGGTCAGGATTATTATTTCGTTTCATAACAGAGTTCATATTCCCTGGTCCTCAGTTGTTTTGTTTTGTTTTTAATTTGGCTGCCATGGCTATGTGTCTGCCAGGTGAACCAGCAAGTTGGAAATTCATTGTAAACGTTAGCTTTCTGGCTTCTTTTACATCACTGGAGTTTTAACTATCAAACGTGGTGACTGCAGGAATTTACTCCCTTATAACTTCATAAGTAACGTCCATTTATTTGTTTTTATGTCTGCACTTGTGGCATACGGAAGTTCCTGGGCCAGGGGTCAAGTCACAGCTGCAGCTGCAGCCTGCACCACAGCCATGACAACACCAGATCCAAGACACCTCTGCAACACACTGCAACTTGCAGCAACTTGAATCCTTAAACCCACTGAGCCACGATGGGAACTTCACAATGTCCAGTTTTTTAACGACATTTTTATTTACCCAGTCAACAAATACATGTGGCTCTAGACATTTGCCACGTCCCATGCTAAGTGTTCAGAGCATTTAGACTATCTGAAGATAACAGGTAACAAGGAAATGTATGAGTAGATACAAAATTACAATCATGGTGAGTATTTCTCTATGGGCTGAGGTTCTTTTTTCTTTTTCTTTTTTTTAAATTTTTTTGCTTTTTTTAGGGCTGCACCTGTGGCATATGGAAGTTCTCAGGCTAGGAGTCTAGTCAGAGCTACAGTTGCCAGCCTATGTCACATCCTCAGCAACGCCAGATCCGAGCCACGTCTGTGACCTACACCACAGCTCACGGCAATGCCAGATCCTTAGCCCACTGAGCGAGGCCAGGGATCGAACCTGCATCCTCATGGATACTAGTTGGGTTTGTTGGCACTGAGCCATGACAGGAACTCCAGGCTGGGGTTCTTCATGACAGCTAACAGGATCCACTCTAGACAACTTAAGCAGAAAGGGATGTGTTAAAAATTAGAGCTCCTCCATATTTTAAAGAGGCCTCAAGAAAGAGACTCTAGGCAAAAATTCCTATATCAATGCCCCAAACCACGTTACAGAACTAGGCCACTGCAGGAGCTGCTGCCTTTGTCAAGGTCAGAATCACATGTCCTCCTCCAGGGCCCCGGCCAGCAAATCACCCCTCTCCCCACCTCTCTGCTCACACACCAGCACGAAAAACCTGCCTCCTGCATTTATGTCTGATAGGCAGAATCTCAACCACCTCTAGAACTTGGTTTCTAGGGAGCCTGGGAAAGGTTGTTGGAGGCTTGGTCCCAGCCTTCTAGAAGGCAGGTGTAATGCACATGCAGGGAGGCCACCCAGTTAGCCATAATCACTGAGGGAAAGAGGAGGGAGCTATCAGAAGGCACAGCATGTGAGATCTGCTTTAGGCTGGCCAGTAAAGCAGGACTGTTATGAAGAAGCGGCCTTTAAGCTGGATGTAGAAGAAGGAATAGGATTTAGTCAGTGTGTGCAAAGGCCCTGTGCTAGAAATTTGGCTGTGACAGCAAACAAGAAAGAAAAAGAGAATGTGGGTGGGGAACACAGAACAAAGCCTGAGAGTCCTTGGAGAGGGGAGCGGTTGATATGCAGGGCCTGCTGGACCCACATATGGACTCAGGTACTTTATTCGACCTGCAATGGAAGCCCTGCTTCCCCGTCTCTCACCTGGACCCATAAAGGGGCATTGTGATTTTGTGTTTCATTACTACATGACGTAATAAAATGTTGTGATTTATTGTTAATACTCGCTGCAGCAAGAAACAAAATATCTGACCAAAAGGGGTTTAAGATAACTTCTTTCTACCTAATGAAAAGCCCAGAGACAGGTATTTCCAAGACTGCTTCAGCTGCTCAGTGAAATCCGGGATCTGGGTCAGCTTCTTCGTGATCTTGGGGCTGTTCCCACGTGGTCACAAGACAGCTGCTGCAGTGCCGAGCATCGCATGCTTCCTCCATGGAAAGAAAGAACGAGGAGAAACTTCTCCTTGGAAATTAGGGAAAGACGATATTTTCCTGAAACCCCCAAGTTCCTTTGGCCGGCCCTGGGAGCCATTGCCCTGGTGAGCTGGAAAATACACCAGGAAAATGATTCTCTGCCATTGTCAGAGTCTACAGTGGGAGGCAAGCTCTGCAGAGAAAGGGGGAGGAAGGCGTGGCTTTTGATGGGGAGCTGCGGCAAATTCCAGAGCTGTATTTTATCACAATGGCACCTTCTGCACACACTCAAGTCATCCCCAGAGAATGAGCATCTCCGGGTTAGAGACGACCAAGAACCACAGCGATGTCAGCCTCGACCCCCCGGGCTAGAGAAAGGCATAGAATGGGTTGGTTACACTAAAATCCACACTTGCCTAAATCATCATTTATTTTCGGCACTACTTAGAAACTTTGCTCATAAATTTATCCCTAAGCACCCTCATAGGTGAGGAAAAGCACTGATGCAGTGCTTGCAACACGCTATCCCGGAAGAAGCCACGGGCCCGGGCGGGGTAAGGCTTACCTGTGCCCTGTGTCTACCTGGGGATTTTCAGACGACTCCCCTTGGTCTACTGCGTGGCCGTTTGGCCACCTGCATGCATACATGTGTGCCAGACACCCTGTCTCCTTTCTACCCGGCAGGGTGCCGGTGTAAGAGGATTCTACCTGGACGACCATGCCCTTTGCAGTTGTTATTATGAAAGATGAATCTTTCCTCTTTCTCAGACCAGGATCAGAATGCTCACCTCCTCACGGCTTCATGCTTTCACCACCCCAGAACAGTTCCAGGTTTCTCCCTCCCCCACAGGGGCGCTAAGCCGTATTTCCCAGTTGCTGTTTGAACACGAGAGAGGGGCAGGCGGTGCACCCGTGATAGATGTTATTTTCTGTTTCTTTCCCACGCTTGCTGGCATATGCTGATGACCCCGCCAGACCCCCAGGCGATGACAAATCTGGAATGCTACCCTCTTGCCCACCAAGATGGTGTGGTGAATAGTCATCAGCCTCTTTTGTTCTCATCACAGACTTTGCCTAATGTATTCTCAACTCCCTCTACTGAATCCCTGCCCAGGCGGTCCTCCACCTGGGAGAGCAGGGTCTGCGGCTGTCTCTGGGCTGACAGTGCGGGTTTGGGGACTCCAACCGCAAGAGGGGCTTACTGTTGAGTAGCACAGGCTCCGCTCCAAGACTGACCTGCCGAATGTCCGGGCAAAGCGGTAGGGACAAGGGGAGAGGCAGCGGGGGCAGGGACGGAGAGAATTGCTACCAGACCCTTCAGTGAAAGCAAAGATGATTTGGAGAATACCGTGATGTGTTTTTAACATCGCGGCGTCATCGTTAGCTCTCCCGCTCTCTATCCCAGCCCCGCTGCACTGCGATTTGGAGCTTTAATGTGCAAAAAAAAAAAACTCAACCTGAGGCCTCGCCCCTCCCCGTTCCGGTGACTGGGATTCTGGAGGCTGGTGTGCATGACAAAATGACGAAATGACGGGAGGAGGAAGGAAAAAGAAACTGGAAGAGAGGCAGATAGGGAAGGGAAAACGAAAGAAAGTTATTAAAAGCTACAGTCATTACATCAGGAAACTTACATTTAAAAGCAAGCGAAACTAAAATATATTGCGTAGAGGGATATGCGAATAAAAGAATAAAGACACGAGTGGGAAAGACAGGCACAAAGCTCTGATAGCCTTTATCTAGAGGCTGCAGTTAGAAAGGCTACACTGTGGGGTTTGATGCTATTGGTCATATTTCACATCCTCATGTGGGTGATAAAAACAGGAGTGTTGTATTTTTTTCATTATATGTATACGTATATAAAATTTCGTTTTGACGTCCAAATTGTGATATATTGCTACATTAAAGAAAGACAATTTTTTAAATAGAAAAGAGGATGGTGAGGGTACAAACGGGATGGATGACGGAGGCACAGAACCCCACAAAGACCGTGATTATGAAGGCTGCCCCATCACATGGATATTTAACTAATCTAATATTCCAGGAATTTAAGCTTCCTCCTTTTTTTGGTTATCAATAACAATACAATGAAAATTGTATTTTCCTCAAATAGTTTCCATAGGAGAGATTCCCAGAGGTGAATTATGGAATCAAGAATATAAACATTTTCATGAAACTTAATTCAAATTGCCCTGTGTCTAACATATAGATATAATGTATTGGAGTTGATTTTGTGTGTGTGTGTGTCATTTTAGGGCCACACCCGAGGCATATGGAGTTCCCAAGTCGAATCAGAGCTTCAGTTGCCGGCCTACGCCACAGCCACAGCAAAGCCAGATCCAAGCCGCGTCTGCGACCCACACCATAGCTCATGGCAATGCTGGATCCTTAATCCACTGAGGGAGACCAGGGATCAAACCCACATCTTCACAGATACTGGTCAGATTCATTTCCACTGAGCCACAATGGGAACCCCAGGAGCTGACTGCTTTCTGTTTGCCTCCTCCTTCCCAGCCCTGACCCTAAGATGGACTTATCTTTTTCTGCTCTGCTGTATATCCTGGAAAGTCCACTAGCAAGAACTTCATTACATCACCTGAGCTTTGTCGTATATATGAAACGTTTCATGACATATTTTTACATAATAATGAAATATGTCATGAAAACAAAGGCCGATGGATTGCCAGCATCTCCTCTTCTGAGTTGTGGAAGCTCAGAATTTGTGTGTGAACCAGAGCAAGTTACTTAAGCTTCTCTGTGCCTCAGTTTCTTCATCTGCAAAATGGGAATAAGTGTGCCTACTTCTTAGGGTGATTGAGGAGGACTGAAAGAGAAAACATAGGCATTCCCACTGTGATGCAGCGGGTTACGTTTCCAGCGTTGTCTCTGCAGCAGCTCCGGTCACTGTTGAGGCGCAGGTTCGATCCCCAGCCTGGCACAGTGAGTTAAGGATCTGGTGTTGCAGCTGCTGTGACACAGGTCACAGCGGAGGCTTGGATTGGTTCCCTGGCCTGGGAACTTCCATATGCTGCAGGTGTGGCCAAAATCAATAAAAATAAAAGAGAAAACATAAGGCCCAGAACTTCCACATGCTATAGGCATGGCCCAAAATAAATAAATAATAGAAAAAATATCTGTGTATAGGTACTTAGACTAGTAACTGGTCCCTGGCAAGCACTACATAAATGTTAGTTGTTCTTATTATCCTTATAACATTTTTCTGGGAAATTGCTTGAGAGATTGGGAGACATTAGGTGATTCAAAGCACTCATCAAATTTAATGGAACATGTAAATCAAGAACCAAAAAAAATTAATTGCCACTGTCCTGTTTCTCCTATTGAAATATCGATGTTAATAAAGCACAGACTTAAATAATTATTATGGACTTCTTTCCTTCAGGTAATCAAGGATTGAATCCTCAGAGGCTAAAACATCTGTACTCTTTTATTACTATTATTTGGGGTGGAGGGGCAGTGGGAGAAGGTATTTCTAAAACTGTTAAGCACAGGAGTTCCCGTTGTAGCTCAGCGGTAACAAACACGACTAGTATCCATGAGGTTTCGGGTTCATTCGATCCCTGGCCTCGATCAGTGGGTTATGGATCCAGCTTTGCCATGACCTGTGGTGTAGGTCACAGACTCAGCTAGCATCTGGTGTTGCTGTGGCTGTGGCCTAGGTCACACACTCGGCTCACATCTGACATTGCTGTGGCTGTGGCATAGGCCGGCAGCTGCTGCTCCGATTTCGACCCCTAGCCTGGGGACTTCCAAATGCCATGAGTATGACCTCAAAAAGATAATAAAATAAAATAAGTTAATCAAATAGTAACACCCTATAGTGGATAACTGCATAGTTAACTATCATTTGAAAAGTACTTGGAGGGGAGTTCCCGTCATGGCTCAGTGGTTAACGAATCCGACTAGGAACCACGAGGTTGTGGGTTCGATCCCTGGCCTCACTCAGTGGACTGAGGATCCGGCTTTGCCGTGAGCTGTGGTGTAGGTCGCAGACGCAGCTCTGATCCCGTGTGAATGTGGCTGTGACGTAGGCCGGTGGCTACAGTTCTGAATTCGACTCCTAGCCTGGGAACCTCCATATGCCACGGGTGCAGCCCTAGAAAAGACAAAAAAAAAAAAAAAAAAGGAAAAGTTCCCATCGTGGTGCAGTGGAAACGAATCAGACTAGGAACCATGAGGTTGCGGGTTCGATCCCTGGCCCCCCTCAGTGGGTTAACGATCCAGCGTTGCCGTGAGCTGTGGTGTGGTTCATAGACGCGGCTCGGATCTGATGTTGCTGTGGCTGTGGTGTAGGCTGGCAGCTGTGGCTCTGGTTCGACCCCTAGCCTGGGAACCTACATATGCCTCAGGTGCGACCCTAAAAAAAAAAAAAAAAAAAGCAAAAAGACAGGAGTTCCCTTCGTGGCTCAGTGGTTAACAAATCCGACTAAGAACCATGAGGTTGCGGGTTTGATCC